>NC_069472.1:22754345-22764345 GCF_026875155.1 Cherax quadricarinatus
GTTCCAAATCTTTTTTCAGTGTTCTTGTGCCCCTGGCACTTGTGTTGTGGCCCTTGGCACTTGTCCTTGGCCCTGACTTATCCTCTCTGAATCATTAATCCTTGGCAAGCATTTTTATTCAAGGTATGCCATGCAACATGGTCTGACAGATACATCCTTGGTGGCCTAACTATCTTCATTACTAAGAGTTCCTTTCTCTCTCTCCTCAGCATCCTTGGAGGGCGGAGGCTGTTTACATTGGCCCTGTTTGCTGTGTGTGTGTGTGTGTGTTCATTTGTAGTTACAGGAGTCGAATCATATATCCAGGACCCTCCTCTTCGCTTGTTGCTACTAGATTCACTCTCTTCCTTCTCTAAGAGCTTTATCGTACCTCATCTTAAAGCTATGTGTGAATCCTACCCCCACTGCTTCACTCTCAAGATTGTTCCACTTTCTGACAACTCTAATGCTGAAGAAATACTTTCCAACATCCTATGGCTCATCTGAATTGTTAACTTCCACTTATGTCCCTGGTTCCTGGGTCCCATATCTGAAACATTCTGGCCTTGTCCACCTTGTGAATTCCTCTCGGTATTTTATACGTCGTTATCATGTCCCACTTATCCCTCGTGTCCTTCAGTGTCGTCAGCAGCAGCAGACAGAGAATGTCAGTCTTGCATTAATAATACGTCTTTCTTACCCGTGAGACAGCTATCTCCAAAATTTTTGATAATATGCTTCTCATTATTGTTGGATGTATTAAGTTACCACTCTAGTTCTGAGAGAAACTTCCTTCTCTCTCTCTCTCTCTCTCTCTCTCTCTCTCTCTCTCTCTCTCTCTCTCTCTCTCTCTCTCTCTCTCTCTCTCTCTCTCTCTCTCTTCTCTCTCTCTCTCTCTCTCTCTCTCTCTCTCACTCTCTCTCTCTCTCTCTCTCTCTCTCTCTCTCTCTCTCTCTCTCTCTCTCTCTCTCTCTCTCCTCTCCTCTCTCTCTCCTTCTCTCTCTCTCTCTCTCTCTCTCTTTCTCTCTCTCTTTCACTTTTTCTCTCGTTTCCTTTTCTTCCGTCCACCCTCAATCGTTCCCACCCTCCATCGTTCCCACCCACCATCGTTCCCCCCCTCCATCGTTCCCACCCACCATCGTTCCCACCCTCCATCGTTCCCACCCTCCATCACTCCCACCTCCATCACTCCACCCTCCATCACTCCCACCCTCCATCACTCCCACCCTCCATCATTCCCACCCTCCATCATTCCCCCCCTCCATCATTCCCACCCTCCATCATTCCCACCCTCCATCACTCCCACCCTCCATCATTCCCACCCCCCATCACTCCCACCCTCCATCATTCCCACCCTCCATCACTCCCACCCTCCATCATTCCCCCCCTCCATCATTCCCACACTCCATCACTCCCACCCTCCATCATTCCCACCCTCCATCACTCCACCCTCCATCATTCCACCCTCCATCACTCCCCACCCTCCATCATTCCCACCCTCCATCACTCCCACCCTCCATCATTCCCACCCTCCATCACTCCCACCCTCCATCATTCCCACCTCCATCACTCCACCCTCCATCATTCCCACCCTCCATCATTCCCACACTCCATCATTCCCACCCTCCATCACTCCCACCCTCCATCACTCCCTCCCTCCATCATTCCCACCCTCCATCACTCCCACCCTCCATCACTCCCACCCTCCATCATTCCCACACTCCATCATTCCCACCCTCCATCACTCCCACCCTCCATCATTCCCACACTCCATCATTCCCACCCTCCATCATTCCACCCTCCATCATTCCCACCCTCCATCACTCCCACACTCCATCACTCCCACCCTCCATCATTCCCACACTCCATCATTCCCTCCCTCCATCACTCCCACCCTCCATCATTCCCACACTCCATCACTCCCACCCTCCATCACTCCCACACTCCATCACTCCCACCCTCCATCATTCCCACCCTCCATCACTCCCACCCTCCATCATTCCCACCCTCCATCACTCCCACCCTCCATCACTCCCTCTCTCCATCTCGAAGACCAAAAAAATCATTATGAAGGTATATTGTTGCATCGTTGGAGTAATATTGCAGGAGAAAGCAAGAGAAAATAATTATCTCTAAATTCCTTCCTCTCTTCTCCTCTCTTTCTTTCCCTCTCTCGCCTCTCTCTCTCCCCCTCCCTGTCTCCCCCTTCCTCTCTCTCCCCCTCCCTCTCTCCCCCTCCCTCTCCCCCTTCCCTGTCTTCCCCCTCCCTCTCTCCCCCTCCCTCTCTTCCCACTCGCCCCTCTTTAAATAACCTGACATATTCATTACAGCAGTTACTGTAGGATTTATCATCCAGACATCACTTACATTTTTCAAAGAACTTTCCCAGTGAATAATATTTTTATTATTAATAATAATATTATTACTATTATTATTATTATTATTATTATTATTATTATTATTATTATTATTATTATTATTATTTTTATTATTATTATTATTATTATTATTATAGCATACTGTACCGTGAGTACCATGTAACACTGTACCTTGAGTACCATGTAGCACTGTACCTTGAGTACCATGTAACACTGTACCTTGAGTACCATGTAACACTGTACCTTGAGTACCATGTAACACTGTACCTTGAGTACCATGTAACACTGTACCTTGAGTACCATGTAGCACTGTACCTTGAGTACCATGTAACACTGCACCTTGAGTACCATGTAACACTGTACCTTGAGTACCATGTAACACTGTACCTTGAGTACCATGTAGCACTGTACCTTGAGTACCATGTAGCACTGTACCTTGAGTACCATGTAGCACTGTACCTTGAGTACCATGTAACACTGTACCTTGAGTACCATGTAACACTGTACCTTGAGTACCATGTAACACTGTACCTTGAGTACCAGTAACACTGTACCTTGAGTACCATGTAGCACTGTACCTTGAGTACCATGTAACACTGTACCTTGATTACCATGTAACACTGTACCTTGAGTACCATGTAACACTGTACCTTGAGTACCATGTAGCACTGTACCTTGAGTACCATGTAGCACTGTACCTTGAGTACCATGTAGCACTGTACCTGAGTACCATGTAACACTGTACCTTGAGTACCATGTAACACTGTACCTTGAGTACCATGTAACACTGTACCTTGAGTACCATGTAACACTGTACCTTGAGTACCATGTAGCACTGTACCTTGAGTACCATGTAACACTGTACCTTGAGTACCATGTAACCACTGTACCTTGAGTACCATGTAACACTGTACCTTGAGTACCATGTAACACTGTACCTTGAGTACCATGTAACACTGTACTTGAGTACCATGTAACACTGTACCTTGAGAACCATGTAGCACTGTACCTTGAGTACCATGTAACACTGTACCTTGAGTACCATGTAACACTGTACCTTGAGTACCATGTAACACTGTACCTTGAGTACCATGTAGCACTGTACCTTGAGTACCATGTAGCACTGTACCTTGAGTACCATGTAGCACTGTACCTTGAGTACCATGTAACACTGTACCTTGAGTACCATGTAACACTGTACCTTGAGTACCATGTAACACTGTACCTTGAGTACCATGTAACACTGTACCTTGAGTACCATGTAGCACTGTACCTTGAGTACCATGTAACACTGTACCTTGAGTACCATGTAACACTGTACCTTGAGTACCATGTAACACTGTACCTTGAGTACCATGTAGCACTGTACCTTGAGTACCATGTAGCACTGTACCTTGATGTACCATGTAGCACTGTACCTTGAGTACCATGTAACACTGTACCTTGAGTACCATGTAACACTGTACCTTGAGTACCATGTAACACTGTACCTTGAGTACCATGTAACACTGTACCTTGAGTACCATGTAGCACTGTACCTGAGTACCATGTAACACTGTACCTTGAGTACCATGTAACACTGTACCTTGAGTACCATGTAACACTGTACCTTTGAGTACCATGTAACACTGTACCTTGAGTACCATGTAACACTGTACCTTGAGTACCATGTAACACTGTACCTTGAGTACCATGTAACACTGTACCTTGAGTACCATGTAGCACTGTACCTTGAGTACCATGTAACACTGTACCTTGAGTACCATGTAACACTGTACCTTGAGTACCTTGTAACACTGTACCTTGAGTACCATGTAACACTGTACCTTGAGTACCATGTAGCACTGTACCTTGAGTACCATGTAACACTGTACCTTGAGTACCGTGTAACACTGTACCTTGAGTACCATGTAACACTGTGCCTTGAGTACCATGTAACACTGTACCTTGAGTACCATGTAACACTGTACCTTGAGTACCATGTAACACTGTACCTTGAGTACCATGTAACACTGTACCTTGAGTACCATGTAACACTGTACCTTGAGTACCGTGTAACACTGTACCTTGAGTACCATGTAACACTGTACCTTGGGTACCATGTAACACTGTACCTTGAGTACTATGTAACACTGTACCTTTAGTACCATGTAACAATGTACCTTGAGTACCATGTAACACTGTACCTTGAGTACCATGTAGCACTGTACCTTGAGTACCACGTAACACTGTACCTTGAGTACCATGTAACACTGTACCTTGAGTACCATGTAACACTGTACCTTGATACCATGTAACACTGTACCTTGAGTACTATGTAACACTGTACCTTGAGTACCATGTAACACTGTACCTTGAGTACCATGTAACACTGTACCTTGAGTACCATGTAACACTGTACCTTGAGTACCATGTAACACTGTACCTTGAGTACCACGTAACACTGTACCTTGAGTACCATGTAACACTGTACCTTGAGTACCATGTAACACTGTACCTTGAGTACCATGTAACACTGTACCTTGAGTACCATGTAACACTGTACCTTGAGTACCATGTAACACTGTATCTTGAGTACCGTGTAACATTGTACCTTGAGTACCATGTAACACTGTACCTTGAGTACCATGTGACACTGTACCTTGAGTACCATATAACACTGTACCTTGAGTACCATGTAACACTGTACCTTGAGTACCATGTAACACTGTACCTTGCGTACCATGTAACACTGTACCTTGAATACCTTGTAACACTGTACCTTGAGTACCATGTAACACTGTACCTTGAGTACCATGTAACACTGTACCTTGAGTACCGTGTAACACTGTACATTGATTACCATGTAGCACTGTACCTTGAGTACCATGTAACACTGTACCTTGAGTACCATGTAACACTGTACATTGAGTACCATGTAACACTGTACCTTGAGTACCATGTAACACTGTACCTTGAGTACCATATAACACTGTACCTTGAGTACCATGTAACACTGTACCTTGAGTTCCATGTAACACTGTACCTTGAGTACCATGTAACATTGTACCTTGAGTACCATGTAACACTGTATCTTGAGTACCATGTAACACTGTACCTTGAGTACCATGTAACACTGTACCTTGAGTACCATATAACACTGTACCTTGAGTACCATGTAACACTGTACCTTGAGTACCATGTAACACTGTACCTTGAGTACCATGTAACACTGTACCTTGAGTACCATGTAACACTGTACCTTGAGTACCATGTAACACTGTACCTTGAGTACCATGTAACACTGTACCTTGAGTACCATGTAACACTGTACCTTGAGTTCCATGTAACACTGTACCTTGAGTACCATGTAACACTGTACCTTGAGTACCATGTAACACTGTACCTTGAGTACCATGTAACACTGTACCTTGAGTACCATGTAACACTGTACCTTGAGTACCATGTAACACTGTACCTTGAGTGCCATGTAACACTGTACCTTGAGTGCCATATAACACTGTACCTTGAGTACCATGTAACACTGTACCTTGAGTACCATGTAACACTGTACCTTGAGTACCATGTAACACTGTACCTTGAGTACCATGTAACACTGTACCTTGAGTACCGTGTAACACTGTACCTTGAGTACCATGTAACACTGTACCTTGAGTACCATGTAACACTGTACCTTGAGTACCATGTAACACTGTACCTTGAGTACCATGTAACACTGTACCTTGAGTACCATGTAACACTGTACCTTGAGTACCATGTAACACTGTACCTTGAGTACCATGTAACACTGAACCTTGAGTACCATGTAACACTGTACCTTGAGTACCGTGTAACAATGTATCTTGAGTACCATGTAACACTGTACCTTGAGTACCATGTAACACTGTACCTTGAGTACCATGTAACACTGTACCTTGAGTACCATGTAACATTGTACCTTGAGTACCATGTAACACTGTACCTTGAGTACCGTGTAACACTGTACCTTGAGTACCATGTAACACTGTACCTTGAGTACCATGTAACACTGTACCTTGAGTACCATGTAACACTGTACCTTGAGTACCATGTAACACTGTACCTTGAGTACCATGTATCACTGTACCTTGAGTACCATATAACACTGTACCTTGAGTACCATGTAGCACTGTACCTTGAGTACCATGTAACACTGTACCTTGAGTACCATGTAACACTGTACCTTGAGTACCATGTAACACTGTACCTTGAGTACCATATAACACTGTACCTTGAGTACCATGTAACACTGTACCTTGAGTACCATGTAACACTGTACCTTGAGTACCATGTAACACTGTACCTTGAGTACCATGTAACACTACCTTGAGTACCATATAACACTGTACCTTGAGTACCATGTAGCACTGTACCTTGAGTACCATGTATCACTGTACCTTGAGTACCATATAACACTGTACCTTGAGTACCATGTAACACTGTACCTTGAGTACCATATAACACTGTACCTTGAGTACCATGTAACACTGTACCTTGAGTACCATATAACACTGTACCTTGAGTACCATGAAACACTGTACCTTGAGTACCATGTAACACTGTACCTTGAGTACCATGTATCACTGTACCTTGAGTACCATATAACACTGTACCTTGAGTACCATGTAACACTGTACCTTGAGTACCATGTAACACTGTACCTTGAGTACCATGTAACACTGTACCTTGAGTACCATGTAACACTGTACCTTGAGTACCTTGTAACACTGTACCTTGAGTACCATGTAACACTGTACCTTGAGTACCATGTAACACTGTACCTTGAGTACCGTGTAACACTGTACCTTGAGTACCGTGTAACACTGTACCTTGAGTACCATGTAACACTGTACCTTGAGTACCATGTAACACTGTACCTTGAGTACCATGTAACACTGTACCTTGAGTACCATGTAACACTGTACCTTGAGTACCATGTAACACTGTACTTGAGTACCATGTAACACTGTACCTTGAGTACCATGTAACACTGTACCTTGAGTGCCATGTAACACTGTACCTTGAGTACCATGTAACACACTGTACCTGAGTACCGTGTAACACTGTACCTTGAGTACCATGTAACACTGTAACTTGAGTACCATGTAACACTGTACCTTGAGTACCATGTAACACTGTACCTTGAGTACCATGTAACACTGTACCTTGAGAGTACCATGTAGCACTGTACCTTGAGTACCATGTATCACTGTACCTTGAGTACGTGTAACACTGTACCTTGAGTACCATGTAACACTGTACCTTGAGTACCATGTAACACTGTACCTGAGTACCATGTAACACTGTACCTTGAGTACCATGTAACACTGTACCTTGAGTACCATGTAACACTGTACCTTGAGTACCATGTAACACTGTACCTTGAGTACCATGTAGCACTGTACCTTGAGTACCATGTAACACTGTACCTTGAGTACCTTGTAACACTGTACCTTGAGTACCATGTATCACTGTACCTTGAGTACCATGTAACACTGTACCTTGAGTACCATGTAACACTGTACCTTGAGTACCATGTAACACTGTACCTTGAGTACCATGTAACACTGTACCTGAGTACCATGTAACACTGTACCTTGAGTACCATGTAACACTGTACCTTGAGTACCATGTAACACTGTACCTTGAGTACCATGTAACACTGTACCTTGAGTACCGTGTAACACTGTACCTTGAGTACCATGTAACACTGTACCTTGAGTACCATGTAACACTGTACCTTGAGTTACCATTAACACTGTACCTTGAGTACCATGTAGCACTGTACCTTGAGTACCATGTAACACTGTACCTTGAGTACCATGTAACACTGTACCTTGAGTACCATGTAACACTGTACCTTGAGTACCATGTAACACTGTACCTTGAGTACCATGTAACACTGTACCTTGTGTACCATGTAGCACTGTACCTTGAGTACCATGTAACACTGTACCTTGAGTACCATGTAACACTGTACCTTGAGTACCATGTAACACTGTACCTTGAGTACCATGTAACACTGTACCTGAGTACATGTAACACTGTACCTTGTGTACCATGTAACACTGTACCTTGAGTACCATGTAACACTGTACCTTGAGTACCATGTAACACTGTACCTTAGTACCATGTAACACTGTACCTTGAGTACCATGTAACACTGTACCTTGAGTACCATGTAACACTGTACCTTGAGTACCACGTAACACTGTAACCTTGAGTACCATGTAACACTGAACCTTGAGTACCATGTAACACTGTACCTTGAGTACCATGTAACACTGTACCTTGAGTACCATGTAACACTGTACCTTGAGTACCATGTAACACTGTACCTTGAGTACCATGTAACACTGTACCTTGTGTACCATGTAACACTGTACCTTGAGTACCATGTAACACTGTACCTTGAGTACCATGTAACACTGTACCTTAAGTACCATGTAACACTGTACCTTGAGTACCATGTAACACTGTACCTTGAGTACCATGTAACACTGTACCTTGAGTACCATGTAACACTGTACCTTGAGTACCATGTAACACTGTACCTTGAGTACCATGTAACACTGTACCTTGAGTACCATGTAACACTGTACCTTGAGTACCATGTAACACTGTACCTTGAGTACCGTGTAACACTGTACCTTGAGTACCATGTAACACTGTACCTTGAGTACCATGTAACACTGTACCTTGAGTACCATTGTAACACTGTACCTTGAGTACCATGTAGCACTGTACCTTGAGTACCATGTAACACTGTACCTTGAGTACCATGTAACACTGTACCTTGAGTACCATGTAACACTGTACCTTGAGTACCATGTAACACTGTACCTTGAGTACCATGTAACACTGTACCTTGTGTACCATGTAACACTGTACCTTGAGTACCATGTAACACTGTACCTTGAGTACCATGTAACACTGTACCTTAAGTACCATGTAACACTGTACCTTGAGTACCATGTAACACTGTACCTTGAGTACCATGTAACACTGTACCTTGAGTACCGTGTAACACTGTACCTTGAGTACCATGTAACACTGTACCTTGAGTACCATGTAACACTGTACCTTGAGTACACTTGATTATCCTTTATTAGTTTAATTAAATATTTTGCTTTATTCTACTTTAATTTACGTTTAAATAATTGTAAATAAAATATAATCGTTTTACTCTAGTTTATTTTTTATTTGGCTTTATTTTACTGATATTTTTCTTTTTCTTTATTTTATTGCAACTTTATTTATTACAACTTTATTTTATTAGAACTTTATTTATTACAACTTTATTTATTATAACTTCATTTATTACAATTTTATTTTATTACAAATTTATTTTATTACAACTTTATTTTATTACAACTTTATTTTATTACAACTTTATTTTATTACAACTTTATTTTATTACAACTTTATTTTATTGCAACTTTATTTTATTACAACTTTATTTTATTACAACTTTATTTATTACAACTTTATTTATTACAACTTTATTTATTACAACTTTATTTATTACAATTTTATTTTATTACAACTTTATTTTATTACAACTTTATTTTATTACAACTTTATTTTATTACAACTTTATTTATTACAACTTTATTTTATTACAA
>NC_069472.1:22769345-22771845 GCF_026875155.1 Cherax quadricarinatus
CACCGAAGGTTTCCGAAACGTGTTCAGACATAGCAACCCTTCCCAAACGTAGCAACCCTTCCCAAACGCACGTTTCTCTCATTTATATTTCACGCAGTATTGATTCCTAGATGGATGAGAAACATTACCTACAGGCATCAAAATGGATGTGACAACTGCTTCAAAGATAGCCTCTGTAATTCGCTGCGTGAATTATTTATCAGCTTTGCCCGCACCCTACTGCTTGCTTGCAACATTATTCACCACTAGCATTGCCGCCTTGCAATATTGCTCAGAAACCATTGTGCCTCCCTGCAGTATTATTGACGAAACACGCTGCATCTCTGCAATATTTACAAATCACACTGCATGTTCTCTCTCCCACTGTGCCCGAAGCTGACGATGTTGAGACCTTTCTTTACTCAAGTTCACCCATGTGAGGACTGGCTGGTTGATTGTTTCATTGGTTAGTTGGTTAATTGGTTGGTTGTTTGGTTGGTTTATTAGGTTTAACGTCTATCGGCTACGTGAATATATTCAAGATTGTGTCACCAGGACATTTCCAAAGATATTTCGATTCTTAAATCAGAGATTAAAGAAAACCCTCGGTGAAAATGCAGTGAGAGACATACACCTCATGGAGTGTATGTCCTGGTATGTCATGGAGTGTATGTTAAGTGGTTGCTCAATGGGGTTTAAAGCCTATCCACTACTCGAAGAATCATTAAAGCTACAAAATCACTTGTATACCAGCAGTCAAGAATACTTTAATACATAAAACAGTACCGAGAGATGTGCATCTATCAGTGTATATACAGTGAGAGATACACATCTCTCGGTATATATACAGTGAGTTACACACCTCTCAGTCTATATACCCTGTGTGACATACACTTCCCAAGGTCATGACATGATTCATGTGTACTGAAATATTCTGTCTCGTAGATTATATATTCAACACTATATTTAAATTCACGTGCCGCCGCCCACCTCTTACAATTGGTCAGTGTTGTCGCCACTCAAGATTTAACTTTGTGAATGACTTCATGTGTAATCTGGGATAAAAATTTTATTATCATTGTCTCCAGAATGACATCGTCACCTGTTGTTATATAATGTTGATAATGAGGATACTGATGATTATGATATAAGTGGTGGTTATATAATGTTGTTGATAATTGTTATGCTAATGATAGCATTATAATTCTTACAGCTTTCCTTTGTTGTCTCTATAATTGTGTATAATTGCACAGAAGTGTTCTTAAACAACAATTATATCGTGATGTGAATTATATAACATAATTGATTACTTCTATGCAAGGCTTAAATTACGTGTTTTGCTAATAAAAGCTTAATGAACACGTGTTTATGCTGAATAGTAGCTTATTTGGAGAGAGAAATGCGCGAAATTACGTTGATTTCTGTATTTCGACATCCAAGTGAGGTCCTCTTCAGCGGATTGTCTGCTGAAGAGGATCTCGGCCTTAGGCCGAAATATGCATACCAGCATTCATGTCCATTGAAAGGTCCATGTAAGGTGTACAAGTGACATTAAATATACGCTGAAGAGGACCCCAGAAAGAAGTAGAATATACAGATCAATCGACCTCCTGTGTTTTTGTTTCACATGGGTTATTACTGACCACTGACAAGTGCTCAGTACACTTTAGTTATTTATTTATGCTTATATTATGAGACCTCTGACCACTGTTTACACTTCTTAATACACTTGTCACATCCCGTGACAACACAAGTGTGCAAACAGGTGCATAATACAACTTCGTTGTATTAATGATGAATATGACGCATGTGCAATACTTACGTATATTTAGTAACAGATGTACACGTCAGACACGTTTCTGCAGCTACGTCTTATCACTAGTAGACACTTGGGTATCATTGTTGATGAAATGTTTCATCAGTCCATCAGTCTTGTAGAAAAAGTATTTGAGGTGGTCAGTCCCTCATCCTGGAGAAGAGTTCAGCTCCATCGTCTGGAACGACATCATTCCAGATCGTGCGTAGGTGTAAGGATACGTCTTGTCCCATCATGGATGTCACCCATAACACTCGTCTAACACCCAGATATCTATTCACTGCTAGATGAACAGAGGCAGCAGGTGTAAGGAGACTTATACGTCTGTACATAAACAATATTAAACCCAAGTTCAGTTGAACGATGTTCATATTTTTGAGGGTTTAGAGTTTCAAGCTGGGGAAGGTCTATAATAAACTGACAGAGTAATATGTCTGGCCACTTGTTGCTCTGGGAAGGAAATATTAACGAAGGTTTGTTACTAGTAGCGGCTCTTACTTGAGGCCAGCTGAACGATCACTCGAGGCCAGCTGAACGATCACTCGAGACCAGCTGAACGATCACTCGAGACCAGCTGAACGATCACTCGAGGCCAGCTGAACGATCACTCGAGACCAGCTGAACGATCACTCGAGGCCAGCTGAACGATCACTCGAGGCCAGCTGAACGATCAACATCGAGACCAGCTGAACGATCACTCGAGGC
>NC_069472.1:22776845-22781845 GCF_026875155.1 Cherax quadricarinatus
AGACAGTGAAGACCGAACCATTAATGTTATCGTTAATTTTTTTTTGCTTTCTAGTTGCACTACAGGTTTGATATCGTTGAATTACCCATATCATTGTGTTTAGCATATTTTACAGAAATAGCAATAATAATAATAATAATAATAATAATAATAATAATAATAATAATAATAATAATAATAATAATAATAATAATAATAATAATAATAATAATAATAATCGGTTGGATGCGTGAGAAGGAAAATATATTGTTATGGTGGTTTAGATACTAGGTAACTAGTGCCAATCAGTGCCTAGCAGTGCCCAGCAGTACCTAGCACTACCCATCAATGCCCAGCAGTGCCAACAGTGCCAAGTAATCTTGTTAGTGCCAACTAGCGACAACCAGTGCTAATCAATGTTACCCAGTGCCAACCAGCATCAGCCAGTCCTACCCAGTGCCAACCAGTCCTACCCAGTGCCAACCAGTCCTACTCAGTGCCAACCAGTCCTACCCAGTGCCAACCAGTCCTACCCAGTGCTACTCAGTGAAAACCAGCATCAACCAGTCCTACGAAGTACCAACCAACATCAACCAGTCCTACCCAGTGCCAACCAGCATCAGCCAGTCCTACCCAGTGCCAACCAGTCCTACCCAGTGCTACTCAGTGAAAACCAGGATCAACCAGTTCTACCAAGTACCAACCATCATCAACCAGTCCTACCCAGTGCCAACCAGCATCAACCAGCCCCACCAAGTGCCAATCAGTCCTACCCAGTGCCAACCAATCCCACCCAGTGCTACCCAGTGAAAACCAGCATCAACCAGTCCTACCCAGTGGCAGCCAGTTTCAACCAGTCCTACCCAGTGCCAGCCAGCACCAACTAGTCCCACACAGTGCCAACCAGTGCCACAACAGTCCTCATAAATCCTCACCATTAACCTCTTCTCCTCTACATATCTGAGGTCATATAAATATATACATATAATTCACATATTAATTTTTTAAACAGTAATAAATAATAATAATAATAATAATAATAATAATAATAATAATAATAATAATAATAATAATAATAATAACCATTATGAATAAAAAATGAATAGGGAGTAGGCCTACGAAGGCAGATGTGCCTAGAGCTTATGAAGGTCAGAAAATAGCAATGGCTTCTAGTGGTAGTTTGGTGCTTGTTTACGATTATTATTATTATTATTATTATTATTATTATTATTATTATTATTATTATTATTGTTATTATTATTATTATTATTATTATTATTATTATTATTATTATTATTATTATTATTATTATTATTATTATTATTATTATTATTATTGTGAAACGGTGAACCTGTAGGGGTCAATCCTCCCCCTGAGGACATGTGAGGCAGTCAGGCTTGATCCAAGGAAGAGGAGGGTGGTACCAGCTCCTGGGATCAAGAGCTGGAGGATAAGAGTACCTCGTCAGGTCAGGACAGCACCGCTGGGATATCCTCGTTAAGATTCCTACTCAAGATAGCGCCTTGTCGATATCCCCGGGGAGCGGTAAACCCGTAGGGAGGTCACACGGCGCTCTAGCGGGGACCGGGGAGGTGGGCTGTAGGGGTTATCAGCTTTGATAAGAAGAACATGTGAAAGAAGGAACACTGCAACAGGCCTACTGACTCATGCGGAGCAGTTCCATGTCCCCCCCCGGATTAGTCCAATGACCCACCCAGTCTGGTCACCTCCACTCAAGCAGCACAAGCTAGTCAGGTCCAACTCACACCCACCCACACCCACTCATGTATTTATCTAACCTATTTTTAAAACTACACAACGTTTTAGCCTGAATAACTGTACTCGGGAGTTTGTTCCACTCATCCACAACTCTATTACCAAACCAGTGCTTTCCTATATCCTTAATTAATCTGAATTTTCCCAACTTGAAACCATTGCTGCGAGTCCTGTCTTGGCTGGAAATTTTCAGAACGCTATTTACATCCCCTTTATTTATTCCTGTTTTCCATTTATACACCTCGATCATATCCCCCCTAATTCTACGCCTTTCGAGAGAGTGCAGATTCAGAGCCCTCAGTCTATCCTCATAGGGAAGATTTCTGATACATGGGATCATCTTTGTCATCCTCCTCTGTACGTTTTCCAGAACATTTATATCCATTCTGTAATACGGTGACCAGAACTGAGCAGCATAGTCTAAATGAGGCCTAACCAAGGATATATAGAGTTGAAAAACAACCTGAGGACTTCTATTATTTATTCTTCTAGATATAAAGCCAAGAATTCTGTTAGCTTTATTGCGAACACTAATGCACTGTTGTCTTGGTTTCTGATTACTGCTAACCAGAACTCCTAAATCCTTTTCGCAATCAGTAGTATTAAGATCTACATTATTTAGTTTATATGTGGCATGGTTATTTACCTAGCCAACATTTAGAACTTTGCATTTGTCAATATTAAACTGCATCTGCCACTTCTCCGACCATTGCATCAGTCTATTCAAATCATCCTGGAGTGCTCTAGTGTCCTCATTAGAATGAATTGGACGGCCTATTTTGGTGTCATCAGCAAATTTGCTTTTGTCGCTATTTATTCCCTCATCTATGTCGTTTATGTAAATTGTGAGCAACCACGGACCCAAGACTGACCCCTGAGGAACACTGCTTGTGACGTGCCCCCATTCTGATTTCTACCCATTTATGCAAACTCTCTGCTGCATATTTGTCAGCCATGCCTCTACCCAGGAAAAAATTTCTCCTGTTCCGGAATGTGTGCCTTAAGTTTGCTCAGTAGCCTCTGGTGTGGAACTCTATCGAAAGCCTTACTGAAGTCCATATACACAATATCATATTCATTACCATGATCTACCTCCTCAAACACCTTAGTGAAAAAAGTTAGTAAATTCGTAAGACAGGAACGCCCCTTTGTAAAACCGTGTTGAGATTCATTAATCAATCTGTGCCTATCAAGATGGCTACGAATTGCTTCGGCAATTATTGATTCCATAAATTTTCCCACTATGAGGGTAAGGCTTATTGGTCTATAGTTCGAAGCCAAGGACCTGTCACCTGCCTTTTAAATAGTTATTACTTTTGCCATTTTCCACTTATCACGCACTATGCCAGTTTGTAGTGATATGTTAAATAAATTAGCCAAAGGTATGCTAAGTTCCTCTTTACATTCCTTTAACACCCTTGCAAACAGTTCATCAGGGCCTGGGGATTTGTTAGGTTTTAGTTTCTCTATTTGTCTGAGGACCATGTCACTAGTTACTGCAATCGTGCATAGTTTATTATCATCCTGTTCTACATAATCTATTATTTCAGGAATATCTCTAGTATTTTCCTGGGCGAAAACTGAGAGGAAGTAAGTATTGAGAATTTCACACATATCCTTAACACTGTCAGTGATCTGACCAGAGTTACTCTTAAGTGGGCCAATCTTGTCCCTAATCTTACTTCTGTATACCTGAAAGAACCCTTTTGGGTTAGTCTTTGAATCCCTTGCAACCTTAGCCTCATAATCCCTTTTTGCTTTTCTTATTCCTTTTTCTATTTCTCTCTTTAATTGAATATATTGATTTCTTAACTGCCGATCCCCTCTTTTGATACGCCTATATATGCCTCTCTTTTGACCAATGAGATGTTTTAATCTATTGTTCATCCATTTGGGATCATTTTTGTTAGATCTAATTTCCCTACTCGGAACAAAAGTTGTCTGGACAGCTAGAACTATGCTCTGAAAAACGTCATATTGGCAACCAAGATCACCTGCCTGACCCATAGTCAGGACATCCCAATTTAGCCCACCCAGGTAATTTTTCAGTCCCATGAAGTCGGCCAAGCAAAAATCTGGGACAGAGATTTGATTGCAGTTATCTGGGTAATTCCATGACATATTGAAACGAAGTGATTTGTGATCACTTTCCCCAAGCTCATCATTAACCTCAAGATTGTTAATTAGTGAATCTTTGTTGGCAAGAACCAAGTCAAGCAAATTGTTTCCTCTAGTTGGTTCTGTCACAACCTGTTCTAAAAAGCAATCCTGAACAGTATCAAGAAAGTCCCTAGACTCAAGATTTCCTGCCATATTGTTCCAATCAATTTGTCTAAAGTTAAAATCTCCCATTATCACATTTTCATATCTAGATGCCTTTTGAATTTCGTCCCATAACAGCTTACTGCACTCCCTATCAAGGTTTGGGGGCCTATAAATCACACCCAAAATGAATTTGTCACGTCCCTCGAGAAACTGTAGCCAAACAAATTCTGTGTTCGATGTTTCTAATCTTATATCATATCTAAGACAATTTAAATTTTCTCTGACATACATCGCCACCCCACCACCCTTCCTGTTGACCCTACCAGTTTGGAATAATTTATAACCCTGTATGTTGCATTCAGAAGGCATTTCTCTATGTTTCAGGTTGTAACCAGGTCTCTGTTATGCCAATAATATCTATATTACCTACACTTGCAAGTAATCTTAGCTCATCTATCTTATTTCTTAGACTCCTACTATTTGTATAGTAAACCTTAAGGGAGCTAGTCACTCGTTGCCCTCTACTATCTCTCTTCGTTTATGGATCAATTGTTTTGCCATTACTAGCAACTTTATTTTAAATATTGTCTTTTAAACATATCCCTGAGGTATCCCGGTAATAACTGCTGTTTTTAATCCTAATGCTGGAGCCTGATTGTTTCCCACAAACACCCATACCTCTATAATCTATCAGTTTAAATTCCTAGACAAGTCATCAATTACCCTCTCAATCGAAATGGCTAATGCAACCACTCCATCCCCAGAGAGCTGAACCCCATCCCTTGCATACATATCACGTTTGCCAAAGAATAGGTCCCAGTTATCAATGAATGAGATTGCAAGTTCCTTGCAGTACCTGTCTAGCCAGCAATTTATACCAATTGCCCTAGACATCCATTCATTGCCCACTCCCTTTCTAGGCAAGATGCTACATATGACTGGGATCCCTCCCTTAGACCTAACTACTTCTATGGCTGACC
>NC_069472.1:22784345-22861845 GCF_026875155.1 Cherax quadricarinatus
ACACTGAGATAAAAGGTTAGATGGGATACAGGAGAATAGAAGCGATCAGGGAAGAGTGAGGTGAAGGTTTATAAACTCAAAGAGAGGCAGTTAGGTAAGATATAAACAGCTATTGGGAGGATAGATGGCTAATGAGAGCATAGGCAAAGGGGTCGAAGAGGTATGGGTAGGTTTAAAAAATGTAGTGTTAGAGTGATCAGCAGAAGTTTGTGGTTACAGGAAAGTGGGTGCAGGAGGGAAGAGGACGAATTGGTGGAATGATGATGTAAAGAGAGTAGTAAGGGATAAAAAGTTAGCATATGAGAAGTTTTTAACAAAGTAAAGTGATGGCAAGGAGGAAGAGTATATGGAGAAAAAGAGAGAAGTTAGAGAAGTGGTGAAGCAATGTAAAAGAAGAGCAAAGAGAGAGTGGGTGAGATTGTTATCAACAATTTTTGTTGAAAATAAGAAAAAATTTTTGGAGTTAGATTTAAACAAGTTAAGAAAGCCCTAGAGAACAAATGGAATTTGTCAGTTAAAAAATAGGAGAAGGAGAGTAATTAAATGAGAGTTGAGAGGTATTTTGGGAAAGATGGAAGGAATATTTTTGGGAATTGTTAAATGTTATGAAGATAGGGATTCTGTGATTTTCGTGTATAGGGCAAGGAGTAATAACATCTTGTCTTGTAGGAAGTGAGAAGAGCCAGTTTGTGAGTGGGTGGGAAGTTCGTGAGGCAGTAGGTAAAATTAAATGGGTTAAGGCATGCCGGGATTGAGGATAAAGATAGAAAATGTTAAAAGCAGGTGGGATATAGTTTTGGAGTGGTTGGTGCAATTATTTAATAAATGTATGGAAGAGTGTAAGGTACATAGGGATTGGCAGAGAGCATGCATAGTTCCTTTTGTATAAAGGCAAAGGGGATAAAAAGAAGAGTGCAAAAATTATAGGGGAATAAGATTGTTGAGTGTACCTGGTAAAGTGTATTGTAAGAGTAAAATTGAAGAATTAAGAGTAATACGGATAATAGATAGCAGATGAACAAAGGAGGCTTTAGGAAAGGTAGGGGGGTGTGGGACGCAGTGTTTTACAGTGAATCAATAAGTGAACAGTATTTAGATAAAGGCTAACGAGGTCTTTGTGGCATTTAGGATTTAAAGGCGGTAGACAGGGTGGAATAGGGGGGCAATGTGGCAGAATGTTTGCAAGTGTATGGTTAGGAGGTTAGGTTACTGAAAGCAGTGAAGAGTTTTTTACGAGGATAGTGAGGATCAAGTTAGAGTATGTAGGAAAGAGGGAAATTTTTTCCCAGTAAAAAGTAGGCCTAGACAAGGATGGTGTGATGTCACCGTGGTTGTTTAATATATTTTATAGATGGGGTTTAAGAGAAGTAAATCCGAGGGTCTTGGCAAGAGGCGGGAGTTAAAAGGATAAAGAATCACACACAGAGTGGGAGTTATTGTCACAGCTGCTCTTTGCTGATGACAACTGTGCTCTTGGGGAGATTCTGAAAGAAGTTGGCAGAGATTGGGTGGATATTTGGGTAGGTGGCAAAAGAAGAAAATTAAAGGTGAATACAGAAAGGAGTAAGGTTATGAGGATAACAAAAAGATTAGGTGATGAAAGATTGAATTTATCAGTTGGAGGGAGAGAGTATTGAGGAGGTGAACGTATTCAAGATATTTGGGAGTGGACGTGTCAGCGATGGGTCTATGAAAGATGATGTGAATCATATCGTAGAATTGATGAGGAAAAGAGTGAGTGGTGCACTTAGGAGTCTGTGGAGACAAAGGAACTTTGTCCCTGGGAGGCAAAGAGGGGAATGTAATGAGAGTATATTTTATAACCAATGCTCTAAATGGGTTTGAAGCGGTGGGGGGTGATGAATGCTGCATGGCGAGGAGAAGGGCTGGAGGCATGGAGATGTTCAACGTCTGAGGGCAATGTGTGGTGTGAAATATAATGCGAGAAATTCTTAGTTTTGAAGTAAGGAGGAGGTGCGGGATTACCAAAACGTTGTCCAGAGGGCTGAGGAAAGGGGTTTTGAGGTGGTTCGGACATGTAAGGAAGAAGGAGCGAAACATAATGATTTCAAGAGTGTAACAGTCTTGTAGTGGGGGGTGGAAGGAAGCGGGGTAAGGGGTCGGCCTAGGAAGGGTTGGAGGGAGGGGGTAAAGGAGTTTTGTGTGTGCGAGTTGCGTGGACATCCAGCAGCATGCGGAGCGTGTTTGGATTAGGAGTGAATGAGACAATGGTTTTTAATAACATTGATCGTGCTGTTGGAGTGTGAGCAAAGTAACATTTATGAAGGTAAATTCAGGGAAACCCGTCAGGGACCGGACTTGAGTCCTGGAGATGGGAAGTACAGTGCCCTGCACTCTGAAAGGAGGGGTGTTAATGTTGCAGTTTAAAAAATGTATGTGTAAAGCACCCTTTCTGGCAAGAACAGTGATGGAAATGTGAATGATGGTGAAAGTTTTTCTTTTTTCCCGGGCCACCTGCCTTGGTGGGAATCGGCCGGTGTGATAATAAAATAATATATATATATATATATAATATATATTATATATTATATATATATAATAGATATATATATATATATATATATATATATATATATAAAGTTCCCAACTCCAGCCTTGGCACACGTCACGACCCACAGGACCATTCCGGCATCGGTGTTGCCCTTCGACTTGCCGCCGGCCACCTAGCCGAACACAGGTGTATTTGTGGCAGTGAACAGCAGACCGATTCGGGTTTTACCATTGTCTTGTGTGGCCGTAACCCCGAGGGAAAGATTGCAAGACATTAGGAGGTTAATAACATATCAAGAGGAGCCTCACAACAGCTTGGATGTGCCCCGCTAAGGGAGCCACCCCAAACTATCAGATCTGATGGCAGCCAGAAGCGTCCCAGATGGTATCACCGCTTCAAGCCTGACAGATGGGAAGCAGGTGTGTGGGAACTATACATGTGCATCTACCTTGGCTGATCCTATCTCCACTAACACCAGGGAGGAAAGAGGGCAGCTGTCCGCTTCAGAGTCCCAAAAGTCTAGAAAATATGGAGAACTTGCCCACTTGCCCATCATTATATGGTTTTGGTTCCCATAGGGCTCAAGAAACCCCTTGGCTCATGGAAAGAGTGCATCTAAATTCCTAAGGAGCTGGGAAAAAGACTCATCATGGTAACTAGGGATCCCAGGGCAGCCCCTAGTTTTCTTCTGTTCTCAGCGGCTCAGTGCCGCTGTTCAAAGGGGTAAAATGCCTGCTGTATTTTGGGCACACCCCCCAGCTCGAAGCTGTAATGAGATTTCGCCTATAATCGGTGATACACAACGTAACACCATGTACCGTATATGCCACCTTTATATCAACATGTATCTCTTAAAATGCTTCTGTACCATCTTATGTAATAAAATATCCTATTGGAAAAAAAAAATATACTAAAAAGATGGGTGGTAGGGGAAGTGGAAATGCAAACGGCTTCAGGAAGAAATCCAAATATTCTTCCTCCTTGAAGTCTTTTTATGCCACTTCTCCGAGGCAATGGTCCCCATAATTTACACCAGAGGTGGACCCCAAAACCTATATATATATATATATAATATATATATATATATAAATATATATATATATATATATAAAATATATATATTAAATATATATATATATATATATATATATATATATAATATATATATATGTATATATATATATATATATATATATATATATATATATATATATATATATAATATATATATATATGTCAACAAGTCGGCCCTCTCCCACCGAGGCAGGGTGACCCAAAAAAAGAAAGAAAATCCCCAAAAAGAAAATACTTTCATTATCATTCAACACTTTCACCACACTCACACATAATCACCGTCTTTGCAGAAGTGCTCAGAATACAACAGTTTAGAAGCATATACGTATAAAGATACACAACATATCCCTCCAAACTGCCAATATCCCAAACTCCTCCTTTAAAGTGCAGGCATTGTATTTCCCATTTCCAGGACTCAAGTCCGACTATATGAAAATAACCGGTTTCCCTGAATCCCTTCACTAAATATTACCCTGCTCACACTCCAACAGATCGTCAGGTCCCAAGTATCATTCGTCTCCATTCACTCCTATCTAACATGCTCATGCACGCTTGCTGGAAGTCCAAGCCCCTCGCCCACTAAACCTCCTTTACCCCCTCTTTCCAACCCTTTCGAGGACGACCCCTACCCCTCTTTCCTTCCCTATAGATTTATATGCTTTCCATGTCATTCTACTTTGATCCATTCTCTCTAAATGACCAAACCACCTCAACAACCCCTCTTCTGCCCTCTGACTAATGCTTTTATTAACTCCACACCTTCTCCTAATTTCCACACTCCGAATTTTCTGCATAATATTTACACCACACATTGCCCTTAGACAGGACATCTCCACTGCCTCCAACCGTCTCCTCGCTGCTGCATTTACCACCCAAGCTTCACATACATATAAGAGTGTTGGTACTACTATACTTTCATACATTCCCTTCTTTGCCTCCATAGATAACGTTTTTTGACTCCACATATACCTCAACGCACCACTCGCCTTTTTTTCCCTCATCAATTCTATGATTAACCTCATCCTTCATAAATCCATCCGCCGACACTTCAACTCCCAAGTATCTGAAAACATTCACTTCTTCCATACTCCTCCTCCTCAATTTGATTCCCAATTTTTCTTTATCTAAATCATTTGTCCCCTCTCACTTCTCTTTTCTATGTTCCTTTAAAACTTTCTACCTTTACACACATTCTCAAATCATCCACAAACCCTTTGCAATTTTTTTTTTAAAATCCCCCAAAGCACAGTATCATTAGAAAAAGTAATGGTCAATTCCATTTTAAATTTGACCCCCCATATTTAATCCCACCCCTCCCCCAAAACACCCTAGCATTTACTTCTTTTACAACCCATCAAAAAAATATTTTAAACAACCATGGTGACATTCACATCCCTGTCTAAGACCACTTTTCCCGGGAAGTATTCTCCCTCTTTCTCCCACACCCAAACCCTGAGCCTCACTATCTCAAAAAAAACTCTTTCGCATTTAGAAAACTTACCACCTTTTCCATTACTTGCAACATCGCCACATTGTCCTCTATCCCCTATCATATGCCTTTTCTAAACCCATAAATGCAATAAAAATTTTCCCCTCCTTTTTTAAATACGTTCACTTTTATTTTCAATGAAAAACACTTGATTACACCCCCCTACCCACTCTGAACCTCCTTGTCATCCGCAATCCTACTTTCTGTCTTACCTTAATTTTTTCAATTAAAACCTTCCCGTTTTACTTTTCCTGGTATACTCAGTAAACTTATTCCTCTAAAATTTTTTACAATCTCTTTTTCCCCTTCCCCTTTTATAAAGGGACTAAAAAGGGCTCTCCCCCAATCCCTAGGTACCTTCCCCCTTTCAACATTTATTAAAAAAAAAAGTACCAACCACTCCAACACTTACCCCCCCGTTTTTAAACATTTTGTCATGATCCCATCAGTTCAGCTGCTTCCCCCTTTCATTCTACTTAATGCCTCACGTACCCCCACCAACTTACATTTGCTCTTCTTTTTCCCAAAAATGGGATCCTCCCCCGGCAGTGCATGAAATTACCGCTTTCCCCTTTTTTCCTAAAAAACTTAAAAGGTTTTTCAAAATTTCTGCCCCTTACCTATACCTCCCTTCCCCATCTACTAACTCCCCCACTTTTTTTTAACGCAAATCCATATTTTTCCCCAGGTTTCTTAAATTGTTTAACTCCAAAATTTTTTTTTTTTCATTAAAATTTTTTGCAGTGCCTTCCCACTCTATCATCTGTCTCCTTTTGACCTCTCCCACTCTCTTTTACCTTTCTTTTACTCTCCATATCTTGCTCTTCTTATAAACCTGTTTGTAAAAACCCCCGTAGCTACCTTTTTTTTTTTATCACACCCCTTTTCTTCTTCCCCCCAAAACACTCCTCTTTTCCTCCTCCCCCACCCTCCATAAACACAAAAATTTGCCCCCCATTTAATACTGATTTTTAAAACTATTCCAAACCTCTTCAACCCCCCCCACTATCATTTTGCCTAGCCCCCCTTTCTGCCCAAAAGTCGCTTTATCTCGCCAAACTTCCCCCTCCCTTTTTTATACCTTTACCTCCCTCTTTCTTGTTGTTGCCACCTTCCTCTTTTCCCCCTCTACCCCTTTACTCTAATGTAGTACAATAAATAATGATCCGAAATACAGTTTTTCCCCTATAAACTGTAATCCTGGAGCCTACCCCCAACCTTTTTTTCCAAAATACATAATCTAAAAACTACTTTTTATTCGGCAATCATACCTTTTTATATTTTTTTTATCCCTTTTTCATAAAAATGTATTTACTTATTACCAAAATTTTTTTCTACCATAGCTCAATTTAAAAGGGTTTCCCATTTTTTATTTACCCCTGGCACCCCAAATTTCCTACTACCCCCTAACATTTTTACCCTTTAGCATTGAAATCCCCAACCCCTTTCTTCCAAAATTTTCAAAACTCCCCACGCATTCACCAAAATTTCCCCCGTTTTCTCTCTCTCCTTACCTTTCTCTTCTCCAGGTGCATACACGCTTACTATAACCCACTTTTCACATCCAATCTTTATTTTACTCCACATAATCCTTGAATTTATACATTTGTAGTCCCTCTTTTCCTGCCATAGCTTATCCTTCAACATTATTGCTACTCCTTCTTTAGCTCAAACTCTATTTGAAACCCCTGACCTAATCCCATTTATTCCTCTCCATTGAAACTCTCCCACCCCCTTCAGCTTTGTTTCACTTAAAGCCAGGACATCCAGCTTTTTCTCATTCATAACATCCACAATCATCTCTTTCTTATCATTTACACAACATCCACGCACATTCAGGCTTCCCACTTTGACAATTTTCTTCTTCTTATTCTTTTTAGTAATCTTTACAGGAAAAGGGGTTACTAGCCCATTGTTCCCGGCATTTTAGTTGACTTTTACAACACGCATGGCTTACGGAGGAAAGATTCTTATTCCACTTCCCCATGGATATAAAAGGAAAAGTAATAAGACCAAGAACTATTAAGATAAAATCAAAGAAAACTCAGATGAGTGTGTATAAATAAACGTGTACATGTATGTGTAGTGTGACCTAAGTGTAAGTAGAAGTAGCAAGACGTACCTGTAATCTTGCATATTTATGAGACAGACAAAAGACACCAGAAATCCTACCATCATGTAAAACAATTACAGGCTTTCGTTTTACACTCACTTGGCAGGACGGTAGTACCTCCCTGGGTGGTTGCTGTCTACCAACCTACTACTACTACTACACACACACACACACGCACACACATATATATATATATATATATATATAAATATATATTATATATATATATATATATATATATATTATATATATATATATATATATAGAGGATGTGTGATGTCACCGTGTGTTGTTTAATATATTTATAGATGGGGTTGTAAGAGAAGTAAATACGAGGGTCTTGGCAAGAGGCGTGGAGTTAAAGATAAAGAATCACACACAAAGTGGGAGTTATCACAGCTGCTCTTTGCTGATGACACTGTGCTCTTGGGAGATTCTGAAGAGAAGTTGCAGAGATTGGTGGATGAATTTGGTAGGGTATGCAAAAGAAGAAAATTAAAGGTGAATACAGGAAAGAGTAAGGTTATGAGGATAACAAAAAGATTAGGTGATGAAAGATTGAATATCAGATTGGAGGGAGAGAGTATGGAGGAGGTGAATGTATTCAGATATTTGGGAGTGGACGTGTCAGCGGATGGGTCTATGAAAGATGAGGTGAATCATAGAATTGATGAGGGAAAAAGAGTGAGTGGTGCACTTAGGAGTCTGTGGAGACAAAGAACTTTGTCCTTGGAGGCAAAGAGGGGAATGTATGAGAGTATAGTTTTACAAACGCTCGTATATGGGTGTGAAGCATGGGTGATGAATGTTGCAGCGAGGAGAAGGCTGGAGGCAGTGGAGATGTCATGTCTGAGGGCAATGTGTGGTGTGAATATAATGCAGAGAATTCGCAGTTTGGAAGTTAGGAGGAGGTGCGGGATTACCAAAACTGTTGTCCAGAGGGCTGAGGAAGGGTTGTTGAGGTGGTTCGGACATGTAGAGAGAATGGAGCGAAACAGAATGACTTCAAGAGTGTATCAGTCTGTAGTGGAAGGAAGGCGGGGTAGGGGTCGGCCTAGGAAAGGTTGGAGAGAGGGGGTAAAGGAGGTTTTGTGTGCGAGGGGCTTGGACTTCCAGCAGGTATGCATGAGCGTGTTTGATAGGAGTGAATGGAGACAAATGGTTTTTAATACTTGACGTGCTGTTGGAGTGTGAGCAAAGTAACATTTATGAAGGGGTTCAGGGAAACCGGCAGGCCGGACTTGAGTCCTGGAGATGGGAAGTACAGTGCCTGCACTCTGAAGGAGGGGTGTTAATGTTGCAGTTTAAAAACTGTAGTGTAAAGCACCCTTCTGGCAAGACAGTGATGGAGTGAATGATGGTGAAAGTTTTTCTTTTTCGGGCCACCCTGCCTTGGTGGGAATCGGCCAGTGTGATAATAAAAAAAAATATGTATATATATATATATATATAATATATATATATATATATATATATATATATATATATATATATATATATATATATATATGTATATATATATATATATGTATATATATATATATGTATATATAATATATATATATATATTATATATATATATATATATATATATATATATATATATATATATATATATATATATATATATATATCTTACAGTAGGTGTTTGTGATGCAGAGGGCGAAATATCAATCCTGTCTAGAGTGAAGAACTTCTCATAAGTTTTCGTTTCACACTGGAATGGCAGTAAGGCAGAAAGGGAACCATTTCTCTGCGTGATTGCTGTCTATTATCCACCTATGCACTAATAACCCACATTAAATAACCTAGAATATGGGTTATTCGTGCGTATTATCCCACACAGTGTACACTTCACTCAGCTTACATGTATGGAGATAAATGCTTCCCGTCTACCAGGAACAAGTCTACTTACGTCTGACGTCTACTCTCAGTCTTCAAGACTTCTAGCATCTATTATACATCTATGATTCCACGAATACATCTTCATACGTCAAGTGTACAGGTGTTTGTGTATGCATGTCTGTAATTTGTCAAATTATTTCATACCAAGAAAAGTTTTTTCAAACCCCTCTGACATCAGCAATATCAACAGTGACCTTGAACGTAACTTGAAACGTGAACGTAACCTGGAACGTGAACGTAACACCCACAGTAACCCGGAACAACATCAACACCCACAGTGACCCAGAGCAACATCAAAACTGTAAGACTTAAGGCTACGGCAGAAATTCAATACAGTGTTGTCATATTCTGTGTGTCATGAGAATTGGCCAGAAAAATGTCGTAATGCACATCTGCCATAAAATAAATAAACTTTATATATGAATATTGTTTCTGAAATACGAAAGAAGTCAGCCAATAGTGCATATAAGATATTTAAGATATATGGTACGTAAATGGTACTAATTACTTTTAAACTTAGTTAACTTAGCTTTGTAATTTAAGTTAATAATTTAGTTACATGTGTGTAGTCGATGGACGTCAAATATACTAAAACGTTAAAAAACGAGTGACTTAAACACACACACACAGAGAGAGAGAGAGAGAGAGAGAGAGAGAGAGAGAGAGAGAGAGAGAGACAGGAGCTCCAGAGAAACTTGTAACTCAATAGTTTCTATGCATAAATTACTGGCTGAAGTTCATGTATACCTGTGGGGCAGTGGTGAGTGGTACAGTGGTATATATATAGATGACAGGAGTGAGCAGTATAGCTGTCACAGGGTATATATGTTGCGCTTTTTAAGTCATAACTCGCAGTCCTAGGTTATTAAGCAACGATCGTTACGTCAAGCAAGTCATATGTACTATAACTATTGAAATAACTCTGCAAAAATAACTCCCATCGTCAGAAAATAGTTACGTATCACTGATATGAACAGTAACAAAGTGTTGACTGACCTTGGTCAGGCTGGGAAGGAATTAAGGTACTGAGCTTTGTTGCTGGTTTTTTCAGCCTTCCGCAGCTGCACCCTGAAGACTCCTCCGACGGGAAGCAGTTGTTCTACAGCCCTGGAGCTGTTGAGTGAAACGTAAGCGTGAGAATAATTACCCCTGAGGAGAGGTTGTGTCAGTAAATCATTCAATAACTGTATACTGACGATTGCACTTACAGGTTTTAGCTCGATGGCTGAAGGGGGCCGATACCCCCTCCCCCTCCTGGAGAAAATTTCTCCACAGTCAGGGATATCTTACTGTAATTTAGTCAAGGTCAGTTGAGGGTGATCAAAAATATCTCGGTTTTAGGAAATTTTCGATCACTTCTAGGAGTCTATCTTGTTACACATGTTGCAACAAGATTAATCCTTTCTATTCATTTTTCCTCCCATATGACCTTTTCAAACATAGCTCATATTTGTCGTAGTTTTGGTGCAAAATTAAAAACCTCTGCAATATCTCACTTTACAAAATCATACGGGGAAGTATAATACATACACTTAAAGTGTGTATATGACTTAAAATATACAAGGAAAGGTGTAAGCCTAGGTGTATATACACTAAGTTTAAACACAGTTCACAGTAAAATTATTCTTTACTTGATAAGGGTGTGAGATTGATCGAAACATCGTTTAAAGTTTCCTCTCCAAGTTGTGGCAGGTACTGAGGTGGGGCTTGTGTTGACAGCGTCGCGGGTGTGGGCGGGGGTGGTCGCCCTGGGCGGCTGCAAGGCTCAGAGGGCAGTAACTGGGGCAGCCCACCTTCTGCAGGAGTTACCTGTCATCTTCATTGCGTGGAACAGCTGTCACGGCCTCACTCAGAACCCTCACAACACCGTCATTCTCAACGATATTAGGGTAAGTGTTCCTGAATAAAACACATGTGCAACACCTGGGTATCTTTAAATTCTGAACGTGTTTCCCCTACCAGTGGCGTCATCAATTCGATACAGAGATTATTTGATGGTCCAGAAAGTGGAGAGAATGTAAGATGAGGAAATAAATCCCTCAGTCTTGACGAATCAACTGTTGACAGTATGACTCACGAAATCGTAATGACACGATTGCAAACAAATCATACCACGGGTGGGGATAGAACTCTCTGATCGCGGGTTCTATCCCCGCCCGTGGTATGGTTTGTTGACATTATGTCTTACTCATCAACTTGTTGGCATTATGTACCAGTAATTCTGTGATACAGGTAAGAGGTACCGTTAATGGTATTTGTGAGGTGCATCATCTAGTTGTAGTTGCAGGGGTCGAGTCATAACTCCTGGCCCTGCCTCTTCGCTGGTTACTACATATGTGCAACACTTGTCTGTCTTAAGTGCTAAGTGAACAGAGGCAGTAAGTGCATGGGAAACTTGGAAATCCGTCATGTCCTCCCGAGGAATCAAACCCATGCCACTTCTGTTGTAATCTGGATGCTTTAGCAGAGAACAGAAAAACGAAGGCATTGATACTGACAGTAATCAGTACAGAATGAAAAAAAAGGAATAAGGAAAGAGGGTAAGAGAAGGAGAGTAATTGGAAGGAGGGGTAGAGAAGCAAGAGAGAGAATAGGGAAGGGAAGCGAAAGAGGAAATTAATCTTAGAGGTACAGAGATGTTGATGTCAGACAAGAGTTAAAAAAAATGAGAAATCCTTAAAGTCTCCTTCTATATCATTCCCAGTGTTGATTAATATGTTATTCTATGTGACGTGGTGCTATTAATATCGTAAGTTACTGATATTGTTGCTATCTAAGGAGGTTGTTATCATAATGTGATATTAACCTATGTGATATTAACCTGTGTGATATTATCCTATGTGATATTAACCTATGTGACAATAATCTATGTGATAATCTATGTGATGCTTGACTTTCACCTGATTCTGTTTTGATGTGGCATTTTAATTCTATGCTATTTCATTTGATGCATTTAACTTGCAGTGATAGTTGCCTTTAACTGCATGTTCTTATGACACAGTTCGACAACAGGTTCAACTGCTTGACGTGGGTGATGAACACCTGGGTGAACAACCTGGTCACAGTCACCATGCCAACTATCAACATGTTACATCATCGTAATACGACGTCAGGAGACCAACATGGGTTCCTGTGAGTCTTCCTCTGCATCTCAGTGCTTTATACGCTCTCCCAGCACACCTGACACCCACCAGCACACCTGACGCCCACCAGCAAACCTGACACCCACCAGCAAACCTGACACCCACCAGCAAACCTGACACCCACCAGCAAACCTAACACTCACCCTACCACACCTGACACCTACCCCACCACACCTGACACCCACCAGCACACCTGACACCCACCCTAGCACACCTGACACCCACCAGCACACCTGACACCCACCAGCACACCTGACACTCACCCCAGCACACCTGACACTTACCAGCACACCTGACACCCACCAGCACACCTGACACTCACCCCGCCACACCTGACACCCACCCCACCACACCTGACACCCACCAGCACACCTGACACCCACCCCAGCACACCTGACACCCACCACCACACCTGACACCTACCCCACCACACCTGACACCCACCAGCACACCTGACACCCACCCTAGCACACCTGACACTCACCAGCACACCTGACACCCACCAGCACACCTGACACTAATCCCAGCACACCTGACACTTACCAGCACACCTGATACCCACCAGCACACCTGACACTCACCCCGCCACACCTAACACCCACCCAACCACACCTGACACCCACCAGCACACCTTACACCCAACTCAGCACACCTGACACCCACCAGTACACCTAATACCCACCCCAACATACCTGACACCCACCCCAGCACACCTGACATCCGACAGCACACCTGACACCCACCCCAGCACACCTGACACCCTCCAGCACACCTGACACTCACCCCGCCACACCTGACACCCACCCCAGCACACCTGACACCCACCAGAGCACACCTGACACCCACCCCAGCACACCTGACACCCACCAGCACACCTGACACGCACCCCAGCACACCTGACACCCACCAGCACACCTGACATTCACCCCGCCACACCTGACACCCACCACACCTGACACCCACCAGCACACCTTACACCCAACCCAGCACACCTGACACTCACCACCGCACCTGAACACCCACCAGCACACCTGACACTCACCCCAGCACACCTGACACCCACCAGCACACCTGACACCCACCAGCACACCTGACACCCACCTGCACACCTGACACCCACCCCACCACACCTGACACCCACCACACCTGACACCCAACCCAGCACACCTGACACCCAGCACACCTGACACCCAGCACACCTGACACCCAGCACACCTGACACCCACCACACCTGACACCCAACCCAGCACACCTGACACCCAGCACACCTGACACCCACCCCAGCACTCTTAGTGCAAAAACATTAAATTTCAGCCTCCAGAAAATTCACTTTAAGGTGATAAACTTGAGAACGAAAAATATTTGCTTAAATTTTGCTGTTGCAATATATCTGCCGAGCAAGCTTAAAATCTACTACTATATATAACTTTAAATGGTGTATACCTTTTAAATGGTGTATATATATACCTTTTAAATGGTGTATTTCTCTCTTGTACATACTCTGAGATTTCTTTGATCCTTATTTTGAGGAGTTAATCTTATCTGCTGGTGAACATGTTACCGTCATGGCCCTAGTGTAGTCGATAGGTTTGTATATTTACCAGATAAAAATTAATTTAGTGACAATTAGTGTGAAATTTCAGGTGATCCACGACAACGATGACGGCAGGTTATCAGTAAAGGATATCCGAACTAATATGAAATTATGTGAGACTTCAGGTTATCTTTCCTTAACTTTTCTCTCGGGACTTCATAGTGGTTAGGGACGGATTCATTTTTTGGGGGGCTTAAGAACATATGAGAAACTAATGTGACATTTTTATTGTGGCAACGTTTCGCTCTCCAGGAGCTTCGTTAAGCTGTTACGATTTTTTTTTCGTTAGCTTTGTGAGTTGTGTGTTATTATAGCAATGTTATTGTAATTAACATTGCTATAATAACAGTTGTAATTATCTTTGTGGCCCCAAGAAAGCAAAAGACGTTATGTATTTTTCTTGGTGTTGGTTGTAAAGTGTTCCAACTACGTTATTGTGACTTTGTATTCTCTGTAACTGACTTGCAGAGCCGAGGATATGTACCTGTGTGCTGGCAGTGTGGAAGTCGGTAGTCTGTTCCGTGCTCGTGCCTTTGTTAAGGATAAGATGCTCACTGTTGTCACTGCTCATGTGAGTACTTCATCTCTGTTGTCACTGTTCATGTGAGTACTTCATCTCTGTTGTCACTGTTCATGTGAGTACGTCATCTCTGTTGTCACTGTTCATGTGGTATCGTTATCTTTGTTGTATGTTCATTGATGCGTCATTCTGTATGTCACTGTTCATGTGATACTTATCTCTGTTGTCACTGATATCATGTGAGTAACTTCAATCTTGTTGTCACTGTTATTTGTGAATGACTTCAAGTCTCTAGTTGTACTGTTCATGGAGTGAGTCGTATCTTCTGTTGTCACTTGTTCATGTGAGTAACTGTCATCGTTGTCACTGTCATGTGAGTACGTCATCTCTGTTGTCACTGTTCATGTGAGTACGTCATCTCTGTTGTCACTGTTCATGTGAGTACGTCATCTCTGTTGTCACTGTTCATGTGAGTACTTCATCTCTGTTGTCACTGTTCATGTGAGTACGTCATCTCTGTTGTCACTGCTCATGTCAGTACCTCATCTCCGTTGTCACTTTTCATGCCAGTACTTCACCACTCATACACTCAGACAAACACATTAAACATTACCTAGGTCATCTATAGAATTTTATCAACTAGGGATTAATTATTTAGAGAGAGGAATGTTCTTTTACATCGAAACCATAACAGCCAATCATCACTAAGCATCCCACAGCCACACACACGGCAGCCAATCATCACCCAGCATCCCACAGTCACACACACGACAGCCAGTCATCACTCAGCATCCCTCAGTCACGCAACAACCAATCATCACCCAGCATCCCACCACCACACTCGCACAACAGCCAATCAACACACAGCATCCCACCACTACCCTCACACAACAGCAAATCACCAGCCAACACAAGACTTATCTCCCTCCTTTCTCCAGCGGCCACCATTCGTGTTCCTGGATATCAACACTACGGGCCATATCGTTCATCACTCAGGTTTCGTCTTTGAGATGCTGGACGAACTGCAAAAGAAACTGGGCTTCAGGTAAGTAGTTTCACACACTTCCTTTGTAAAGACAGCAAAGAATGCCTTAAGGACAACGTTTCGCTCGCCCTCGCCTATATTTTTGACCTCTGCCTTCCAAGCATTATCATTATTTGTTGCCAAAACATGTTAGGCCAACATACTTGTCAATACTATTTCTTAAAGTCTTTCACGAGCGATTAGTTTTAAGCAATAAAAGTCAGTATAGAACAGAAACGGTTCATAACACACAAGAAGGAAACTCACGACGACGTTTCGATCTAACTTCGATCCATATATAGCCACATGGTATATGTATTTTTTATGGTTGTGCGTTGTTCCAGTCACATTATTGTGACTTTTTATTCTTTCTAAACTATCGACAGCTAAGCCACTCTAGAGAGCCAGTGGAAGGCCTCAGTCAGATGACCAAAAGCTCCAGCTATGGGTCATCGTATGACAAAGACCCGCGTCAGGGAACACTTGTCTTTTTTCCTGATAAACCTTACCTAACCTAACATAGGATTCTCTGTTGAAGGTATACACTAGATTTCCCTTTATTGTTATAATAAAAAAGAAGCGCTAAACCCACAAGGTTCAAGTTTCCCCTCAGGTACAGGCTGGTGCTGCCCTACGATGGTAACTGGGGCAAAAGGCTACACAACGGATCATGGAACGGAATGGTGGGCATGGTACACAGACAGGTCAGTAGCAACCCATGGTTATGCCCAGTATTGTGAATAATAATAATAATAATAATAATAATAATAATAATAATAATAATAATAATAATAATAATAATAATAATAATAATAATAATAATAATAATAATTCGACTCAAAGATGAAGTCAGTCCTCTCTGTCAGTCCCCCTCTGTACTAATATTCATTGCATAATGTAACTCATTAATTCCCTGCGATTTTCAGTGCAAAAATTCCGAATGTGTTTATCACACCAGAAAGATTACCTTCCTGTGTTCGAGGGAAGACGGTAATAAGATCCTCCATACCTCATTCCATTTAAAGTTATTAAGCTAGTAAACTGAAAGTGGTAATGGACTACTATCAAAGAATAAACTTGAAGAATGGACCTGGAGTCGAACTGTGGACCTGACAGTGGTACAGCGTTATGCTTGCTATATAATAGGACCATGGTTCGAATCCCCCGTTCCTTCTTTTCTTTGTTTATTGAGTTATCTTTAGTTCCTGATCTTGACAAAATTATCAGCAAGATGTTCTGGTTGTTTCAGTTGCGTCAGATTCCTGCAGAGGGATGCTTAGCAAGCATCCCTCTGAACGAATCTGCTGAGACCACTTACGCGTTTCTGCAGTATTGCAAGCTTCTGATGTTGATTGCAACACGAAAGGCTTATTATTCAACTCCTCCTGGGGTTGTTTTGCATCTTGTATCGCTTCGTGATTCTTGCATAATATATATAATATACATAGATCTACTGTACATCTCTCTGGTGTGGATCAGGAGGCTGATCTTGGGGTGGGACCTTTCACCATCACGCTGGAGCGAGCACAAGTCATCGAGTTTACTTTCCCTTACTACGTGGAGCCCTCAGCCATCCTCACCCCGGCCTTCAGACAAACCAGGAAGATCACAGCTTTCCTCGATCCCTTCCACTACGAGGTAATACTGCTTCTGTTTTCATGTTGTGCTAACTCGATCTATTCCATTGCCGTTCTTTGTCTTAATGTTATATATGTTTATATAAGAACAAAAGAACATAAGAAAGAAGGAACACTGCAGCAGGCTTACTGGCCCATGCGAGGCCAGTGCTAGTAATTTATGTGGTATACATACATATACATGCAATAAGATCACAGTAAACAGGTGAATTTCAAAATATGCAAAAAACCACTCTGAAAGAATAGAGAAATTCAAGGCTTTCGTGACTACTCATTATCAAGGAACAATGATAATGTTGAGTAGTCACGAAAGCGCTTGGAATTTCTCATTCTTTCAGAGTGGTTGTTTTGCTTATTTTTAAAATACCTGTTTACTGTGAATTTATTGAATATATACTATAGAATATAATATCATGATTTAAAATATTAGATATTAATATATATATATTTATATAATATATATATATTATATTATATATATATATTACACACATCATCAACTAAATATAATAAGATATATATATATATATTATAATAGTATAATATATATAATTATATATAATATATATATTAATAATATATATATAGTTAACACACAATAAATATTACTATTAATTATATGATAAAATTATATCATATAATATTATTATGAATAATATAAAATTTAATGATATATAACACTGAGATTTATATCACTGTCTTATAAGAAAACATTAATTTTCCGATGAGAGTTTGATCATTTTCCTAGTAACACCAGAGTCTAGTGCAGTTTTGTCTGGCTGTCTTGCATATGAGAGCGAGGCGCTCGTGTGTGTTGCGTTGTGTTGTTATATTCTAGCTCGTAGAGGAAAATGATGGAGGAAGAGATCCTGTAGGACCTCAACATATCCAGTGGGATTTCAAGAGATCCTGTAGGACTTCAAAAGATCCCGTACGTTCTCAAGAAACGAAGATGATCCCTCCTTTTTTTCAGTTGTGGGCACTTCAGGTCCAACCACCCAATTCCAACAAACGAAGGTGATGTACATCCAACAGAGTTAGTTTGAGAAACGTCACAGATTATCTAGTTTAAACCTCAGTGTATTGAAAAATGGTGTGTGAGGGGCTTGGACAACCTACAGGCGGGTGTGACCGTCTTAGATAATAGTGGAGGCAAATGAATTCCCAGGACTTGATGAGCTGTTGGAGTGTGAGCAAGAAAAAAATTGTGAAGGGATTCAGACACCGCTTGAGACGAGGGGACGCCCCTTGAGAGTGGGATATCTTGTAGAGTCCGTGGGGTTGGGAAAATACAGTGATGATGTGAAAGACATTTCTTATTTGGACCCCTTTGAGGAGCATTCTATATACACATGGCCGTTCCCTCTAGGCGGGGGGAAAAGAATAATACGATCATCAATCATGTCTGAAAGTGTTTCATACATTTTTCTGGTCACCCTCCTCGGTGGGAGACTCCCATGTTATATAATGTGCGTTTCCCTAATCATATAAATGTATATTGCTACACTCAAAGACGTCAATATATATATAACATTTTTCATTCATCTATCAAAACATATCCTGTGAAAGAACTCGAAAAATTCCAGCGCTTTACCCTCCTCCAACCTTTCTAAGGCCGATCACTACCGCTTGGATTCCTATTCTACGGGGACTGATACTCTTGAATCATCTGTTTACGCTCTTATGCTCATACATTAATATATATATATTATATATATATATATATATATATATAATATATATATATATATATATATATATATAATATATATATATATAATATATATATATATATATATATATATATATATATATATATATATATATATATATATATATATATAATTTTGGTTTTGCAGGTCTGGTTGGCCATCCTAGCTACTATGTTAACACTGGGTCCTATTATGAACTCGATGGCTCACATACAGTGGCTCAGCTTCCTGTATCCACACAGTGAGATGATCTGCTGTAGCCCCGTCACTCTCCTGGGACACTACTGGATGCTGTGCGCTTCTCTCCTCCAGCAGGGTAAGTCACGGCAGGCATTTTCTTGTAAAAATATGCATGAGAAATCCTTTGAAGAGGGGAATGCTTAGTACCACATCAATCAAACCTTACTCATCAAAGGTGCAGGTTGAAAAGCGGTACTATATACTTAATGTACAGACTACTTGTAGCCCATGTGCTCAATCGACAGGTGTGTAATCCATTAACTTCCTGTCCGCCGTGGTGTTCGAACCGTGGATAGCGCCCGGTATCGCCTCTACTGCGCTACACGGTGGCTCTCTCCTTCCTCACCGTGCCCAAGACAGAGAGAATTATCACTCACATCACGACCTGCCTGAAAGCAGACTTCAAGTGGACATTCAGAGGGTAAAGCCCTAGTCCTCTTTTAGGTGAGTATTTGCCAAAAAGGAAAGAATACAACACACAACACAGCCCACAACTCACACACACATGTACACAACACACACACCACCAGCATCGACACACACGACAACACACGACACCATCACACACACACACACCACACACACACACACACACACACCACACCACACACAAACACACACACACTCACACACCACCACATCACACACACACAACCACAACACACACACGAAACTCACCACAGTCACCACACCACAATCCACACACACAAACACACACACACACACACACACACACACACACACACACACACAACACACACACACACACACACACACACACACACACACACACACACTGCTAGGAAAACATGAAACTCGTAGGGGGTTATGCAGCAGTTTTGCCAGATTAATACACTTTTTATTTAGCTAGGGTTCACGAAGGATAATAATGAGAAAGGGAAGGATTAGGATAGGCGTGAACAGTGAAAAAAGTTGTGGGTAGACAGAGAAGAGAGAGAGAAGTGTAAGAAAGGTTAAGTGACCTGACCACTTTGGGTGATGAACTGTCTTTAAAAAGACCCTTAAAACACTTAGAGAAGTTGAATTCTAATAAACCAAACCACCCAAACCAACTGTCTACTAGTGTCGTGAAATACCGTGAATAAATTTAGTGTACACTAAAGGCAATACAGTATTTAACGAACCGTTTGAAGAAGAGAAAGTGTCGAGTGACTGGGAACTAGCAAGTGTTAACTCTATATTAAGTTTTACGTAAATAAATGGAAGCCTAATAACAGAAAGATTATTTTATGGAACATAACTAAACTCCCTGGGGGAGTGGAGAAGAATTCTTCCTCCGTAAGCCATGCGTGTTCTAAGAGGCGACTAAAATGCCGGGAGCAAGAGGCTAGTAACCCCTTCTCCTGTATGTATTACATTAAAAATATGAAAAACATTTTTACTTCTCTTTCGGGTGACGCTGCCTCGGTGGGAGACGGCTGATGTGTAACAAAAACTGAACCATAAATCAACATGAATTTCGCAACAGCATCACATCTGACTATTAAACTTGAGTTTCTGTTCGAATATACAAAAAAATATTGCTAGGGATCTGTCCCTCCTGGTTAAGCAGGGAGAGTTGCGACCCCCTACGGGCTTAGCGCTTCTCCATGAGTGTATTAGCATCACTTACATAAAGTGTTGGTGGCAGGGCGAGGGAGCAGAGGGGATCTACGCCAAGATTGGTGCGCCATTCCGTCAGGACGACAGTGACCTGGACACCAGCAACACTGAAGCCATTGCTAAGGTGCTGAGAGGCACTCACTTCTTCATCAAGGTAGAAACTCTCTTTCTCTCCTCAACCTCAGCCTCTTTCTCCTCCTCCTCCTCCTTCTCTTCTTCAGCCTCCTAAATAATCTCTTTAGAATCCCCTTCCTCTATTTTCTGTTTCTTGTCCTCTATTTTTCTCTTCCTCTCTCTCTTATCATTTTCCTCCTGCTCTTATTCCTCCTCCTTTTCCTCCTCATCCTTCATCCTCCTCTTGGCTGAAGCTTTCTTGAGTTATGAGGAAATTAAAATCGAAAAGTTGAAGGAAGAAGAGAGAAAAAAGAAAACAAATTTAGGTAACCTGAAAAAAGTCCCCCCTCGAGGATCCTATAGAACATAATATATAATAATAATAACAAATAATAAATAATAATAATATTCAACAATACAATAATATATAATAATAATAATATAATAATAAAATAAAATAATATAGATAATCATCTATAATTGTATATTGGAATCAAAGGATAATGATTAATACTTTGATAATAATAAAAATTAATAATGTTGATAAACGTAGCGTTAGGGCTATTGTAAAATTAATATGATTCCTAGTGAATACTGTCCCTTGTAGTTGTAAGGTGTGAGGTGTTCATTTTTAGGTAAAACTCGTGTTTCGTCCTTTGTGTTGTTTGTTTTTGTTTCTTGTTGTTATCTCTTTGTCCCTTCTTGTGTGTTGTTTGTTGTGTTTTGTGTGTGTGTGTGTGTGTGTGTTGTGTGTGTCGTGTGGTTGTGTGTCTGTCTGCTTTTGTCGTGTCGTGTCTTGTTGTGGTGTGAAGTGTGTGAGTGTTGTGATTAATGTGATGTGTGTGTGTGTGTGTGAAAAGAAAATGTTGTGTGTGTGTGTGTCGTGTGGTCTGTGTGTGTGTGTGTAGTGTTATAGTTAATGAGTGTGTATGTGATGATGTGTGGGGTTAGTGTGTGTGATAATGGTTGTGTGTGTGTAGTGATTGATATGTGTGTGTGTATGTGTGTTGTGTGTGTGTGGGTATGATGTAGTGATAGTGTGTAGTGTGTGTGGTGTTGTGTGTTGTGTAAAGGTTGTGTGTGTGTAGTGTGTGTGTTGTGATGTTGTTGTAGTGTTGGGTGTTGGTGTGGTGTGTGTGTGTATGTTGTGTTGTGTGTGTGTGTTGGTGTGTGTGTGTGTGTGTGTGGTGTGTGTGTGGGTGTGTGTTTGTGTGGTGTGTGTGTGTGTGTTGTGTGTGTGTGTGTGTGTGTGGGGTGTGTGTGTGTGGTGTGTGTGTGTGTGTGTGTGTGTGGGGTGTGTGTGTGTGTGGTGTGTGTGTGTGTGTGTGTGTGTGGGTGTGGTGGTGGTGTGTGTGTGTGTGTGTGTGTGTGTGGGGTGTGTGTGTGTGGCCGGGGTGCAGGAGCGATCCTTCCTGGACTTCGTCATAGAGGAGAACTACCGCAGGACGGGCCGGTGCAACCTCCAGCTGGCGGCTGGTGAGTTCTTCCCAGCTGGCTTCGGCTGGATCCACCGCAAGCACGACTCTATCGGTCAGCTCTTCAACAGAGAGTGAGTACACTCTTGCATTTCCAATCTTGTGCACTGTAACCTGGAGTGTCGTTGCAGAGTCACCCAAAGAAGTCACCCGTATCTATCTAACACAGAAAATACATGTAAAATCTAGTCATTATTACAATTTTTATGTTAAAACCTTCCGATCTGAAGAAAGCAACAAAGAATATAACATCGACAATTAACAATAAAGACGCCATGAACCTCATGGTCTCTCTTCACAGGTTCGTTCTCATGCAGCAGATGGGATTATTCCAGACCTGGAAGCTGAAATACTGGCCCAGACCCAACGAGTGTACTAAGAGAAGCTCCAGAGCAACAACCACCAAGGTATACGTCTCTTCTACTAGCATACAAATACCTTCTACTAGCATATAATATACCTTCTACTAGCATATAATATACCTTCTTCTAGTATATATACCTTCTACTAACATATAATATACCTATCATATAATATACCTTCTTCTAGTATATATACCTTCTACTAACATATATACCTACTAGTATCAGATTGCTTTTTGCTATTTTTTTGACACACCTCTCATGTTTTCTTAAGATAGATTCAAATAACTTTACTAACATAATTGTTAGTACATTACTAATAAAATTGCTAGTACAATAGTACTATAATTGCTAGTATGTTACTAGTATAATTGCCAACATACTATTGATAGACAGGAAACCAGGAGCATTCGAGTTTGAAGTAAATGAAATTTTAATTGCAGATGAATGCGATTATAAATTTAATAAGTGTAATTGAGTCTTTGTATTTCTCATTAGCTATGATGGGCTGATGAGAAATGCAACTGGAAAATAATGTGGCAATACCGACAAGATGTGGAAAAATTCACTTATGTGCGTTTCGCCACGAGTGATTTCTTCAGTCCTGAGGATTAAATAAGTCAAGTGTGGCGAAACGTTTCCTGTATATTAGTGTCCTTTTTCACATAAAAGAAATTACAACTTATTTTTTTTCTTGATCAAGCAATTGTAATCGAAAATCTGGAAGAAGAGTGAATAAAATTGTAATTGTCTTCGAGTCATGTAAATAATTCAAGCCTGCAAGTCTTGCTCTGCCTACAAAAAAGATCATCTTACGTCTAGCAGTTACCAAACTCGCATGTTTTCCATAGGCTTTGAACTTCTCTGACATGCTGGGATCGTTTACAGTCCTTGGCTTCGGATTTCTGTGTGGCTTGGTGATCCTGGCATCAGAGTGCTATTATAAGGTAAGAAGAGTTAGGGAAAGCTAAGTCATTTGTGAGAATGAATTATGATTTAATGGAGAAGCGTTAAATCCATGGAAATCATTCATTGTCTGAGGAATGAGAGGTAATTAGGCTTGAGGCAAGGGGTGAGAAGTTGTGTTTTCTGTGACTCAGGTCTTCGGACCAGAGTCATGGTGCCCTACTTGAATACTGTGAAAGATGGTTATTTGGGCTTAAAGACCGTCAACCACCAGTCTTCCCCTCTCTGATGACGGGTTCTTTGCCTGCCCTGTGGGGAGGATTACGGTTTTTGCTATCACGACCGTACTGGGATCCCACGAGACCTAGTTTAGAACAATCCATGGCTGGCACTGGTATCGAGCAAACAATTTCTTAATTGTAGCACTTATTACTTATGTCTGAGCACTGCACTCATGTGAACAGCACCAGATCACAACTTCGGATCATGGCTCTTAATTTGAATTGTTACATTCGTTTAAACCTTTCAGGGGAGGTTCTTTGATGCTGGTGAGGGGCTCTTGATCTAGGAAATTGGATCTGTACTCCAATTCTTTGAACAGACTGGATGCCTTCCATTCTCTCAAGGTTTCGCGCCCTCACCTCAAGTAATTATAATAATAATAATAATAATAATAATAATAATAATAATAATAATAATAATAATAATAATAATAATAATAATATTTATTTTTATATCCCCAGAAACTGAGATTACGCAAGCAGCAACTGACGAGCCACCAGATGGAGACTAAGGAACACTACACATACATGCTGGAGGAACATCTCAATAATCTAACGAAGAGTGCACTGAGACCTTACAGCATCTTGCCTGTCCATCAATCATCGTCAACCCTGGCACCGGGAACACACGCCAACCCATTGCCCAAACTCAATCTCATCCCAGCCACACCTATCCATCACAGTGTCGAGCTCCCACCCACTCAAACACAAGCTAGTACCATTCATTTATCAATGTCAAGTCAGTTTACAACGTGAGCTGGGATTGTGAAAAGTCTGATGTCGACAAAGTCCCTCCTTTTCCTTCCTATCTCTACACACTTATAAGAAACTTGGAATAGGGATGTCAGGGATCATGCAGCAGGTACTGTCATGTCCCGAGTGGCAAAACTATTAGCGGCAGTGACATAATCCACTAATAAACAATAGAGCCAAGGAAGGAGTACAATCAAAGAAAGACAGCAATTGGCGTAGTGGAGACTGTGACCAAGAGAACAAGGAGCAATGGTAAACCAGGACTTCATGGAAGCTCAGAAACATAACCAAACTCTTGGGAGGTGTAATGAAAAATCTGAGTATGTGAAGGAAACAACGAGAGTGAGAGGCGGAGATAAGCCAGCAAACTTCATCCTGTTTTTACACAAAATAATTGAGACAAACTATCAATGGAGGTCCATTAGTTGCCAGAGATAATGTACCAAGTTTTGAGCACCTGATAACAATGGGACTAGAGAAAGACGTGGAAAAAAATAACAGAACTACAATAAAGGGGGAATATAATAGCATGAGAAATTTTGAAAGAAGTGCAATGAGAAATGATACTGAAGTTCACAACTGCACAAGAAAGAGCGGAAGTGAGGCAAAGGGAAGATCTGTATCAAGTATTTAAAAAATGAAGCCCATTATTCAGTCAGGAATGCAGACAGTCGAAGAGAAGGAGCACGAAAAGGCTTGGATGAAATATAATGTAAATCTAACCACCGAAAACCTGGAATTAAGCTGCAGAACCAGACAAGAATTTGCAAGAGTAAAAGGGGAAGTTGAGAGACAATACGAAAAAGATATATAGCATCAAAGGCCAAAGCACACGAAATTGATCCACAGCCATATAAGAGAATTGTGAAGGTTAAGTGAGGATGGGACCCTGACGGAGAATGACCAGAACTATGGAAACTTAGCAAAAAAAAGATTTAGAGATTTTTGTAGACGTCAGTGAGGAGTTACCAGAAGATCCCTGTTGCTAGACCAGATTAACAGGGGCCAGAAAGCATCAACACAAGTGACGAAATAACTAAGCGAGCTTAATGCAGCAAAAGTAGTGGAACCAAACTTCAGATTATGAGTGTTGAGAGCAGCAGAGGCAGTGTGTGTGTGACCTAAAAGCAGAGGTATACAACCAGTCTCTCTAATCAGGACAAGTGCCAGTAAACCGGGAATAATGTAAATGTCCCCATATATAAAACTGGACAGACATGAGGCACTGATCTACTGGCTGGTCACTAACTTCTATATGCCAGGCGTTCAAGAGAAAATAACAGAAATATAGGATGAATGGGACACTTGTGTGGAGCAACTGGGAACCATTGAGGAAACATTTCTCCAACCAGTGACTTCTTCAGTCCAGTACAGTGAAGAACAGTGGAAAATGATAATGAGGTAATCAGTCACTCAGCCTGGAGTCGATGTGTCCAGTCCATCATTCTTGGACAGACTGCAGACTCCAGGCTGAAGGACTGATTACCTCATTTCCCACCGTTCCTCACTGTATTGGACTGAAGAAGCCACTGGCTGGTGAAACGTTTCCTCAATAGAGATTCTAAAATGCTGCACAGAAGCGTCCCATTTACATTAAAGGGAACAGGATTTTTAGAGCGTCTGGAAAGAATATTCTTTCCAGGAAACCATCAGGGATCCAGGCCGAATAACACTGGTAGCTGAGAATCCAACACGACGCTGATTATTTTAAGTATTTATTGTTATCGATTCAAATGATGTACTTAGAACAACAAACCATACCGCGGGTGGGAATAAAACCCGCGGTCAGAGCCATGAAACTCCAGACCGACGCGCTAGCCACTCTGCCAGCTGGCTCGTGGTATGATTTGCTTGCAATCGTGTCATTACGATTTCGTGAGTCATGATTCCAACACCGAGGGAAAGCGCAGGTTAATAATCCAATTATCACTGGAACAACGTGTCGTTAGAGGGTTTCTTTATATATATATATATATATATATATATATATATATATATATATATATATGGTTTTTACAAGATTAAGTTGAGGTTCCTAACTTTATTTACAAGCTAAGAACTGTTACCAACATCAGCTCATTTAAAAGCCTTTTTAATGTTATGAGACACACAAATAGGGAACAGAATGAAGTTAGAGCCATCTGTGGGCCAGCATTTTCATTTACTAAATTTCTCGTTGATGTCATTATGTTGTACCAACGTTCCAGGCTCGAGTCGTCCCAGGAATAAATGATCTCAGCTTTACACTCTTGTGGGTTTGGCACTTAGTTTTGATTATATTAATAGTAATCGGCTTTATAGAACGAAACCTTATCCCAAGGTAATTTTTTTCTATTGTTTTCTATCTCAACAGCTCTGACCCTGCTGGGTTTATCGCTTTCTTGATAATAATAATAATTCTCCATATAAAATCTTTGTTAAAAAGATGGTTTATTTCGGTTTAATAAAACACCTTTAACATTAATATATATTATATACTAAAGCAAATAATTCTAACCTATAACAGATATAATGATGCTGAGAGTATAATGCACGTTAGTGTTAATACAATGGTTACAATTATATTTGTATTTTCAATCTAATATTTTATACATTCTTAAAATGCTGTAACATGTATATTACAATGATAATAACTAGAGAGATGAGGCTGGAATAGGAGCATGTCAACATGAAGTCTAAAATATGTGGCTATAAGACACTAGACATGACTGAAGGGTGAGAGATGCTGACAGCCTGGTAGACAGCAACTGTGTGGAGCCAACCTGGAGCCAAATTTTAACTCCATGTCTCTGATTCGAGACATGGATCAAACGGCGTGATGACTGACAAGTATGATGTCGGGTGAATCCAGCAACTTAGTAAGTCCGAATAGTTTGATTTCTTTGTATTGAAAAGATCAATATGGCATGAGGATAGAATCCCGACTCGAAATTGTAATAACGTTTGAGCTAGTGTACGCCCCAGCCATGCTAGTGTGGGAATCATTTGCAAAAAAAAAAAAATGCATTTGTGGTCACAGTGGTGGCTCATGCTAACTTTCCCATGGTGTATAGAAATATACCTAGTTGGGTGAACCTTACTAGAGCCACCTGGTCCAGTGGTTAACGCACTGGCTTGAGTTTTAGGACTCGCTGGCCATTGGTTCAAATGCCTCCCATTCCCTGATTTTATCATATCCTATTATTGTCATGAAAAAATAGACCGGGTCACGGGGGTATTGACCCCCAGAACACTACTTTATATACTACACAAAGAAATTAAGTTGTTTATTTTGCTTCTTCCGACACATTTAAACAAAAATTAGTCATACTGGTCACAGACTGGGCAGCAGGGGCGTTGCCCCCTGAAACCCTCTTCAGGTATCTCCAGTTATACTAGAAGTGCTTTAGGCAAGTGTACAAAATTAATACTATATTATCCTCCCCAAAAAATTCTGAAGAAAGTCTGTCCTAAAAAATATAATAGCACTTTATAACTTTTGCGTTCCCAATAAAACCAGCTCCACTAGATCCCGTACTCACCACAAACACTTTCAGTAGTCGTAAGTTTGCATCAAAGTGTAGTAAGTATTGCCTTAAGGAGAATTTTTTTTAGACAATTTTTATGAAATATCTAGGATACAATCCTCATGCCCTTAACTTCAATAAAAAAATTTAAACGATTCTGACTTGTTACCCAAATTGCTAGTTTTACCCATCCTCTTCCCTTCCTACTTAAACTTCATCTAAAAAATAGGTTGTAATGGAGAGGTTAGGTGTGGAGAATACCCTATTTCCACTATATTTCCTATTTTATAATCTGCTAAAGTTATCTTTATAACATTTGTTAGGTTTAAAGCCTATCTACTACACGAGGATCATTAAGTCTACACTTAATACACATCAGTTAAGAATATTTTAAACCCTGAAACAGGAATTCAGTTCAAGTCTCAATATATATGCACTGAGAAACCTGTTTAGTGTATATATGCTAAGCAATACATACACAGAAATACACACCTTTCAGCATGTATTCAAATATACACATCGTGTATATACACGAGAAACACACCTACAGTATATTTACTGAATAACCTTTCTTGGAGTATTTAATTTTAAAAAAATACACCTGGTGTATATTCACTAAAAATGTATACATCTTGGTGTATATTCGCTGAGGAATAAACTTGTTATCCTAGCGTTATTTTTTTTTTCAAATATCAATAATTGCACCTCTGATAAACCTCACTGGTTATGATAATGCCACTCCACAAAGCTCCTTTGTCTCTATTACTTGTTTATTTTGTCTAGATAGCCTGGCTTCCTTGTTCTAAACTCATTAGTAAGTGGTACTTGGTATTTCGGCTCTTCTTAAGAAATGCTCCAGTTCTGTCCTTAGTGGAATGTGGTATTTGGTCTATGATCTTGATAGGAGGTGGTCTCCTAGTAGACTTTGGTCACCCGTCACTCTTATTACAAAATAGTCTTCTGCTTCAGTTATTCGTGTTACCATATAGTCTCCTGGGCTGGATCATAGAGTAACTTGTCGTTGGGTGTTGGTTTAATAAGAACAAGACACGAGGTCACCATGCATTATGGTCTTTCTGTCTCCTCTACAGCATAGCCTCCTCGGTCTCTTCAGTGAAGGTTGGGGTCGAGGACCTGTCGTCACCATTGGGATAAAAGGTCTCTGGTTTCTCCTCCTTGTCTGCTGTTTCCTGTAATTATAAAGGTCGTGTTTAAACATTTTTTTCAAAAAGAAATAAACAATGGTACAGTCAATATTTAAATCTGGAAAGTTTAAGCCAGAATTTCAATCTCGGGGGTTTAAATTGCACAAGTTGAAAAAAAATCAAAGATATAGTTTACAAAACATGTTTTCAGTATATATGTAAACATTTCTTACATTATTGTGGCTTTTTAACCACTGGTCAATATGTTTAAAATCAGCCATTGAAAAAAATTATGCTATTTACATGTGGAGGACTTTTTCCCCTTCCCTCCTCACCCCATGGCTGCAACACTGCAAATAAACAATGTAGATAATAATGTCTAACTTATATCCATAGGGAAATGAGTTTTGATTTAGAGGTCTGGGGATGAGGCAGCTGTCTCCTTTGTTCTTCCATAGACACTAATATTTTCATGATGGTACAAAGGAATTTTGTGAGCCTTGTAAGGCAGTACACCTGGTAGTGTCTCCTAGTATACACCTGAGTGACGTCTTCCTACCTGTGTATCCTTAGTGGCTTGTGTATCCTGAGTAACATCCTCCTTGGCTTCTGGTACCACTTCCTTGATGCGCTCCAACATCTCCTCCAGAGGTGATATCTGTAAACACATTATTATGCAGAAATATTCATTACTTTGCTGGAAGCTTACAAAAGATTATATTCACTAAGAAATCTGAAGTTCTCAAGACTTCTATAGAATCCCACACTGGAAGCTTCCACAAGATTACAATCTCACAACATTCTGACATTCTCAAAGCTTTAAATAAGATCACTCGCACAGCGTGAGAAACTCGAGGTTTCATAAGATTACAGTCACATATTTGGTTTATTACATTTAAAGTTTATAGAGTATATGAGGATGATGAAGACTGTATACCACTTGAACTAGATTTAGAAAGAATATAGGAAAGAACTGGTTTGGTAATAGAGTTGTGGATGAGTGAAATAAACTCCCGAGTACCGTCATGGAAGCTAAGACATTGTGTAGTTTTAAAAATAGGTTAAATACATGTGTGGGTGTGAGTTGGACCTGTCTACCTTCTGCTAATAGGTTTGATGCAGTGCTCCTTAAGTGGATGTGACTTAGACCTACCTAGCATGGGCCAGTAGGCCTGCTGCAGTGCTCTTTTTTTCTCGTGTTCTAACGAACACCAAACAACAATACATTAGTCCCTTCATAATAGGGTTGTGAACTCTCATCATATATACACTTTTCGGTGTATATACTTTATTTTTTGCAATATACATCATGGTTACTAACTTAACCCACCTCAGGGTACTCTTGACTAGCCTCGTCGTCCGGGCTGGCTTGGTCGTCATCTCCTCCAGTAACTTCCTGCTTCTTTTCCTGTAAGTTCCCAAGAATATAATATATACACAAATAACCTGCACATAGGAGAGAGGAGCTTACGACGATGTTTTGGTCCGACTTGGACCATTTACAAAGTCACACTGACAGAAAAGAGTGAGGGAGCCAGTATATATATAGGCGAGAGGGACAAGGACAGGACCAAGAGAGGAAGAAAAAGTAGTAATTATAGTGGTAAGGCTGGTAGTGGAAGTAGTAGTAGTGGAAGAAATGGTAGAAGTAAGGAGAGTAGTTGAGTAGCACATTAGTGGCCAGATTTGTTGCTGTACTCACTATTAATGCCAATAGTGTTTCTGTTCATGTTCACATTAAAATTTGGATAAGAAACCCAAGATGAGGTTCTGTTCCATCCTGAACCATTGTCAGTTACCTGTGACATACTGTCACATAAGCTTCAAATACATCCACTCCACTACACCCGGGGTCGGGTCAGGTCAGGTCAAGTGGCACATAACGTCAGTTTAATTTCAGAAAACATCACAAAAATAATAACTTTCTTTTAAATCTCTCTGAATTGCATCTTAATGGAAAAATGCATTGAAATTTCTACCAAATATAAGAATATTTTAATGATTATATTCACGAGGAAGCGCTTAACCCATAAGTTAATAAAATATAAGATATCAAGAGGGGAATACAAAATAAGCTATCAAAACACTGACTAAACAGCTCATAACTAACCTACGATTTGGATAAATTCCACTCAAGACTGACCTTAAAGTTAATAATGCCATCAGTAGCGCCTCCAGCTGCCGCTACCCGAGCCTCCAGCTCCAGGATGACAGAGCGGTTGGTTTTACGAAGCATCTTTCTGAAGTCGTGCAAGCCTTGGTCGTCCTGATCCACAGTGTTTCTGTAGACACATCAACATTACTCCAACACACCAACAAAATTACTCCATAACTCCAACACTCGGCTTACTGACTTGAGACACGTACGCAAACACTAACTCATTTTTATCACAAAACATTTCAGTTCTGAAACCTTGACCATTTTCTCATATATGTCCTAGTGTTTGCTCACGTGTACTTTTAAACCACTTGTTGGTACCAATTATTAAGATTCATGTCGCTAATTATTCTTACACCATCATTTCTCCTATATTTTTCTAATCCCTTTACCCACCATCACACTTCCACTCATTCTTATAAACGGCCCAATGCAATCTGTACCATTAATATATAGTGTACAGACTGCTTAAGAGGCACGTCAGTTCCCCTGTCTTCTAAAAACATATTTTTCACCTATAATCTACCTTGTCCACAATTACTGCCGTATTTACTTTGTCTGCACCTTACGAAAGCAGACAAAGCAAATGCAATGGTAATTATAGACAATGTAGATTATACGGGAAAAATAAACGATATTAGGAGACAGGGAAACTTCATGCACCTCTTAACTGCATCCATACACAGTTGGCCCACTTGTAACCATAAATGAAGACTGTAACCAATAATAAAGGGGTGTACCTCTCACAGTCATCACCAATTACAGGTAACTTACGTGTAACCATTATGCTGACGCTCATTCCATGTGTTGACAACAACAGAGGGCCTGGATGCTGGCGTCTTGATGTAACTGCTGCTGTATTGGTTAACCTGGATTGGTTTGGTGAAGTTGCTGAAGTTGGGTGGCGGTCTGTAACTGTTGCTGCCTGCAAACCTGTTGTACGACGAGGTTGTGGTGGGGGTGGTGGGGGTCTTCTTGCTCTCACTGGTCTTGAGACCTGGGATGAAATTGTTATAAAAGACTGACACGTTGATGAATTGGACACGTGCAACACCCCGTGTCCAAACTTATTGAAAAAAGGCAGAATAATTTGCTTATTTGCAGTTAAATATACATATATGAAGATAATTATTTAGTTTACATGAAGCATTAAGAAACTGACTTAGGAAACCTTGGAATAAATAATAATTATAATTTATTCTCATTAATGAAGCTGAATCTGAGATTTATGATGTACTAGTGTACATTATTATGTACTTCATGCGAGTACCAAGTACCTGTTAACACTTGGGTTTTAATCTTTCTGATACACTACTGTCGGCTGGCAAATGCTGTGTTTTTTATATGTTGTAAATTCTTCAAGGTTTATCATCTGCCTAAGCTGTGCTTGTGCGTGCGTGTATGTGTGTACAATGTCGTCAGCACATTTACACTATACGACTTGGTATATTTTTATTGACCATGTCTGTCAAGTGATCTATCATTTCTGGCATTACCTATCCTACCCATCTTTACCCATGTACCTACCTACTTGCCTGGAGGTAAGTAGGTACATTATCCTATTTGGCACTATTACACTCCACTTAAGAGTCCAACCTGAAATAACTGATCAGTCTGAGCACTTCCTATCACTTCTAAATAAGATCAGGGTGTCTGACCTTGCTCAAAGATAGCAGCTTTGGAGCTGACGTCCGTGGCAGTGACTGAGCACTTCCCTTCTTCATCAGCATCAGTGACCTGGGGGGGAGGAGTCAGGGTCTGAAGGGAGCTTCCCATCTCCCCGTTGTCCCCCTTTTTCCGAGACATAAAATGAAATTTTTTTTGGGTTTTTTTCTTAAAAACGGCATAAAAATTAAATTTTTTCTGGGGGTTAAAAAAGTTTTTTATAGGTTTCAGTAATTTTTTCTTGAGTAAATGGATGAAATCTTGAAAAAACTAATGAAAAAAAATTTATTAGTAAAATTGAACAAAGGAAGGAAATGGTTCTGTGTATGTGCGCAGGCGGCTTAAGGCTGGGGTATATCCCAAATGGGGCAGAGCATTTGTATACAAACCTGTTCTCCTGGGGTCGCAGAACCTGCATATACTCCTCTGCTTTGGGGTCACAGAAGGACGTATCTAACCTAGCCCCGCTGGGTCGCCCTAGGAAGGTGGTTAAAGTAAGATTGGGTTGGTCGGAGCCCCTTGGGGGAGCCACCTTCACCCCTTGTCAGGAGAATCTTGTGGGCCCCGGAGCTCGTGATACATATCTAGGTCCAACAAGGGTTTTTCTCTGCTGTCTCGCCTGAGTCTCTGCCCATAGATGTCCCGCAGCAAAAGAGGACTTCTTGGGGAAAAGAACGTAAAAGCTTCATAGGTAATTTAAGGAGCTTCCCTAGGAACTTCCTAGGCCCAAATTCAGGACCCCGAATGACCATTCACTTTTATGGCATGGAAAAATTTCGAATTCTTGAAAAAAAGGGACAGGACCTAATTTCATCTAAAAACCCACAATTTTGGAAAGAACCATGATGGTATTTTTGTGGGCTTGACAATCGTCGGTACGACAGAAAAATATGCATAAGTTTCCTTTAAAGTTCATAGTAGTTAAAATTTAAAACAGAAAAAAATGAACAAATTGAGCAGTTTAGCTTACTCAAAACAATGTACAGATCGTATAGGTAGTTTCCAACGTTTTCAACACAGTTGAGTAGTATAGTGTAGTGTAGTAGTAGTAGGTGTGTATATATAGTGTAGTAGTAGTAGTACTTGTAATTTGTACTGTGTGTATGTAGTAGACTATATAGTACTACTATACTAATTCGCTTCTCTCTGCTGCTGGCTGCTCTGCTACTAAGGTGCCTCAATGTACGTTATCCCCACGACTATTCTGTGATTCACCTTGCCTTTCATAGGCCCATTTGATATGTCCACTCCCATATATCTGAATATGTTTACTTCCTCCACCCCGGTATCCAGACTTTCATTACCTATGCTCTTTATTATCAACATCTGCCTCTTTCCTATGTTGACTTAATTTCCTTCTTTCATGTACTCCCCAAATTCCTTCACTAGCCTCTGACGCTTCTTTACAAACTATCCCAAAAGAACTGTAATGTCTAGAGAGAGAGAGAGTGCTCTTGTGTGTACATTTTTTTTCCAGCTTCTGTATAACTTAATAAAGTTTAACATAAAGTGGTACTTTGGCCACATAAAAACTTGTTCCACAATGTGTATGTTTTCTTTAGTAGACAACTTAGCAGTGACTTTGTGGTAATGGCCATCCCTCTCACCTGCTGGGAGAAGTAGACAAGTTTCTGCTGTTTGTCGGCACGGTAGACCTGCAGCTGCTGGAAGAGAGTCCTCATCTTCCACTTCCTGAAGTAGAACTGGACGTAGCGAGCAGCCTCCGCCTCTATCGTATCTGGTGAGCAGGAGATGAGAGCATCACTGTCGTGGCCTCCACCACACTGTACTGGTGAATGGTAACCATGTACTAATTGTAGCTTTCACAGTACTTCTGTACTGGGTGTTGCTGGGTACACACTACAGGGATGGTGAGGTACACACTACAGGTGTGGTGAGGTACACAACACTTCTATCAATAATAATGACAGACACCACCTCCACCATTATTATCACCATCAAGAACACCACCATCACACTACCATCACCACCACCACACTACCATCACCAACACACTACCACCCTTACCACCCCCAGGACATCAACTTTTCCAACCCTACACACTAACCTTCACCAAATCTCTGGCGCTCCTTTATTCTGTTGATGATCTCCAGGTTCTTCTCGTGAACCTTGACGCCTTTGGAGTCTGGGGATTTCAAGAAGATGTCAACAACAGATGCTTAGTCTGACAATATGGATATTCTCGATTGCAAACAAACCATACCACGGGCGGGATTGAACCCGCTGTCAGAGAGTCTCAAAACTCCAGACCGTCGCGTTAGCCACTGGACCAGCTAGCCACAATATTCTCAAAATGGATATTCTCAAAATGATCTCTCCTTTTACAATAAAAACACCGAACATTTTTATATATGCATTTCACAGATCATCTTGTAAGAAGATTAGACCCGCTCTGTACCTATAATGGCAGTTTTTCAAAATGGCAACCACGCCCGTATTAAAGTCTGCGGCAACATGGCTTTCTAACCATGATAAGTCAATATTGGAAATAATAATAATGATACTAACAAATAATAATAAAGATACTAATAGTAAATAATAATAATCGGTCAAATAATTCTTGCACAATTCTCAAATTCATAATGGATAGCTTTTAATTCTTTGAAGTATGAAGAGACCTTATAGACAATATCAAAGGTATACACAAGGTTATACACACTTAGAAGTTTGTATGTGTATATACACCAACCCCACTTTAATCCCTATTTTAGAGATAAAAGTATCCTTGTTTGGCATTGTATGGGTGACTTACATTCTTTCTGAACCTCGTGTGGGTTAAAAACTTAAAATAACCCAAGAAAGAGAGGAGATACTTACTGTCTTGAGGCTTGGTGATCTCTGACTTATTCTTATTCTTCCTGAGCATGTAAGATCGCATCACAGCTTGAATCTTGATAATTTCTTCACACTCGACTCATACAGTCTGGGAAAGATTAAAAATATCTTAGAATGTGAAAGTTATTGTTATTGTTCTAAAAAACTAGGTGTGGGGCTCTGGGTTGGGAACTAGCTAGCTTTCTAGCTGGCTGATTGGCTTTCTTGACTGGCTTGTTCTCTGAGTGACTGGTTGGCTTTATGATTAGCATGTTTAATTAGTAGATCATTGCTCACTCGGTACTGACTGTGGATGCAGGATTGATTCACGCCAGGATCCTGTGATCCTCACAGGAAACTGGTAAACTTTTTCATTGAATCTCGGAGGAAACTAGCAACTAGTCAAACGGTATAAACTAAAAAAACATGGGACTTCACCTGTCCACTGTATTTGCTGTCTCCATATTTAGTCACCTCTGCATTCGACTGACGAAGACTGCCAAGTAGGCGAAACATTCCAGAAATATACCTAACTACTGCATAATTGTCTTACTCATCTCCATCAGTGGTCGTCATCTCCCTCCATCAGTGGTCGTCATCTCCCTCCATCAGTGGTCGTCATCTCCCTCCATCAGTGGTCGTCATCTCCCTCCATCAGTGGTCGTCATCTCCCTCCATCAGTGGTCGTCATCTCCCTCCATCAGTGGTCGTCATCTCCCTCCATCAGTGGTCGTCATCTCCCTCCATCACTGGTTGACTGACCTTTTCTGTATCTTTACCTCTCCTTACCTGACCTTGGCTGCCTCCTCACCTCTCGGTCTTAAGCTTACAACTGCTTTTTGCCAGGTTCCTTTTCATACTACATATAAATATAAAAAATACAACGAAACATACTAAATTCCTCTGAGGAAAGGAAATGGAGTACCTGGAAAGAAATTCCTCATTGTAATACTTGAGGAAGACCTTGTCCTTGCCGATGGCCCAGCCCTCCATCCTGAGTCGCAGGAGAAGTAATCGAGCGTTGTCCTTCGTCACATCTACAGGTTCGTGGAACTCAAACGCTAGGAACTGGTATCTGCCCATCATGATAAAACCATCAGTACTTCACGAAGACACACACAAATTGCAGAACTATTTTTGTGACAGCATTTCGTTCAATGTAGAGCTTTACACGGGGCGAAATGTTGTCCCAATTAAAGCCTGCTTTGTAACTTGTGCATTTTCCTACAAGGCAGCAGCACACTACACAAGCACCGCCTATTTTTGTCAACAAAGGACAGTCAGATATAACAATATTCGAAATGAATTGTTTTTATACGCTATAGTGGCAAATCTCTTTGGTCGTCCTCTACTAAAACGCCAAAGTTATTTATTACTTTCACTCAAACCCATTAGATTCAATCATGAAATACTAGTTTAACGAGTTAAAACAATGCAATATAGAGGTCAGAAGTTAACGAATCTGAAGGGATTGTATTGGAACACACCTCGGTGGACACCCTGCAAGAAGAACCCTGATGGTGAAGGGCGCCTCATTCAGGAAAAATGGAGGTATCCTCCCCTTTCCCCGGATAAACCCTAACCACCTCCCATTCCCTAGATACTAATATAATACTACAAATTTTAAGGGACATCAGTACAGATATCTTTATGCAGTGTCTAGGGAATGGTAGACTATCAGATGTGATCTATAGGAAATGGGTTTCATCCCCAATTATTTGAATTCAACCCCCCTTCACCACCCCTTGGAACACTTTATTAAACTTAAAGGTCAAGAAGCATATCCACGAACCTTCGAAGGAATTCCTGGTAAGGAATCCTGTAAGAGAATCCTTGCTGTCGAATCCTGATAGTGTCACATATAGCATGGTATTTGATTTGGTGTTTTATCATGTCACGGTCGAAGATAGAGCCGGAGTTGTCCATGTTGGAGCGGATGCATCTCAGGAAGTGAGGCTGAGAGTTAGTGAGCTTGTAGAGCAGCTCTATGAGAGAGTACCGAAAGTTCATGGCTAGTGTGTGCATGTGTTGACTCTGTGACATCCGTCCCTTCGATTTAGTGTTAAAACGCTGTAGGAAAAAATCAAATTTAACATTTCTCCATCCACCCCTCCCTCCCACCACTCCTTCCATCCTTCTTACCATCCACCTTCAGCCTTCTGGAGACTGAACCTCCAGTGTAAACAAGTCTCTGACTTTTTGTAGAACAACCACGAAAAAATACCAAGCTACTTATTCACGAATTTTCACGATTTTCACTATTTTTCACAGTGGTTGTTCTGCACATCTTACAATGTAACCAAATTGTAAAGTTGTGTAATGTGCTCAAATATGAGTACTTAAGCCCCGAACATCTTTGAGAGCCGTGAGTGTGACCACTCAGTTATGGTAGTTGAACTGCCTGCACCAGATACCTGTCATAGATACCTGTTAATCTTAACTGATTCACTCACTGGTAGTGACAGTCACAGTGTGAATCTTATCTTACCAGAACCACAAGAATGGAAAACAAGTAAACATGCATCGTATCCGGCCAGAAGCACAAGACTGGTAAACATGCATCGTATCCGGCCAGAAGCACAAGACTGGTAAACATGCATCGTATCCGGCCAGAAGCACAAGACTGGTAAACATGCATCGTATACGGCCAGAAGCACAAGACTGGTAAACATGCATCGTATCCGGCCAGAAGCACAAGACTGGTAAACATGCATCGTATACGGCCAGAAGCACAAGACTGGTAAACATGCATCGTATCCGGCCAGAAGCACAAGACTGGTAAACATGCATCGTATCCGGCCAGAAGCACAAGACTGGTAAACATGCATCGTATCCGGCCAGAAGCACAAGACTGGTAAACATGCATCGTATCCGGCCAGAAGCACAAGACTGGTAAACATGCATCGTATCCGGCCAGAAGCACAAGACTGGTAAACATGCATCGTATCCGGCCAGAAGCACAAGACTGGTAAACATGCATCGTATCCGGCCAGAAGCACAAGACTGGTAAACATGCATCGTATCCTGGCAGACACATAGGGCTGAAAGACATAAAGCACAATGGTAAATATGCATCTTATCCGCAGAACCACAAGACTCGATGTATAAACACAAACTGGAAACATCATTTAAAGAAAAACGGTAAATCATCGTATACTGGAGCTGCACAAGACTTAAAATTCGTTTGGATTAAAATACTGGGTAATTCGATCCTCCATTAAGCACCCAAAACTGTTACAGCTCACCGGTTAATAAAATGGTAAATTGTATACCAAAACCCAGATGGTATATGTCGTTTGAAAGTGACTGGGTTAACATGCTGTTGTCCTGAACCTAGTGGTAAACCTCTATCTCGCCACTGGTCACATTACCGCTTGGCACAGCTTGGTTAAAATCATATCCGGAGTAGCAAATGCCAAACATCCGTATCGGTCAGAAGTCCAATCTGGAAAGATTATAAAGACAGACTGGTAAAATCACATTATCAGATGACTATGATTAACATGATTATCAAACTCTAAGGAAACTTGTTGGATAATAAACTTTAACATATTGTAGCCAGAACACAAGGTTTAAACATCATCGATGGAGGTTCTTGATGCTAATGATGAGGCCCAAGAAACTGAAAAACCTGACGCCATAGCACAACTGGAAAATCGAACCGATGCCGAACCCAAGCACCTGCATGAATGTACAAACACAAATTATTACAAGTTCTGCCAGAAAAAAACTGGTGCACTAATTCTGTATCCGCCAGAGCAAAGATGGTAAAATATCGTAAAAAGCCAAGATTTTGGTAAATACACATGGAAAGCAAATGCTAACATCATCTATAAAAGCACTAAATTTGGTAAATTGCACTATCCCCCAAGCAGAAGACTGGTAAATTTCATCTATGCAAAAGCACAATCATATCAAAATTTCCGAAAAAGCACCACTTAAAAAGGCATACTTATATAGTAGTTATAAAGTTTTTTTTAACGTGACTACAGAATAAAAAAATTTTTAATTAAAGTGTGTGAAATTTATTAAAATGACAAAACTTAACTTTTTTAGTGAAAATTTACGGAGATTGGTCCATTCTATCACACGAAGCCGTAATAATTATATTTTACTCTCACCTTTTCTTTAAGATGTGAGATGTGCCGAACCTTGTTACCTCTCTCCCACTGATTACCTGCTGTAGCTGCTTCTGGTTCACCCGCTGCTTTAGTTTGTCTGTAAAACACAAATGGTGTTTTAACTATCCATTCTTTGAAAAATAATGATTCTTGAGACTTTGGTTCTCACATTTAACCTGTATTTTCGGAAATGTGAATTGGATGGCCTCTTTGTCTGCCTTGTGGCATTGTTAGTACTGAATGACTTCCAGGATGGACCCAGACCTCTATTTTTTTGAATTTGAGGTTGTTGTAGTAAACTGTTTGATTTGTACGAATCTTAAAGAAACATTTAGTGACAATAGATTAATTTGAAACCATTTGTAATTTATATAAAACCAGGGATGCAAATTCCAATCATCATCCAAGATCTGCATCACATTAAAATGCATCAACAGAACCTATATTAAGAAATATGAAGGATTTGATAAGGACCTGCCTCGTATGGGCCAGTAGGCCTTCTGCAGTGTTCCTACATTCTTATGTTCTTATGTTCTTATGTCAAAGGAAATTTATCCACATCTTCATACCCTGGCGTTGCCTGCTGCAAAAAAACTTCGTAACGACTTAAACTTGTCTGAATCCAGTCATACCTTGCTAAACACTAGCAGTTATAATTGCTTCATTACTGCATGTGAGCTATATTGTAATATTTTTTGTAACTGAATTCATGTCTGTAGAAAACTTACCAGTGTTACAAGATTATTAGTTTGTAAACCATACCACGGATAGGGTTAGAACCAGCGATCAGAGTCACAAAACTCCAGACCGACGCGTTAGCGGAGTCTGGAGTTTTGCGACTGATCGCAGGTTGTAATAAAGTTGGTAGAATTACCGACAATATGTAAAGTAAAAGGACACAAGTGCAACTAATGTGACATTTATTGTGGCAACGTTTCGCTCTTCAGGAGCTTTATCAAGCCATTACAAACAATACATGGACACAGAGGGTATATAAAGGCTCTGAGTGAGGTGAATACTAGTGAGGTACCATTTCGATGTTCACTAGTATTGGTAGTAGTAGTAGTAGTAGTATTGTATTATTTTTGTTACTACTACTACTACTACTACTACTACTACTACTACTACTACTACTACCAATACTAGTGAACATCGAAATGGTACCTCACTAGTATTGCACCTCACTCAGAGCCTTTATATACCCTCTGTGTCCATGTATTGTTTGTGATCGCAGGTTCTAACCCCACCCGTTGTATGGATTGTTTGCAATCGTGTCATTACGATTTCGTGAATCATTAGTTTGTAAACAGTTCATTATTATCGAAGCTTAATTTTCCAAGTTTAGGGGCCCAGTCCCTGGACCTTAGGTAAGGTAAGGTTCGTCAGGACACAGGACAAGTGTTTCCTGGCACAGGTCTTAGTCAGATGACCTGCCATTGGAGCTTTTGGTCATCTGACCGAGGTGTTCTGCTGGCTTACCGGTCCTTCCCTTTAAAAATTATGGTCATAATTATAACAGCAAAAAACTAGAGCATTGCTGCTCCACCAGACTATTTGTGATGGCAAATGACACCAGGTCATCTTTGTTTCATAAATTCAGATATGAATAGGGAGGTGAAGGAAGGTATTTTTCCATGCATGTCAATATACAGCACGCACGCACAAACACAAACGCACACAGGAGCTATGACTCGACCCCCGGCAACCACATATAGGTGTAAATGAATGTATACAATACCAGGTATGCACGCACATGTGTCTAATTTTCACATATAGGCGAGTACACACACACACACACACACACACACACACACACAGAAATGAATATGCACAGATAAGAAGAAAGGCCCAACGACAATATGAAAACGACATAGCAGCGAAAGCCAAATCCGACTCAAAGCTCTTATACAGCCACATCCGGAGGAAAACAGCAGTCAGGGACCAGGTAATCAGGCTAAGGAAGGAAGGAAGGAGGAGAGACAACAAGAAATGACCGTGAAGTATGTGAGGAACTCAACAAGAGATTTAAAGAAGTGTTCACAGAGGAGACAGAAGGGGCTCCAGAAAGGAGAGGTGGGGCACACCACCAAGTGCTGGACACAGTACATACAACCGAAGAATAAGTGAAGAGGCTTCTGAGTGAGCTAGATAACTCAAAGGCAATGGGGCCAGATAACATTTCTCCATGGGTCCTGAGAGAGAGAGCAGAGGCGCTATGTGTACCCCTAACAACAATATTCAATACATCTATCGAAACAGGGAGATTGCCTGAGGCATGGAAGACAGCAAATGTAGTCCCAATCTTTAAAAAAGGAGACAGACATGAAGCATTAAACTACAGACCAGTGTCACTGACATGTATAGTATGCAAAGTCATGTAGAAGATTATCAGGAGAAGAGTGGTGGAACACCTAGAAAGGAATGATCTCATCAACAGCAGCCAGCATGGTTTCAGGGACGGGAAATCCTGTGACACAAACCTACTGGAGTTCTATGACATGGAGGACCAAGCAGGGATGACAGGGAAGGCACTACAATGGATCAGGGAATACTTGCCAGGAAGACAGCAGCGAGTCATGGTACGTGGCGAGGTGTCAGAGTGGGCACCTGTGACCAGCAGGGTCCCACAGGGGTCAGTCCTAGGACCAGTGCTGTTTCTGGTATTTGTGAACGACATGACGGAAGGAATAGACTCCGAGGTGTCCCTGTTTGCAGATGACGTGAAGTTGATGAGTAGAATTCATTCGATCGAAGACCAGGCAGAAGTACAAAGGGATCTGGACAGGCTGCAGACCTGGTCCAGCAATTGGCTCCTGGAGTTCAACCCCACCAAGTGCAAAGTCATGAGGATTGGGGAAGGGCAAAGAAAACCGCAGACAGAGTACAGTCTAGGGGGCCAGAGACTACAAACCTCACTCAAGGAAAAAGATCTTGGGGTGAGTATAACACCAGGCACATCTCCTGAAGCGCACATCAACCAAATAACTGCTGCAGCATATGGGCGCCTAGCTAACCTCAGAACAGCATTCCGACATCTTAATAAGGAATCGTTCAGGACCCTGTACACCGTGTACGTTAGGCCCATAATGGAGTATGCGGCACCAGTTTGGAACCCACGCCTAGCCAAGCACGTAAAAAAACTAGAGAAAGTGAAAGGTTTGCAACAAGACTAGTCCCAGAGCTAAGAGGAGAGGCTAAGGGAAATCAACCTGACGACACTGGAGGACAGGAGAGATAGGGGGGACATAATAACGACATACAAAATACTGAGAGGAATTGACAAGGTGGACAAAGACAGAATGTTCCAGAGATGGGACACAGCAACAAGGGGACACAGTTGGAAGCTAAAGACACAGATGAATCACAGGGATGTTAGGAAGTATTTCTTCAGCCACAGAGTAGTCAGGAAGTGGAATAGTTTGGGAAGTGATGTAATGGAGGCAGGATCCATACATAGCTTTAAGCAGAGGTATGATAAAGCACACGGTTCAGGGAGAGTGACGTAGTAGCGACCAGTGAAGAGGCGGGGCCAGGAGCTTGAACTCGACCCCTGCAATCTCAACTAGGTGAGTACAACTAGGTGAGTACACACACACACACACGAGTGTGTGTATGTGTGTGTGTATACCTGGAGTATGCCTGGAGGGTGTTCGCGGGTGCATTAACCCCCGTAACATCCTCTAGTTACATTCCAGGAATGCACACACACACACACACACACACACACACACACACACACACATGCATCAACATGTTAGAGACACTACCAGAGAGAGAGGAGAGGATGAACCAGCAAGGTTGGACCTTGTATTCACCATGAGTAGTTCGGACATCGAGGGTATCATGTATGAAAGGCCCCTGGGAGCTAGTGATCATGTGGTTCTGTGCTTCGACTACATAGTTGAGCTCCAAGTGGAGAGAGTAGCAGGAATAGGCTGGGAAAAACCAAACTACAAAAGGGGGAACTACTCAGGCATGAGGAACTTCCTTCAAGACATTCAGTGGGAGAAGGAACTGACAGGAAAACCAGTACAAGAAATGATGGACTATGTAGCAACAAAATGCAAGGAGGCAGAGGAGAGGTTTGTTCCAAGGGAAACAGAAATAATGGGAAGAACAGAACGAGTCCTTGGTTCACCCAAAGGTGTAGGGAGGCAAAAACTAGGTGTACTAGAGAATGGAAAAGGTACAGAAGACAGAGAACTCAGGAAAATAAAGAAATCAGCCGAAGAGCCAGAAACGAATATCCACAGATAAGAAGGGAGGCTCAGAGACAATATGAAAATGACATAGCATCAAAAGTAAAGACTGACCCGAAGCTGTTGTACAGCCACATCAGGACGAAAACAACAGTCAAGGACCAGTAATCAGACTGAGGAAGGGTGATGGGGAATTCACAAGAAACGACCGAGAGGTATGTCAGGAGCTCAACACAAGATTTAAAGAGGTTATTTACAGTGGAAACCAGTAGGACTCCAAGAAATCAGAACAGGGGGGCACACCAGCAAGTGCTGGATGAGGTACATATAACCAAGGAGGAGGTGAAGAAGCTGCTATGCGAACTTGACACCTCAAAGACGGTGGGACCAGACAACATCTCTCCATGGGTCCTTAAAGAGGGAGCAGAGATATTGTGTGAGCCATTAACAAAGATCTTCAACACATCATTTGAAACTGGGCAACTCCCTGAGGTATGGAAAATGGCAAATGTAGTCCCAATTTTTAAAAAGGGAGACAGACATGAGGCACTAAACTACAGACCTGTATCACTAACGTGTATAGTATGCAAGGTCATGGAGAAAATCATCAGGAGGAGAGTGGTGGGGCACCTGGAAAGAAACAAGTGTATAATTGACAACCAGCACGGTTTCAGGGAAGGAAAATCCTGTGTCACAAACCTACTAGAGTTTTATGACAAGGTGACAGAAGTAAGACAAGAGAGAGAGGGGTGGATCGACTGCGTATTTTTGGACTGCAAGAAGGCTTTCGACACAGTTCCTCACAAGAGGTTACTGCAAAAGCTAGAGGACCAGGCACACATAACAGGAAAGGCACTGCAATGGATCAGAGAATATCTGACAGGGAGGCAACAACGAGTCATGGTACGCGACGAGGTGTCAGAGTGGGCGCCTGTGACAAGCGGGGTTCCACAAGGGTCAGTCCTAGGACCTGTGCTGTTCTTGGTATACGTGAACGACATAACGGAAGGGATAGGACTCAGAAGTGTCCTTGTTTGCAGACGATGTGAAGTTAATGAGAAGAATCGAATCGGACGAGGATCAGGCAGGACTACAAAGAGATCTGGACAGGCTACAAGCCTGGTCCAGCAACTGGCTCCTTGAATTTAACCCTGCCAAATGCAAAGTCATGAAGATTGGGGAAGGGCAAAGAAGACCGCAGCACCAATATATTTTTAGATGGCCAAAGACTGCAAACCTCACTCAAGGAAAAAGATCTGGGGTGAGTATAACACCGAGCATATCTCCTGAGGCGCACATCAATCAGATAACTGCTGCAGCATACGGGCGCCTGGCAAACCTACGGATAGCGTTCCGATACCTCTAAGGATTCGTTTAAGACTCTGTAACACCATCTACGTCAGGCCATACTGGAGTATGCAGCACCAGTTTGGAATCCACACCTAGTCAAAGCACGTCAAGAAATTAGAGAAAGTGCAAAGGTTTGCAACAAGACTAGTCCCAGAGCTACGGGATTGTCCTATGAAGAAAGGTTGTAGGGAAATCGACCTGACGACACTGGAGGCCAGGAGGGTCAGGGGAGACATGATAACGACATATAAAATACTGCGCGGAATAGACGAGGTGGACAAAGACGGGATGTTCCAGAGATGGGACACAGACACAAGAGGTCACAATTGGAAGTTGAAGACTCAGATGAATCAAAGGGATGTTAGAAGTATTTCTTCAGTCATAGAGTAGTCAGGCCATGGAATAGCCTAGAAAGTGATGTGGTGGAGGCAGGAACCATACATAGTTTTAAGGCGAGGTATGATAGAGCTCATGGGGCAGGGAGAGAGAGGACCTAGTAGCAATCAGCGAAGAGGCGGGGCCAGGAGCTGTGACTCGACCCCTGCAACCACAAATAGGTGAGTACACACACACACACACACACACACACACACACACACACACACACACACACACGCACACGCCACTTTTACAATACTACGAGTTGTACAATCTTACACAGTCTAAGTTACAACTTCCACCTCGACCTTTAACTCCCACTTCAACTTACAAGACAAGGAAGCGTCGCTGCCACAGCTCTGGCGACTCTCGTCTTCCAGGATGGCGAAGATGCCACAGTTCTTGGCCAGGAAGAGCTCAAGAATGTGACGGTTGTCTGGGAAGGTGAAGTTCTTGACGGAGATGCCCTCCTCCTTGTAATCTTGCTGGGGACACACACATCATACTGTCACCTCATTTAAGTAACAAATACAAACACAAAAACACACAGCAAAAAAAAAACACAAAACAAGAAAAACACAAACATACAAAAAAAAAAATACACGTGCACACACACACAAACACACACATTTCGAATTGTTCAGATTAAAAAAAATCTAACCTGTCAATTTATCATAAATACTGCACACTTTTTTTTGGAAAAGGGGGGGATTTTAATAAATTCTTTCAGAAAATTATGGCCAATTACCTAACAATTTCTGACCTCTTCTGCTGATATTTGAGAATAACTTTCTTCTAACTTAAGAAGAGGTATTGGAAGGCTACCAAGATGGTATTTTGAAATACGATATGATACAAAGTTATGCATATTGCATTACTGAACCACCATAGCAACTTTCTCTGGTGGTTCAGTTGGTAGCCGCTTCGACTCTTACACTGAGGGACAGAAGGTTCGACTCCCGGTACGGGTGGAAATGTTAGACATGTTTCCTTACATCTGCTTACCCTGTTCACCTAGCAGTCAATAGGTACCTGGGGGAGAGGATTATAGGACCCCAGTGGAAGCAGGACAGATAGTTCTCAATGATATCCTGACTTTATTAAGGTTATCCTGAGTTACTGATCCTCTGGGTTAATTTTTGGGCTTCATTTCACTGAATCACTAATAAAAATACTTTAACTATTAGAGATTAATGTAAACTCAGTGTATATACTCTTGATGTAAATACATCGAGAAGTTAAACTCTCTCTGGAAAATGCACATACTCACCATCTCCCAGTTGAACACGTATTGGTTGTAGTAGTATTGGACTTGTTCATTAGCCACATTCACAAGAAGGTTCTCTAAGGTGTTGTGGTCGTTCGCCTCAAATCCGAACATGTCCAGTATTCCTATAGCGTAGGGATCACCGCTGGTAGTACAGAGCACAAGTTACCATATTTACAGTGTCTCTTACTAATGATGGTACAAAACACTGACAAGTAATGAATGATACATGTAAGACACATGTATAACACTTGGGTGTCTTCACAAAAATACCGAAGTGTTCCACACAAATCTTCATCATTGCCCCTATATTTAAGTGTTATATAAGAAGACATTTTATTCATTATTGTTATTATGCACCAGAAAATCGTGTATGGTTATTGAAAGTTACAATATTGCAGTTCGAAATACAAATTCAAAACTAACAAAGAAATTGGAGACCTGGGCCTCTCCTACCATTTTTATGTAATCAAACTTCTGGCTTTCTCCCCTATATCTTTCAGTCGTGGCGTGATAATGGTTCAAGATGTATCGAAACAACTTAACATCCATTTCGTGTGCTACTTACATAATATATGCTCTTTTTACCCTACATGAATCACGGCACATGAGCCAGGGTATCTCCCATTCCTCACAAGTCTCCATTCCCTGAGGGTAACCCAGGAGAGAGGAGGTTAGAGAACAAGCATGTTCACTCACAAGACGAATCTGGTGACTGAGAGCTTTGAGTTAATGGAATTGACGACAAAGTCGACGAGGCGGGTGTAGAGTGTCCTAGCCAGAGCATCCCTGCTGAGCTCAGCCTCCTCCTGGGTTTTCTTAGCTGACTCCAATTTCTGCTCGGTCTGCGCTCGACAGTAGTTACATAGCGCCCAAGACAGTTTCTTCTCTTCGATGTCCAAGAGTCTACACACTGTGGAAAGAAAGTGTGAGATAAGAGAAATGCTGTATAATGTAATCATTTATTGACCACGTTTCGCCCATACAGTAGAATTTATCGAATCAGACAAATCTGACTTTATAAAACCCAATGCATGGCCGAAATGTTATCGGTATAGCATCCCATTATACTGGTGTCAAAGAGCAGTTGACAACATCTGCCACCTACCTTCCCTGACCGGCTCTTCGTCAACAATGACTGCTTTCTGGTCTCCGCTGAACTCTACATTGCCCAAGGTGAGAATGGCAGACAACACCAGCAAGATGGTGTGCATCTCACGGTCCCTGAAGCCAATCACCTGCAAGAAACACACTTTAGTAAGCTAAATATTATTTTAATAATGGAGGAATGCAAGACCTATGGCACGTAAGACCTGTGGAAGTCATATTGCTCCAAACCCCTGAAGAATGGAAGGTAATCAGATGTGATTCAAGAAAGGAGTGATTAACTCCAATTCATTGAATCAAGCTTTGAAAAGCACCTTCAGCTTATTCTAAAGTTCGTTTCACACAGCTTGCTCGTACATGTACACTCTAGCAGTCCAGCATGCCTATACATACACAGGAGCAATTTAGCATTTCACAACATAACGATAAACTTTTAACGATATACTTTCAGAATCCATCATGATCGTTTTCTTGAAGCATTTACATGATTTTTTCCCCATGGTCATGGACTGGGCCACAGGGGCATTGACCCCCGGAACACCCTCCAAGTAGACTTCCTCCAGGTATGAACTTCAAACCATTCTCATTTACCCAAATTACTGCTATTTATGTTAACTTCTAAACTCGTATCTGTCATTCATGACTTGATGGAAATGATCTCTGGCAGTTGAAGTGTGTATATAGGAAAGAACAAGAAGCATGAGGAGTGGTAAGGCTCAATCCTTCGTCTACTAAACACAAGACAGACACTGCCTACCTGTATTTCTCAGTTACATAAACATTTTCTCAGCTTTAACCAAAGCGGTACTGGATTCCATCTACCAGTCAGAAGAGAAAAAAATATCACACACCTGAAGATCTTCCTCGATTTTAGCGAACTTTTGAGCATTGGTGACTTCGTTGTCATAAGGATGCTTGCCCAAGTAGCGATACTTCCTGCCCACCTTGAGACCATAGCGAGACAGTCTTTCTGTCTGTGAGAGGCCGTCATACGTGTAGTAGAATACGTGGAAGTTGCCTTCATCTCTGCTGACAAGGAACACCCATCAACATACCCATTACCTTTTTAATGAATTAAATAGTAAAAATTTCGGTACATGGCCTTTTAATGGCGTAATGATGTGCAACAACCATTTTTTGGCACACATGACATACTCTTCCAGTCACTATTGTGCCTTTTTATCATTCACTAAGACATTCATTAGAAAACTTTATGACCTTGTGACCTTTATCAGTTACTAAGGTTCATGCCAATTAGTCGTGTCATCTTGGGAAAGGAATATTCTTAAAATCATAAAATAAACTTTCAGAGAGAAGTCTGGCTTCACATCTGACCAAAAATATAGCAACAGAGAGGAACTGGTAGCAAGGTAAAAGTTAATTTAGCCAGAAAAAAATTAGGATCAATATTCAGTGAAAAGGCATTGTGAACATATATAGTTTTACTGTCTTCCAATCATGTTCTTGAATTTGTATTGATAAAGCCAATGGATGGCAGAACATCTATAATAAAGATACTCAGATGTTGCACTTGTGTCTAATTTTCAACTAATACAGAGTTTCGAGAGTAATCTTTAGAAGAGGTCTTGGTCTATCCTTGACAATTATCAAATTGATTCAAAAAGGGTCGAAACATTATCTAAATTTTTTTCTCAGAAATATGATTTGTGACTGATGTCTGTAGAGTATTGTGATATTTTTTTCTCAATATGAAACTAAAAAAAATAAAATCATGAGAGGACGAGAAGCTCTCACAGCAGTTATATAATGGGCAGAGGAGGTCAGTTTGTCTGCCCGTGTCATTAGTCATATCAACAACACAGAAAATTATTAACCTTCACTCTAACACGTCTGTCCTGATATCTAAAACTTTTTTCCCTTGATATTAAACTGACAAGAACTCAACAAAAGTGGTATTTTATGTCACGAAGTACTGGTGAAGGCTCGGTCCTCCATCCACCTACCAGCTGCCCTCCCTTAACCAGTGTGCTGATCACTAACCTCACACATTACATGCTAGCCTATGTGTGAGACTCACACTCGTCACCTGACTTCGGCCTGTGACCCTCACCTACAACGACTTACCTTGGTTGTTCTGTGACCCGGAACTTGTCCAGCATGAGCAGCCAGACGATAGCTCCCGAGATCTTGCCAGTTTTGGAGAAAGTGATGTCAAAATAACGAAGATGACGGGTGGAATTTGGATTAAGCTGAGTAACAGCATTGCCGAAGGCATCCAGCACAGAGCACACCCTCTTGAGTTTGTCCATCAGACTGGGGTTACTCTGTAAGATCAAGCATTATGTGATTAGATGCCCAGAGAAGTGACATTACAATACCTGGTCAACAGCAACTCTAGTGAAAAGTAAGGTTATGTTAAAACTGAAGATTTATTTTTTTGTTTTTGATAGTGATATTGCTCACCCATGAAATCAATCATAGAAAGAAGCTATGGACTAAAATTTTTGAACCTAAAGACAGGCAGCTCTGCTGAGAGTATTGCAGCTTCACTGTGGCCACAGCATCAGCATCTGTGATCCTCTGCACAGGAAGGTCGGGATTCCTTTAAGGAATACCATTTTTCCCATTCAATCCTCCACAAAAATTAATGTCATACATACAAAATAAGACTTGAAAACATTTGGTTCAGTGACAACTATCAAGTTACAAGCGAAGCCTGGTTTCTAGTAAAAGTTTACTCTAGGTTTCTGATTTCTAATGTGATGGCTTATTTGCTTTTCATTCAAACCCATCAGTCTGAGCTATATTCAATCAGGTTTCAGATCTAGATTTAACAAAAGTCATGGAGATAATGTATTACATTAACACAACTAACACAGTTATCTTATACAAATTGCTACGCCCTTGAGGGTCATTCACAACAAGGAATTGGGTAAAGACAGTCTTATCAACTAATCTCAAGCCACTAACCACCTCAATACTCACATAACTAATGTATGTGAACTGATTAATGAGTTGATGAAAGTTGTAGGTCTTGCCACTGCCTGACTCTCCAGTGAGGACAATGGTCTGATGTTCCTTGTGGTGCATCATGTCTTGGTGGGCTCGGTCAGCCACGGCAAACACGTGAGGGTCGTTATGGCTCCGTGACTTCGATTTGTATTTTACTTGTACCTTTAGTGTGGTGGACGAGGCGAGGGGAAGAGAGGGAAGACAGGTGTAAGGATCAATTAAGAAACAAGAGGTGGGATCGGACTCATCACAGCTTGATAACTTATGGTTACTGAGAATGGGAAGACGTCATGTTTAAGTTAGGAAAATAGACAAATTGTAAATAAGAAAAGACATGCAGCATTAGTAGACCTTTATTAGTATGACGTGACTAGAACAACACGCAAATCCTTACATACGAGAACGAAGCTTAAGACAGCGTTTCGCTCCGACTTGGATTTGTGCAATTGATAGACTTGTGTAAGCTGTCATGTACTAATAAAAGTCTCCTTTTGTTGTACGTGTCTAGAAAAACATGATTAGCAATAAGAATGAAAAATTAATTACAATTTGAAATAAAAAAACAACTATGCTTTGACTATCACTAAGAACAAAATCGAATAATTACATCAGCCATAGCTGATGATGCTTTCCTGGAATAATTAACAATAAGCTCATACTCTTACCTCTTCATCATATTTGCAAGTATCAGCAAAGGGGTTGACTGCCACAAGGACGTCAGCTACCCAAGTGTACACCTTGCCATCTTTCCAGCGACAGAAGAGCGTGTCGAGGACCACCTGTGAAGTAAGTACCAGCTGGTTACTCTTATGGGGATGGGGTAGAAGATTGTCTTCAGCACCAGTTATCCAACACAAACACCAGCTGGCTGTTCCTGTCGAGGATTATCAGCTGGTCTTAGAACTCACACTGGCATCTTGGAGTGAATAAGGCATATGACTATACTATGAGAGAATCAATGGTTGTGTGATAAGAGTGCCGCATGACATGTGAGATGAGAGGACCCACAAGGTGTGAGTGGGGAGGGTGACACAAGTAACCACAAGGTGTGAGTGGAGGGTGACAAGTAACCACAAGGTGTGAGTGGGGGGTGACAAGTAACCACAAGGTGTGAGTGGGGTAGGATAAGAGGGGTAACTTACCTCGTCGTTGAAAACATCAAGAGATGCAAGGTCGTCAGTGATCATCTTCGTGGGTTTACTGAGACGTTCGGTCTGTAAGATAAGACAAGGTGATCCAAATGGTCTAATGCCAACAATAGTGAAGAAAGACTCACGTTGCAGAATATGCTTTTGTGTCATCATTTTTGCTTATTTTCTGGAGCTTTCTAAAGCTCTGCACAGATCAAAATGCTGTCCCAACAATAGATTGGTCAGCAGCTTGCAACAAGAGGCACCAATACTCTGGTTAACATACATAAACCAGTCAACAATAGCCTGACTAAACAAAGATCAAGTCGTGATTAGCAGATGAAAGATTGAGCCTCCACTCGTGCTGGCGCTCATTAACCCATAATTGTTTAGCGCATTGTGAAATAAAAGTTCACAATAGAGCCAAAATACCCACTGTTCCTTTAAAGTCTTTCCGAAACCAAGAATATTTTAGTCTTGCTCCAGAGGGAATTAGATATTTCTCAGTATAAACACACATTTAACAGCAAGAGGAATAATTCTTTTAGCATTTTTGCACTTACATGGGTAACTCAACATAAGGATTACAATTATAAGGCACATCAATACCCACAAGTTGAACTTAAGACAGATTGGCAGAATACAGAATTATTTTTAGTTAAGATGTCACCTACTGGTAGCTTCCTCCATCCACTGGAGGAAGCCTTTCCCAATAAGTGAAAAGTCATCTGGTATTTCCACGAAGGAGCCTCGCCTTTAGACCTTTTCTTGTGGCTTCCGCCCACAATCATCTGGAGATCAATTCTCAATGATAGAAATATGAGTATCTTGCAGGTAGCAGTAACTATCCTTCAGCATCAGCAGTGGTGGAGGCTTGAGCTTCCGTTAGAAAATCATTATAATTATAATCTTGGTATAAGGCTAAAATTTTAGTGGGTCATCCTGCTCCTGGGGAATGGAAGACAATCAGGCTGATGGAAGAAAGAAGGGGGTAGCATGAACTCCATGGATTAGAAGTCAGTCACTAGCAATACTTCATGAAGGGTATCCCAGTAGAGTATACCTTGAGATATCCTTGGCGAACGATGGATGTTATGGGTCTCTTAGGTACGTAGTCGGAGTCTATGAGCCGTTGTCTCTCCTCCAGCAGTAGATTCCTCAGCTGTAATGATGCCATGTGTTAATCTCTCTAACATAGGATCTCCCTATTTACTGCTGCCACCCCATATATCTCAAGTGATAACCTAGTCATCTAACAGCTGCAATTGGACTGAAGATTACATATGACACACTCGATTAGAGTGGTTCTGTTTCAGTCTGTTGTTGCACCCATGAATAACTGAGTAGTCAGAACAAAAGTCATGATGGTATTACTGGAACTGTACACAAGATGAACCGCCTGTCTAGCTGCGAAGGTCAGGTAGGGAAGGACGGAAAGGTTTGAGAATTATTGCCCAGTAAGAAACAAAGGCAGAAAAGGAGGAGGAAGAAAAGGAGAAGCAGCAACAGCAGGAACACAGGTACAGACCAAGTTAACAGTGGTAACATTTCGCCTTAGTAACAGTATGTAAATAAGATAATACGCAGGTTGAAAATTAGACACATGTGCAACATCTGGGTACCTTTATTGTAGACGTTTCGCCATCCAGTGGCTTTATCAATACAGATTCTAGGACATAATGGGAAGACAGTAGAAGGACTGATTACCTCATCTTTTGCATATAGTTCTACTGTCTTCCAATTATGTCCTTGAATTTGTACTGATAAAGCCACTGGATGACGAAACGTCTACAATAAAGATACCCAGATGTTTCACACGTGTCGTATTTTAATCTTTTCGGTATTGTATAGCATTTCTATACAATATACAATTTATGGGATTTTATTTATGAATTAGTTTGGACCACAAGGGACTTAACTGATAATGTTCCTGGTGAGCAAACTTCTCAAGAAAATGCCACAGCCCGCATATCGTGTCGTATTTACAGTTGCAAGTTGAACACTAAGCGAAATACCACAATAAAATACTGTTCTATACCAGTATTTCTTCGGTTCTGTCGACAGTATTTATTGACGTCCAAGAAAGAGGACACTAAAGAATTCTACTTGCAGCAGATAGTATATAATAAAGTATACATATATTTATGTATATTTATGTATAAATGATGGGGTGTACCTGGAATATACCTAGAGAAAGTCTCGGGGGACAACGCCCCCACGGTTCGGTCTGAGACCAGGCCTCGTGGTGGATCATGGTCTGATCAACCAGGCTGTTACTGTTGGGGTGGTAGAAGTGGAAAGTTTAAACATCCTCGGGGAGAAATTTCAGAATTTATCCCTTTGAATTATCTTTATTTATTGCTCTTAGGCTATGGGTTCCCACACTTGCACTTAAGATCCCCATCAATATTGTGGATTATTTCCTAACGAGCATGACACGGGGGCGTTGACCCTTGGAATACCCTTGAGGTAGACCATCAGGAGCGACCAACCTCTGTAGGGTCCTCAGGCACTGCAGTGATGAATGGATGTTCTTGGACCTCCAGGAGGATGGGGCGGTGGTCAGGAGTCTTCACCAAACACCTGTACCATAATTAACATCTCTTAGTCATGGGGATTACAATATTGCCAAGATATGGGTCATGGGGACTATACTAATGGCAGCAAATACGACTAAAACGTCACTATACCGAAAAATACAGACAGACCTAAAAACTCGCCTACAGCATGCTTCCAATTTGTGAATTAACTGTATCAAAGTATGACAAAAAAAAATAGCCAACAATAACACATTGGAGATAAATTGTACAAAATTTAGACACGACTGAAAAAGACACAAATGCAGTATAATGTAATCCTTTATATGTACTGCATTTGTATCTGTTTTTCCAGTAAAACAATATAGAGAAAATAGTTGAAAATAAGGACGGTGCTTTGATGCCCTGGAAAGGGTAGAGTGGGGAGAAAGGGCTTTTTACCCAAAAAACTGGGTTTATCCTCCCTTCCCTTGAATAGAACATGACTGCCTCACGTGCCCTTAGCTGCTACATGACCACTACAAGTCTAGCACTTCCCCTGATAAAAAAAAAAGACAAAAATGAGAAACATGCAGTCTCAGGACACCCACCAGAGGGAGGACACAAACACGATGCTGGAATTTCTCATGATAGGCCTCCCTAAAACAATGAAACGAGATACTGCCGTAATGAGAAGATAAAACATGTATTAATGATAACCAATAAAGATAATAAGGCTCAAAATACATGGAAATACAATATATACATTCAAGATGTATGAAATAGAAAATACAAGATGCCTAATATACGTGACCTCTGTAAATTTAATACCTATAGAAAAGAATAAGCTGCACACCATCAGGTTAACTCTACTCCCATAACTATAAATATGTAAGTACAGGGAACAATACGTCCAAAGTTACTCACTCAGAGATGAAATCAGCGAAGTCTTGCGACCAGTGGGAGACTATCTTGAGGGTGGGTGGTGGGTTGGTCACTATCAGGAAGAGTGCTCGAACTGGGTGGATGTCTGAGTAGGGCGGCTCTCCATCGGCCAACTCAATGGCAGTGATACCTGAGTGTTGCAGATAACCGGTGATACCTGGGTGTTACATATTACCTGTCGTACCTGATATATATAACCAGCGATACCTGATTGCTATTTATGACCTGCGATATCTGTTGGCATAATAGTCAGATAAATGACAATTTCATTCCGGTGTCAGTCACACATTTGACGTTCTTAATCACAGTGATATTTGACACTGATTAAGAGAATGATCTGCTGAACTAACCATAAAGGCAAAAGCTTTATCATTTCTTCTTGAGGTAATGCATAGAGTTTTATCAGGTTTGAAAGCTCTCTCTGACCCAGGGGCGAATCTACTGTGAGACTAATGAAGCTTAAGCTTCTTGGCCTGTAATCCCTGAGGGGCCCCAGAAGCCACTTTAATCCACATTGCTTAAAATTTTTGGATCTATTGTTCAGAAGGGGTTGCGAAGGGGCCCCCATAACGGTTCAAACTTTAGGGCCCCAAAAATGTAGGTCCGCCACTGATCTGACCAGTGATATTTGCACACTTCTGGCAAGAGAGCGATTGTAAGAATGATGGTGAAGGAGTTTTCTTTTTGGGTCGGCCTACAGCCGACGGGAGATAGCTGGTCACGAACTGGGATGCAGGGGCGTTGACCCCCGAAACTCCCCTCCAGGTATAGGTAATGATCTTTTGTACAACAATGACAGCTATCGCATATAACAATGCAAGTTTTATAAGCAAACGTGGGTACTACGAGTTACCTAGAAGTAATGTACAGCTATTTACCTAAAAAATATAGGATACCATGTCACCTACGCTACTAAACACAATAGTCCCCTCTAGTCACTGATGCAGTGATCATGTACTTAACCTCCTGACCAGCCCTTTCACTCACTGAGGCAGTGAACTAGTACCTAACCTCCTGACCAGCCCTCTTACTCACTGACTCACTGAGGCAGTGCACTAGTACCTAACCTCTTGACCAGCCCTCTCACTTGCTGAGGCAGTGTGCTAGTATCTAACCTGACCAGCCCTCTCACTCACCGAGTCAGTGCTCTAGTACTCGTCGAGTATGTCCTGGGTTGCTTACCACTCTCAGATCACTCTCTGATCACTCACCGAGGGCCCAGACGTCACAGCGATTGTCATAGTCGTGATCAGCCTTCTGCTCACACTCTATCACCTCCGGGGCCATCCAGTACGGTGTGCCCATTGCAGTATTGCGTCTGCCTCTCGTGGAGTCTAGGTGACCACACTGGCCTGAAACACAGAAAGTTGTAATCTGCACGTAATGAAACCAAAACAGTTGCGGGTAAAGCACTTATGAGCACGTTTCTCCTCTATCTTTATCACAACATAATTTTAATAGAGCTCTACAAAGAGCGAAACGTGGTCCCAATCAAATTTGTACTGCAAGTTTTGCCCCTTCATTCACATATGTTATGACTCTGTACAAGCTGGAGTAGTGTAATTGCATATGGTCCCAGGGCACGTTAGCTAGGAAGTGGGTCCCAGGGCACGTTAGCTAGGAAGGTGGGTCCCAGGGCATGTTAGCTAGGAAGGTGGGTCCAGGGCACGTTAGCTAGGAAGGTGGGTCCCAGGGCATGTTAGCTAGGAAGGTGGGTCCCAGGGCACGTTAGCTAGGAAGGTGGGTCCCAGGGCACGTTAGCTAGGAAGGTGGGTCCCAGGGCATGTTAGCTAGGAAGGTGGGTCCCAGGGCACATTAGCTAGGAAGGTGGGTCCCAGGGCACGTTAGCTAGGAAGGTGGGTCCCAGGGCACGTTAGCTGGGAAGGTGGGTCCCAGGGCATGTTAGCTAGGAAGTAGGGTCCCAGAGCACATTAGCTAGGAAGGTGGGTCCCAGGGCATGTTAGCTAGGAAGTAGGGTCCCAGGGCACGTTAGCTAGGAAGGTGGGTCCCAGGGCATGTTAGCTAGGAAGGTGGGTCCCAGGGCATGTTAGCTAGGAAGGTGGGTCCCAGGGCACATTAGCTAGGAAGGTGGGTCCCAGGGCACATTAGCTAGGAAGGTGGGTCCCAGGGCACATTAGCTAGGAAGGTGGGTCCCAGGGCACGTTAGCTAGGAAGGTGGGTCCCAGGGCATGTTAGCTAGGAAGGTAGGGTCCCAGGGCACATTAGCTAGGAAGGTGGGTCCCAGGGCATGTTACTAGAATCAGGAAGTAGGAGGTTCCCAGAGCACATTAGCTAGGAAGGTGGGTCCCAGGGCATGTTAGCTAGAGTGCAGAAAGTAGGGTGTCCCAGGGCACATTAGCTAGGAAGGTGGGTCCCAGGGCACGTTAGCTAGGAAGGTGGGTCCCAGGGCACGTTAGCTAGGAAGGTGGGTCCCAGGGCACATTAGCTAGGAAGGTGGGTCCCAGGGCACGTTAGCTAGGAAGGTGGGTCCCAGGGCACTGTTAGCTAGGAAGGTGGGTCCCAGGGCACGTTAGCTAGGAAGGTGGGTCCCAGGGCACTTAGCTAGGAAGGTGGGTCCCAGGGCAGTTAGCTAGGAAGGTGGGTCCCAGGGCACATTAGCTAGGAAGGTGGGTCCAGGGCACTTAGCTAGGAAGGTGGGTCCCAGGGCACGTTAGCTAGGAAGGTGGGTCCCAGGGCAGTTACTAGGAAGGTGGGTCCCAGGGCATGTTAGCTAGGAAGGTGGGTCCCAGGGCCATGTAGCTAGGAAGGTGGGTCCCAAGGGCACTTAGCTAGGAAGGTGGGTCCCAGGGCACTTAGCTAGGAAGGTGGGTCCCAGGGCACGTTAGCTAGGAAGGTGGGTCCCAGGGCAGTTAGCTAGGAAGGTGGGTCCAGGGCACATTAGCTAGGAAGGTTGGGTCCCAGGGCACATTAGCTAGGAAGGTGGGTCCAGGGCAAGTTAGCTAGGAAGGTGGGTCCCTGGGCACGTTAGCTAGGAAGGTGGGTCCCGGGCACTGTTAGCTAGGAAGGTGGGTCCCAGGGCACATTAGCTAGGAAGGTGGGTCCCAGGGCACATTAGCTAGGAAGGTGGGTCCCAGGGCACGTTAGCTAGGAAGGTGGGTCCCTGGGCACGTTAGCTAGGAAGGTGGGTCCCTGGGCACGATTAGCTAGGAAGGTGGGTCCCAGGGCAGTTAGCTAGGAAGGTGGGTCCCAGGGCACTGTTAGCTAGGAAGGTGGGTCCGAGGGCACATTAGCTAGGAAGGTGGGTCCCAGGGGACGTTAGCTAGGAAGGTGGGTCCCTGGGCACGTTAGCTAGGAAGGTGGGTCCCTGGGCACGTTAGCTAGGAAGGTGGGTCCGAGGGCGCATTAGCTAGGAAGGTGGGTCCCAGGGCACATTAGCTAGGAAGGTGGGTCCCAGGGCATGTTAGCTAGGAAGGTGGGTCCCAGGGCACATTAGCTAGGAAGGTGGGTCCCAGGGCATGTTAGCTAGGAAGGTGGGTCCCAGGGCACATTAGCTAGGAAGGTGGGTCCCAGGGCACATTAGCTAGGAAGGTGGGTCCCAGGGCACGTTAGCTAGGAAGGTGGGTCCCAGGGCCATTTACTAGGAAGGTGGGTCCCAGGGCACATTAGCTAGGAAGGTGGGTCCCAGGGCACATTAGCTAGGAAGGTGGGTCCCAGGGTACATTAGCTAGGAAGGTGGGTCCCAGGGTACATTAGCTAGGAAGGTGGGTCCCAGGGCACATTAGCTAGGAAGGTGGGTCTCAGGGCACATTAGCTAGAAAGGTGGGTCCCAGGGCACATTAGCTAGGAAGGTGGGTCCCAGGGCACATTAGCTAGGAAGGTGGGTCCCAGGGCACATTAGCTAGGAAGGTGGGTCCCAGGGCACATTAGCTAGGAAGGTGGGTCCCAGGGCACATTAGCTAGGAAGGTGGGTCCCAGGGCACATTAGCTAGGAAGGTGGGTCCCAGAGCACATTAGCTAGGAAGGTGGGTCCCAGGGTACATTAGCTAGGAAGGTGGGTCCCAGGGCACATTAGCTAGGAAGGTGGGTCCCAGGGTACATTAGCTAGGAAGGTGGGTCCCAGGGCACATTAGCTAGGAAGGTGGGTCCCAGGGACATTAGCTAGGAAGGTGGGTCCCAGGGACATTAGCTAGGAAGGTGGGTCCCAGGGCACATTAGCTAGGAAGGTGGGTCCCAGGGCACATTAGCTAGGAAGGTGGGTCCCAGGGCATGTTAGCTAGGAAGGTGGGTCCCAGGGCACATTAGCTAGGAAGGTGGGTCCCAGGCACATTAGCTAGGAAGGTGGGTCCCAGGGCACATTTAGCTAGGAAGGTGGGTCCGAGGGCACATTAGCTAGGAAGGTGGGTCCCAGAGACATTAGCTAGGAAGGTGGGTCCCAGGGCACATTAGCTAGGAAGGTGGGTCCCAGGGCACATTAGCTAGAAAGGTGGGTCTCAGGGAAACAACCTCATTTGATGGTAAAAGAAAAAAACACACATTAACTAGAAGTGGTATAACTCCTTCAGGACATGGGATACTGTCCCAGCACGATACTAGGAAACCGGATGATCACCCAGGTCGACACAGAAAGGGGGTAACTCAGCACATAGACGATCAGGAAGGCATGGTCAAGCTCACCAATATCACGGAAGGTGGTCCTGCCATCTCTATGAGTGAGTCAGGCATCATTAGCTATCAGCAGATTGCAGCAAGTGTGGCCTGGTGCAGTTAGCTGATGCTGTGGAAGGATTATTAGAATTCAGCATTACTAGGTAAGGACTGGGTCTAAGGAAAAAAATTTATATCGGATATAAGGTGTACATGCTCAATTTTTATTTTTTGTAACAGGTTGTTCCCAGGCACGAGGCAGGGGACTCGCAAAAGAAGGGAACACATTCATCATACAGTTCCACACTGTCTTAGCAGAATGCGTGCCAGCACTACTTGAGAATGCAGCATAGTGCCGGTCCTCAGAGCGCAATTACCTGTAACTTCCCACCAATGTATACATGAGAGTGTGGTCTCTCGAGTGATATTACAGGAAGGTTGGTCTGGGATACATTACAGGAGGTGGTGTGTCTGTGTATACATATACTGGAAAGTGTAATGGTCCATATTTAGAAGATTATGGTATTCTTGATGTTAGTCAAGAACGTACCTGAGGGCCTTAATAAGGCCAAAGCAGGCCTTACTATTGTCCTCATCCCAGGACTAGCAGACAGAGGGACTTACCTAATGATTCCTTGAGAATATAGCGGATGAGTTTCCGGGCATCCATTCGTCTCTAGCTTGTAAGCCAGGCCTAGCTAGACATGCCTGCGTCCTCAGTGCGGCACAATTGAACATGTAGACATTGTAACATGGAGTCCCAGTGGCAATTGACTAAACAGAGATGGTCGGGGACTAGCTGAACGTGGTCCTAGGAATGCTAGGAAGTGTTCCCAGGTCAATTATTAAAGGGTCACACAGTGCACATTACTAACCCGGGAATTAGTTAGTAGTTTTGGCCATGACTCTCTAGGTTTGGTCATGCTTTATTGAAGTCGGTCAGAAATTTAATACGGTAAAGGGGCTACGAGCGCAATTATGAAGGGCCAGAATTAAAGTGTCACGAAACTGACCATGCAAAGTGGTACAGGCACATTAGCAGGAAGTGCGGTCCCAGGGCAATAGTAGAAGGTGGGTTCCCAGGGCAACATTAGCTAGAAGTGGGTCCCAGGGCACATTAGCTAGGAAGGTGGGTCCCAGGGCACATTAGCTAGGAAGGTGGTCCCAGGGCACATTAGCTAGAAGGTGGGTCCCAGGGCACATTAGCTAGGAAGGTGGGTCCCAGGGCACATTAGCTAGGAAGGTGGGTCCCAGGGCACATTAGCTAGGAAGGTGGGTCCCAGGGCACATTAGCTAGGAAGGTGGGTCCCAGGGCACATTAGCTAGGAAGGTGGGTCCCAGGGCACATTAGCTAGGAAGGTGGGTCCCAGGGCACATTAGCTAGGAAGGTGGGTCCCAGGGCACATTAGCTAGGAAGGTGGGTCTCAGGGAAACAACCTCATTTGATGGTAAAAGAAAAAAACACCACAATTAATCATAATAATGGGATAACTCACTTCAGACGATGGGATAACTCACTTCAGACGATGGGATAACTCACTTCAGACGATGGGATAACTCACTTCAGACGATGGGATAACTCACTTCAGACGATGGGATAACTCACTTCAGACGATGGGATAACTCGTCACAGACGATCAGGAAATCAGGATGACTCACCTCAGTCGACCAGAAAGGCGGGATAACTCACTACAGACGATCAGGAAGGCATGATAACTCACCAAAATCGACGAGTTTGATCCTGCCGTCTTCAGTGATGAGTACGTTCATTCCTTTCACATCACGATGCATCACGTGTGCCTGGTGCAGGTGCTGCACTGCCTGTTGAAGATTATTAAATTATCATTACTAAGCGTAAGACTGTGCTAAGAAAAAATTTATTTCGGATTATAAAGGTGTACATCTCTCATATTTTTATTTTTTTTTATACATCGGTTGTTTCCCACCGAGGCAGGGTGACTCGAAAAAGAAGAAACACTTTCATCATCACTCATTCCAACACTGTCTTGCCAGAATCGTGCCAACACTACAGTTGAAGAACTGCAACATATCTGCACCCTTCCTTCAGAGCGCAAACACTGTACTTCCCACTTCAATGTATATACATGAAGAGTTGCGTATCTCTCGAGTGTATATACATGGAGAGGTATGTGTCTGTATACATACACAGAGGTGTGTGTCTGTGTATACATATACTAAAAACTTAATTCCTATTTTAGAGATTATGGTATTCTTGATGTTAGTGCACAAACGACCTGGGGCCTTAATAACCAACAAGCAGCCTTACTATCTGTCCTTCACATCCCAACGTAGCAAGACAGAGGGACTTACCTTAATGATCTCCTTGAGAATATAAGCGATGAGTTTCTCTGGCATCCTCTCGTCTCTCAGCTTGTAGGCACGAGCCAGCTCAGACACTGATCCCTGCGTCATCAGCTGCGGCACAAATTGAACATTATACATTGTAACATTCAGGATCATTGTCTATGACTAAACAGAAGAATGGACGGGGACTCGAACCGTGGTCCTGTAATGCAAAGATATTTCTGCTTTCTAATTATTACATAGGTACAGCACGAGTCACTTTACCCGGAATATTTGTAGTTTTTGGCTGCTCTTATTTGGTAATGTTTATTTGATTACGGTAAGAAATTTTAATACGGTAAAGCTACTGATGCTGCAAATTATGAGCGAATTAAAGTGTCACGAAACTGACCATGCAAAGTGAGTAACAACTTTGACAGAAACGTCAAACTGAGGTAAGATAAGGCTGTATATTTCGGTCAAACTCTCTCTTTATCTACTGAAGAGGACCTTTGATTGAATCCAAAATATGCAGCTTTCTCCTTCCTGTGCTTCATCACAAAGTAATTATTTATCAGTTATAGATTGTTTACTAGGGATGGTGGGTACTAACACGCACACTCCACACGCACACACTATACCTACAAGTCTTGTAAACACACACCAATACACCACACGTTTATTCAGTACAGTTATGAATACATAAACAGTCTGCAGTTGTTGCATATCCTTGGTCAGTACAGTATACTGTGTACTCACCTAGTTGTGGTTGCAGGGATCGATTCATAGCTCTTGGCCTGTGTGTGTGTTGCGTGTGCTGTGTGCGTTTACCTAATTGTGTATGGGGAAAAGGGGGAGGGTCACCCCTATCAAATTTTCTCTAGAATCTAGGTATGGTGTGTGACTGTATGCATGCAAACGCGTGTTTTAAATGCATGTGTACATGCAGATTTCAATTGCACCACCACAGGCATGGCTAAGGAGGCACTGACCCCCAAAACCCTCTCCAGGAATCCTCCAGGTATACCACTTACATTTCCACCCTAACTACCACAACTGCTCACCTCCATAACAAACCACAGCTGGTGGTCTTCCAGGTTCGCAGACCTCTTAAGGAAGGTGCCGAAGAACTGAGGGAAGTTATCATGCTGACTCAACTCAGAGAGAACACGATGTTCTTCCTCGATCTCCTCCAAGTTCTCCTTGATGTTCTCAATAATTTTGATGGCCACCATCTGGTCATCTAACATAAGGCAAAAAAATATCATTGAAAAATACATCAAGGAGCTAAAGAATTAAAAAAAAAAAAAAAAAAAAAAAAAAAACCACGCACGTAGAGGACTCTTACGATGACTTTTCAGTTTATTCATCATTGTGAAGAATAAACTGAGAATGGTCCAGAATAGACCGAAACGTCATCACAAGTTTCGTCTCTTAAATACAGTTGTACGTTTTTCAAGCCACTGTTTAGCGACTTTTTACTCTGACATATATATATAAATATTTTGAATTTCTAATAAATCTATATTATCCATGAATTACAATGTGAATTACAATATTTACAGTGAATATCGACGTGAATAAGTCCCTGGTAATGAATGGTCTGATGCACCTGGCAATTTACTGACTAATAATACTGCTAGAGTTGCCTGGTTCTCTACAGGGAAAAAACTCAGTGTAAAGGAACCATGACTCTTCAACAACCTCCCTCAATGTGTATGGAGAATTACCAGCAAACCCTTCGCCATTTCTGATTAGCCGGGCTGTGGTACATACGTTAGATTTTAGGTTTCTAGGTACTGACAGCCCGAAATGCCCCACCATGCTAGTGGCTTTCTTGGTACTTTTCAAAAATGCAATTATACATTGTAACTGCAAAGAAATAAAATCTATCTTGCCTGGTCTGGGACCGGGCCGTGGGGGGCGCTGACCCCCAGAAGCTGCTACAGGTAACATAATACAGGTGGTATGAATTTAAGTGTATTTTTTTTTAGAAAACAGACAAATTGATGAATGAGACACTTATGTATATTGTGAAAATGTTTCGACAGCCAGTGGTTTCATCAGTCCGATACAAAGAACGGGGAACATTGTATGGAAATTTGGGGTAATCAGTCTCTCAGCCTGGAGATATGTTAAGTTCATCAGTCTTGACAGAAGTCTATCAAGGCTGACAGATTAATAAGTAAGCAATGTTACCATAAGCTATCTCAAAGGGACCCATGAAAATAAGTCACTAACTTTTTTTGGGGTTATCCTAGATAATTTACACATGTTAAACTATGTATGATATTTGCACTTATGTGTACCTATTCCTTAATAAATTACTTATTATCTTAGCTTTACTTACTTTGGAAGGACAGGCATACAAGAATATTTTAGATAAGTTAGTCATTAAATAAAGCATGAAAATAACATCAAAGAAAACGAACTTTTTCTAGGAGTAACTAGTATAAAATGTACCCAGATGCAAACACCTTTATTTAGATACTGGTACACAAATACAGTTACACAAATTATCATATATATGTACACGTGTAGATTACCTAGGATAATAAAAAATCACACAAAGTGATTTTATTTTCATTCGGGTCTAGCAAACACACTGATATTTGAGTATTACAAATTTTGGCCCATCACTATATTGTCATGAACATAAGTCTAAAGTTTATTCAGGTATACATAGTTACACTGAATTATCATACATAGCAGCATGTGTAGAGAACCCAGGATAAACTAAAAAAAAGTCAGTGACTTATTTCGATTGGGAGCCTTTGTGATAATCATTTATATTTAAAATTAAAAGAAAAATAAGATCTAGCTAAAAGACGCTGAATACACGGAAGTGAATCGTTATAAAACTTATATATTCAACTCCATGTAGGGTGACCTTCCTGACGAATAAACCAACAGCCTGGTTGCTCACCATTCTGGGCATCTGTAGCCTCGTAAATCTCGCCATAGGTACCGGTAGCGATGAGACTGTGAAGGTGGAACCTGTCTTCGGGATCAGGCAGACTCCTGAAGTCCACGTACTTACTCAATCCTTCGTCTGCCATCCTGATCCTTCTGAAATACAAAAGACAAGCATAAGTATTCCTGTTTACTGGGTTTAAAGCTTATGGACTACACAAGGGTCATTAAGGCTGCATACCACTTATTCACCACCAACCAAGAAGACTTTAATATTGAGACACTTATGCAACATGTGTATCTTTATTCCCTAATAAAGAATCCCATATGTTGCTTAAGTGTCTCAATCTTCAACTTGTCAGTTTTCAAAATCATTTATCACAAAGACTAATACCAAAAATAGATTAAAATAAATTCTCAATCCATATAGACGGACATATTCAGGTGTCCCGTAGCTCGGTTAGTAGCGAACTCAGGTCACACACTGAGGTCCGTGGTTCGATCCTTAAGTCTTTCCTTAGGACATATGCTGTTCATGTTCATCTATCAGTAAAATAGGTACCTGGGTGTTAATTGAATGGTGTGGGTCGCATCCTGGGGACAAAATTAACCACCTAATTTGCCCAAAATGCTCTGCATAACAAGGTGCTTTCTATATAGTATGTCACCGATGTCAGCTATGGTCTGTATAAGTTGTATGATGAAAGTTAAGACACATGTGCAACATCTGGATATCTTTATTGTAGACGTTTCGCCATCCAGTGGCTTTATCAATACAGATTCTAGGACATAATAGGAAGACAGTAGAACTATATACAAAAGATGAGGTAATCAGTCCCCACTAACTCCAAGGCCGAGGGACTGATTACCTCATCTTTTGTATATAGTTCTACTGTCTTCCTATTATGTCCTAGAATCTGTATTGATAAAGCCACTGGATGGCGAAACGTCTACAATAAAGATACCCAGATGTTGCACATGTGTCTTAATTTTCATATTGTCGGTATTTTATACCTTTCTTGCACAAGTTGTATGATGTACTTGCAGAAAAAGATTATTATACACCCCTCGGTGTACATACAGACATATATACCTCTGTATATCCTAACATATACCTCTACGTATATATATTGAGTTACATACCTCTGTGTATATACTGTTATATATATTATATATATACTGACATTCATACCTCTGTATATACTGATACATACATATCTCTGCAAATACTGACATACATATCTCTGTATATACTGATAAACATACCTTTGTATATACTGACATAAACGTACTTATGTATATACTGATATATACATACTTCGGTATATGCTGATACATGCCTCTAAATATACCGATTGTTACAAAGTTACATGGAGGTTTAAAGACACGTCTAGGGGAATACATAAAGTTATTTAAAAATAAGCCACCATAAGCCCTCTTAAACTTCTACAATAAATGTCTCTGATGAACAGGAAGGCCAGAAACTCTTTAGAAATATGTACGTGTATTATGCATAATATATATACAACACAAAACCTGACTTCAACACACTTCACATATTACAAAGCAACACACTACTACCGGTTAATTAAAGTCAGAGCATGTGTAAATTACACATAACCACGGCAGCTAGTCTCTGTGCCACTTCCCTCTGCTGACTTCCAGCCTGCAGATATAATTGACTTATTTTTGTACACGTCACAACTGACTGTGTCAGTCTCCCTCAGTCGAAGTTTTTTTCGTATTATTGTTCTCAGACTGTTAACTGACAGCCCAAGATTGTAATCTACTCTATGTACAACCTGGTTGATCAGGCCATGATCCACCGCGAGGCCAGATCATGGACCGGGCCGCGGGGGGCGCTGGCCCACAGAACACCCTCAAGGTAGACTCCCTCTCTGAAGGCATATGCCACAACTCATGCATAAATACCAGGGCCATGCCCAATGCCAGGGCCAACTTAAGAGTATAAAATAATAATAACCTATAGCCTAAATATTACAACAAAAAACATAACGGGGCTTCAACAGTACCGAACCAGAGGCATGGTTGCATGACGGGGTTCAACAGCACCGTGCTAGAGGCATAGTTGTTGTTAAACCCGTCATGCAACCATGCCTCTGGTTCGGTACTGTTGAACCCCCGTCATGCAACCATGCCTCTGGTTTGGTACTGTTGAACCCCCGTCATGCTACCATGCCTCTGGTTTGGTACTGTTGAACCCCCGTCATGCAACCATGCCTCTACCTCAGTACTGTTGAACCCCCGTCATGCAACCATGCCTCTGGTTCGGTACTGTTGAACCCCCGTCATGCAACCATGCCTCTACCTCAGTACTGTTGAACCCCCGTCATGCAACCATGCCTCTGGTTCGGTACTGTTGAACCCCCGTCATGCAACCATGTCTCTACCTCAGTACTGTTGAACCCCCGTCATGCAACCATGCCTCTGGTTCGGTACTGTTGAACCCCCGTCATGCAACCATGCCTCTGGTTCGGTACTGTTGAACCCCCGTCATGCAACCATGCCTCTGGTTCGGTTACTGTTGAACCCCGTCATGCAACCATGCCTCTGGTTCGGTACTGTTGAACCCCCGTCATGCAACCATGCCTCTGGTTCGGTACTGTTGAACCCCCGTCATGCAACCATGTCTCTACCTCAGTACTGTTGAACCCCCGTCATGCAACCATGCCTCTACCTCAGTACTGTTGAACCCCCGTCATGCAACCATGTCTCTACCTCAGTACTGTTGAACCCCCGTCATGCAACCATGTCTCTACCTCAGTACTGTTGAACCCCCGTCATGCAACCATGTCTCTACCTCAGTACTGTTGAACCCCCGTCATGCAACCATGCCTCTACCTCAGTACTGTTGAACCCCCGTCATGCAACCATGCCTCTGGTTCGGTACTGTTGAACCCCCGTCATGCAACCATGCCTCTACCTCAGTACTGTTGAACCCCGTCATGCAACCATGCCTCTGGTTCGGTACTGTTGAACCCCCGTCATGCAACCATGTCTCTACCTCAGTACTGTTGAACCCCCGTCATGCAACCATGCCTCTGGTTCGGTACTGTTGAACCCCCGTCATGCAACCATGCCTCTGGTTCGGTACTGTTGAACCCCCGTCATGCAACCATGCCTCTGGTTCGGTACTGTTGAACCCCCGTCATGCAACCATGCCTCTGTTCGGTACTGTTGAACCCCGTCATGCAACCATGCCTCTGGTTCGGTACTGTTGAACCCCCGTCATGCAACCATGTCTCTACCTCAGTACTGTTGAACCCCCGTCATGCAACCATGCTCTACCTCAGTACTGTTGAACCCCCGTCATGCAACCATGCCTCTACCTCAGTACTGTTGAACCCCGTCATGCAACCATGCCTCTACCTCAGTACTGTTGAACCCCCGTCATGCAACCATGCCTCTACCTCAGTACTGTTGAACCCCGTCATGTAACCATGCCTCTACCTCAGTACTGTTGAACCCCGTCATGCAACCATGTCTCTATCTCAGTACTGTTGAACCCCCGTCATGCAACCATGCCTCTACCTCAGTACTGTTGACCCCGTCATGCAACCATGCCTCTACCTCAGTACTGTTGAACCCCCGTCATGCAACCATGCCTCTACCTCAGTACTGTTGAACCCCCGTCATGCAACCATGCCTCTACCTCATGTATGTGAACCCCGTCATGCAACCATGCCTCTACCTCAGTACTGTTGAAACCCCGTCATGCAACCATGCCTCTACCTCAGTACTGTTGAACCCCCGTCATGCAACCATGCCTTACCTCAGTACTGTTGAACCCCGTCATGCAACCATGCCTCTACCTCAGTACTGTTGAACCCCCGTCATGCAACCATGCCTCTACCTCAGTACTGTTGAACCCCCGTCATGCAACCATGCCTCTACCTCAGTACTGTTGAACCCCCGTCATGCAACCATGTCTCTACCTCAGTACTGTTGAACCCCCGTCATGCAACCATGTCTCTACCTCAGTACTGTTGAACCCCGTCATGCAACCATGTCTCTACCTCAGTACTGTTGAACCCCCGTCATGCAACCATGTCTCTACCTCAGTACTGTTGAACCCCCGTCATGCAACCATGTCTCTACCTCAGTACTGTTGAACCCCCGTCATGCAACCATGTCTCTACCTCAGTACTGTTGAACCCCCGTCATGCAACCATGTCTCTACCTCAGTACTGTTGAACCCCCGTCATGCAACCATGTCTCTACCTCAGTACTGCTGCAATAATGTGAAATTTCAATTTGGTGTTAATTACTGTGGTGGTGAGGAGGGGGAAATGGGTGGTGATGTTGATGTGGGTTTCTGGGTGATACATTAATTGTGGTTTTAGTGTTGATTGTGAAATTGCTGGGATATAGCGGTGGTGGTACTAGTGTTGACTGTTGTGTTGGCTGAGGTGATAGTGATGATGGTGGTGGTGATAGTGAGGATTGTGCAAGAATGGTATATAATACCGACAAGATGAAATTAAGACACATGTGCAACATCTGGGTATCTTTATTGTAGACGTTTCGCCATCCAGTGGCTTTATCAATACAAATTCTAGGACATAACTTGAAGACAGTAGGACTGTATACAGAAGATGAGGTAATCAGTCCCTCAACCTAGGAGTAGGTGCGAAGAGCACCATAGTCGTGGAGATTCTTCTGTATATAGTTCGACTGTCTTCAAGTTATGTCCTAGAATTTGTATTGATAAAGCCACTGGATGGCGAAACGTCTACAATAAAGATACCCAGATGTTGCACACGTGTCTTAATTTCATCATAGTGAGGATTGAAGAGGTGCTGTGGGTTATTGTGATAGGGGTGATAGTAATAACAGTGGTTGGGGTGGTAATGATAACAAGACTGGTGGTAATGTTGATGGTTGTGGTGGTGTAATGGTGGTGCATCACCCTCGAGGTAATGCACCACCAGCTAGGCCGCTAATTTCTTAAGTTCAACAATTTTATGTCATCTTTAGGCGCTGTCAAACCTGTCACACATGCCAAAAAATATTTTCCTGGTACAAAAAACTTCACAAGAAGTATAGATAGAAGCAAAGTAACTGAATAAATGATTTCGTTAACAGCCACAAGAATAACTTACAGAAGTTACAAAAATATTCCTTCGTAACTAAATCAAATCATACGAATGTAGAAATATACTGGCAAGCCTTACCACCCATATCAGGGTAGTGGAATTGTCAGCAGTATCCATATGGTCACTGACTGACCTTGGTGCTCCAGCTTTGACTGAAAAGCCCAGACTGACTGGTTAAATGGTCGTGAAGCCTGTCGACTACAAGAGAGTCATTAACACTGCATCCCACCTCTTAACCACCAGTCAAGAACTCCTTAACTCCTAAAATAGGGATTAAACTATTAGTGTAAATACATTATACACCAAGTTATGCGTGTATATATCCTTCGTGTCGAGGTCAACTATAGGATGACCAAATGTGTGGGAGTGTTCCATAATGGCTTTAAGCGCTGGATTAGAGTCTCAGGTGTCCTTTACCTTGATGGATTCTAGTAATGAAACACCTCCATGCTAACAATACGTGTGACCTGTCAGGGCTCACACGAGTTTTTCCACACATAAGAACATAAGAAAGGAGGAACACTGCAGCAGGCCTGTTGGCCCATACTAGGCAGGTCCTTTACAATTCATCCCACTAACAAAACATTTGCCCAACCCAATTTTCAATGCTACCCAAGAAATAAGCTCTTATGTGCAAGTCCCACTCAAATCCAACCCCTCCCACTCATGTACTTATCCAACCTAAACCTGAAGCTACCCAAAGTCTTAGCCTCAATAACCCAACTAGGTAGACTGTTCCACTCATCAACCACCCTATTTCCAAACCAATACTTTCACATGTCCTTTCTAAATCTAAACTAATCCAATTTAAATCCATTACTGCGGGTTCTCTCTTGGAGAGACATCCATAGAACTCGCGGCTTCAACGGTATATGAATTTATACTGTCAAGAATTTTACGTGTGGATTAAAGTCGGAGAACAACGCATTATATATTACGTCCTGGAGTGCTGGAGTACTGGTGTGCTGGAGTGCTGGTGTACTGGAGTGATGGAGTACTGGTGTGCTGGAGTGCTGGTGTACTGGAGTGATGGAGTACTGGTGTACTGGAGTGCTGGTGTACTGGAGTGATGGAGTACTGGTGTACTGGAGTGCTGGTGTACTGGAGTGATGGAGTACTGGTGTGCTGGAGTGCTGGTGTACTGGAGTGATGGTGTACTGGAGTGATGGAGTGATGGAGTGCTGGTGTGCTGGAGTGCTGGTGTACTGGAGTGATGGAGTACTGGTGTGCTGGAGTGATGGAGTACTGGTGTGCTGGAGTGATGGAGTACTGGTGTGCTGGAGTAATGGTGTGCTGGAGTGATGGAGTACTGGTGTGCCGGAGTACTGGTGTACTGGAGTGATGGAGTACTGGTGTGCTGGAGTGATGGAGTACTGGTGTGCTGGAGTGATGGAGTACTGGTGTGCTGGAGTAATGGTGTGCTGGAGTGATGGAGTACTGGTGTGCTGGAGTACTGGTGTGCTGGAGTGATGGAGTACTGGTGTGCTGGAGTGCTGGTGTACTGGAGTGATGGAGTGATGGAGTACTGGTGTGCTGGAGTGATGGAGTACTGGTGTGGGTGGAAATACTGGTGTGCTGGAGTGATGGAGTACTGGTGTGCTGGAGTGCTGGTTTTTACTGGTTGTGTGGAGTGATGGAGTACTGGTGTGCTGGAGTGGGCTGGTGTACTGGTGTGCTGGAGTACTGGTGTGCTGGAGTGCTGGTTTTGTAAATGGAGTGATGGAGTACTGGTGTGCTGGAGTGATGGAGTACTGGTGTGCTGAGTACTGGTGTGGGTGGAGTGATGGAGTACTGGTGTGCTGGAGTGCTGGTTGTACTGGAGGTGATGGAGTATGGAGTACTGGTGTGCTGGAGTGATGGAGTACTGGTGTGCTGGAGTGCTGGTGTACTGGAGTGATGGAGTACTGGAGTACTGGTGTGCTGGAGTGATGGAGTACTGGTGTGCTGGAGTACTGGTGTGCTGGAGTGATGGAGTACTGGTGTGCTGGAGTGCTGGTGTACTGGAGTGATGGAGTACTGGAGTACTGGTTGTGCTGGAAGTGATGGAGTACTGGTGTGCTGGAGTACTGGTGTGCTGGAGTGATGGGTACTGGTGTGGTGGAGTGCTGGGTGTACTGGAGTGATGGAGTGCTGGAGTAAATGGGTGCTGGAGTGATGGAGTTTCTGGTGTGCTGGAGTACTGGTGTGCTGGAGTGATGGAGTACTGGTGTGCGGGGAAGTACTGGTGTATGGAGTTTATGGAAATATGGTGTGCTGGAGTACTGGTGTGCTGGAGTGATGGAGTACTGGTGTGGGTGGAGTAATGGTGTGCTGGAGTGATGGAGTAATGGGTGTGCCGGAGTACTGGTTTTACTGGAGTGATGGAGTACTGGTGTGCTGGGTACTGGTGTGCTGGAGTGATGGAGTACTGGTGTGCTGGAGTAATGGGGTGCTGGTGTGATGGAGGTACTGGTTTTTGCCGGAGTACTGGTGGACTGGAGTGATGGAAAGTACTGGTGTGCTGGAGTACTGGTGTGCTGGTGTGCTGGAGTGATGGAGTACTGGAGTGATGGAGTGCTGGAGTACTGGTGTGCTGGAGTGATGGGAATACTGGTGTGCTGGAGTGCTTTTTGGGGACTGGAGTGATGGAGTTACTGGTGTGCTGGAGTGATGGGAAATACTGGTGGGTGGAGTGGGTGGGAGTAAGTACTGGTGTGCTGGAGTAATGGTGTGCTGGAGTGTTGGAGATACTGGTGTGCTGGGAGTACTGGTGTGCTGGAGTGATGGAGTACTGGTTTTGCTGGAGTGCTGGTGTAACTGGAGTGATGGAGTGATGGAGTACTGGTGTGCTGGAGTGATGGAAGTATGGTGTGCTGGAGTACTGGTGTGCTGGAGGGGATGGGAGTACTGGTGTGCTGGAGTGCTGGTGTACTGGTGTGCTGGGGTGATGGAGTACTGGGGGTGCTGGAGTGCTGGTTTTACTGGTGTGCTGGAGTGATGGAGTACTGGTGTGCTGGAGTGCTGGTGTACTGGAGTGATGGAGTACTGGTGTGCTGGAGTGATGGAGTACTGGTGTGCTGGAGTACTGGTGTGCTGGAGTGATGGAGTACTGGTGTGCTGGAGTGCTGGTGTACTGGAGTGATGGAAATACTGGAGTATGGTGTGCTGGAGTGATGGAGTATGGTGTGCTGGAGTACTGGTGTGTGGGTGATGGAGTACTGGTGTGCTGGAGTGCTGGTGTACTGGAGTGATGGAGTGCTGGAGTACTGGTGTGCTGGAGTGATGGAGTACTGGTGTGCTGGAGTACTGGTGTGCTGGAGTGATGGAGTACTGGTGTGCTGGAGTGCTGGTGTACTGGAGTGATGGAGTACTGGTGTGCTGGAGTGATGGAGTACTGGTGTGCTGGAGTACTGGTGTGCTGGAGTGATGGAGTACTGGTGTGCTGGAGTGCTGGTGTACTGGTGTGCTGGAGTGATGGTGTACTGGTGTGCTGGAGTACTGGTGTGCTGGAGTGATGGAGTACTGGTGTACTGGAGTGCTGGTTTTACTGGAGTGATGGAGTACTGGTGTGCTGGAGTGATGGAGTACTGGTGTGCTGGAGTGATGGAGTACTGGTGTGCTGGAGTGCTGGTGTACTGGTGTGCTGGAGTGATGGTGTACTGGAGTGATGGAGTACTGGTGTGCTGGAGTGATGGAGTACTGGTGTGCTGGAGTGCTGGTGTACTGGAGTGATGGAGTACTGGTGTGCTGGAGTGATGGGGGTACTGGTGTGCTGAAGGGTGGAGTACTGGTGTACTGGAGTGATGGAGTACTGGTGTACTGGAGTGATGGAGTACAGGTGTGCTGGAGTGCTGGTGTGCTGGAGTGATGGAGTACTGGTTTTTACTGGAGTGATGGAAATACTGGTGTGCTGGAGTGTGGATACAGGTGTGCTGGAGTGCTGGGTTTCTGGTGTACTGGAGTGATGGAGTACTGGTGTACTGGAGTGATGGAGAACAGGTGTGCTGGAGTGCTGGTGTGCTGGTGTACTGGAGTGATGGAGTACTGGTGTACTGGAGTGATGGAGTACAGGTGTGCTGGAGTGCTGGAGTGCTGGTGTACTGGAGTGATGGAGTACTGGTGTACTGGAGTGATGGAGTACTGGTGTACTGGAGTGATGGAGTACTGGTGTACTGGAGTGATGGAGTACTGGTGTACTGGAGTGATGGAGTACAGGTGTGCTGGAGTGCTGGTGTACTGGAGTGATGGAGTACTGGTGTGCTGGAGTGATGGAGTACTGGTGTGCTGGAGTGATGGAGTACTGGTGTGCTGGAGTGATGGAGTACTGGTGTGCTGGAGTGATGGAGTATGTGTTTCTGGAGTGATGGAGTATGGTGTGCTGGAGTGATGGAAGGTACTGGTGTGCTGGAGTGATGGAGTACTGGTGTGCTGGAGTGATGGAGTACTGGTGTACTGGAGTGATGGAGTACTGGTGTACTGGAGTGATGGAGTACAGTGTGCTGGAGTACTGGTGTACTGGAGTGATGGAGTACAGGTGTGCTGGAGTACTGGTGTGCTGGAGTGATGGAGTACTGGTGTACTGGAGTGATGGAGTACTGGTGTACTGGAGTGATGGAGTAATGGTGTACTGGAGTGATGGAGTACTGGTGTACTGGAGTGATGGAGTACTGGTGTACTGGAGTACTGGTGTGCTGGAGTGATGGAGTACTGGTGTGCTGGAGTGATGGAGTACTGGTGTGCTGGAGTGATGGAGTACTGGTGTGCTGGAGTACTGGTGTACTGGAGTGATGGAGTACTGGTGTGCTGGAGTGATGGTGTACTGGTGTGCTGGAGTGATGGAGTACTGGTGTGCTGGAGTGATGGTGTACTGGTGTGCTGGAGTGATGGTGTACTTGTGTACTGGAGTGATGGAGTACTGGTGTGCTGGAGTGATGGAGTACTGGTGTGCTGGAGTACTGGTGTACTGGTGTGCTGGAGTGATGGAGTACTGGTGTGCTGGAGTGATGGAGTACTGGTGTGCTGGAGTACTGGTGTACTGGTGTGCTGGAGTGATGGAGTACTGGTGTGCTGGAGATGATGTGTTTTATGGTGTGCTGGAGTGATGGAGTACTGGTGTGCTGGGTAATGGTTGTACTGGAGTGATGGAGTAAATGGTGTGCGGGAGTGATGGAGTACTGGTGTGCTGGAGTGATGGAGTACTGGTGTGCTGGAGTGATGGAGTACTGGTGTGCTGGAGTACTGGTGTACTGGAGTGATGGAGTACTGGTGTGCTGGAGTGATGGAGTACTTTTGGTGTGCTGGGTACTGGTTTTATGGAGTGATGGAGGTACTGGTGTGTGGAGTTTCTGGGTGTACTGGAGTGATGGAGTAAATGGTTGTGCTGGAGGGATGGAGTACTGGTGTGCTGGAGTAATGGTGTACTGGAGTGATGGGGGGTACTGGTGTGCTGGAGTACTGGTGTACTGGGGGAGTATGAGTACTGGTGTGCTGGAGTGTGGGAAATATGGTGTGCTGGAGTGATGGAGTACTGGTGTTTCTGGAGGACTGGTGTAATGGAGTGATGGAGTACTGGTTTTGCTGGGTGATGGAGTACTGGTGTGCTGGAGTGCTGGTGTACTGGAGTGATGGAGTACTGGTGTGCTGGAGTGATGGAGTACTGGTGTGCTGGAGTGATGGTGTACTGGTGTGCTGGAGTGATGGAGTACTGGTGTACTGGAGTGATGGAGTACTGGTGTACTGGAGTGATGGAGTATGGGTGTGCTGGGATGATGGAGTACTGTTTTGCTGGAGTGATGGAAATACTGGTTGGGGCTGGAGTGATGGGAAATACTGGTGTGCTGGAGAGTGAGGAGTACTGGTGTGCTGGAGATGATGGTGTACTGGTGTGCTGGAAATATGGTTTTACTGGAGTGGAAAGGAGTACTGGTGTGCTGGAGTGATGGAAATACTGGTGGCTGGAGTGAATGGGGGGTACTGGTGTGCTGGGTGTGATTGTACTGGTGTGCTGGAGTGATGGAGTACTGGTGTGCTGGAGTGATGGTGTACTGGTGTCTGGGAGTACTGGTGATACTGGAGTGAAGAGAGTACTGGTGTGTGGAGTGATGGAGACTGGTGTGCTGGAGGGGATGGAGTACTGGTGTGCTGGAGTGATGGTGTACTGGTTGTGCTGGAGTGATGGAGTCTGGTGTGCTGGAGTACTGGTGTGTGGAGTACTGGTGTGCTGGAGTGATGGAGTACTGGTGTGTGGAGTGATGGGAGTACTGGTGTGCTGGGTACTGGGTTTTACTGGTGTACTGGGGTGATGAGGATACTGGTGTGCTGGAGTGATGGAGTGGTGGTGCTGGTAGTACTGGTTTTACTGGAGTGATGGAAGTACTGGTGTGCTGGAGTGATTGTGTACTGGCTGTGCTGGAATACTGGTGTACTGGAGTGATGGAGTACTGGTGTGCTGGAGGGGATGGTGTACTGGTGTGCTGGGTACTGGTGTACTGGAGTGATTTGGGGTGCTGGTGTGCTGGAGTGATGGTTTTACTGGGGTAATGGAAGTATGGTGTGCTGGAGTAATGGGTACTGGTGTGCTGGATGATGTAGTACTGGTGGACTGGAGTGATGGAAATACTAGTGTGCTGGAAAATAATGGTGTAACTGGGGGTGATGGAGTACTTTGGGGTGCTGGAGTAAGGTGTACTGGAGTGATGGAGTACTGGTGTGCTGGAGTGAGGAGTACTGGGTTTTGCTGGAGTAATGGTTGGGACTGGAGTGATGGAGTAAATGGTGTGCTGGAGTGATGGAGTACTGGTGTGCTGGAGT
>NC_069472.1:22866845-22873680 GCF_026875155.1 Cherax quadricarinatus
TCCGTCTTCACTTCTGCCTGGAAGACTATTACCAGTAGGCAAAACACCATACAATACTCTCGCATAAACAGGCCTCTGCATACTAGGGCCTTACAAATAAACATGAGAGCACTTACACACAAACACCTATAATATACACTAAAAAACTTACCAAAATTACCTATTCAAACTACTGCCCAAACATGATGACTTTATCCCCGTCACTACCCGACTTGTACTGATCTAAAAACACCTCTCGTCTGCTCCTATCCTGGCCACTGCCTGACTGACAGGAATAAAACACGTCCACTTTCAGTATACTACACGGGAAATTATATTATATATAGAACGTTATTTTATAGAAATATTTTTTTTTTGCAGTACTCCGTAATAAACCCCAAAAGGGTTTTAATCATAGATTACCGTGTCAAAACAAAAACCAAGCAATACGGCTTATTTCCGTTGAGATGTTCCAGCCACATCATTGTGACGTTAACCTCCATCCATGCACCTGCTTAGTGCCACGTAAACAAGGCAGCAGGTGAGCTGACACTTTCTCATACGTCTCGTCTGGCCTGAAAATCAAACCCAAGTCCTTACAGTTGTGAGTAAAACGTTCACTCTCTCCCCCTCCTCTCTCTACCACCGCATACAGCTTAATTTATCGTTATATGCACTGGGAGATACGTTCCTCTCGATGTATATACTCTGTATACTCTGAAAGGAATGTATGCCCATTGATTATACATAGAGACACACAAGCCTCGGTATATGTGGTATCCAATATACGTTAGCAACGCTACACAAATACCCACACATAGGAGAATAAAATTTTTGACTTGTCATGATTTATTCCCGTTTCCACAGTGATGAGGTACAAACCTTTATTCAGTAGCTGGCAGATTTCCTTACAAGGTGACAGTGTTCGTCGTTCTTCCTCTTGATGTGACTGTGCAGCAATTCCAGTTCTGATATGCCTTTTGCCTTCATGTCCTTTTCGAAATGTCACTCAATTTGGAATAGTACCAATTCTGTTACTGAGGTTACTGTTACCACCAGCTGTGTAGTGTGGTTTCATTGGGTGTTATGAAGGTCTGAGATTGAAGAATAGGCAGTAAGGTACCTGATCAGCCGGGCTGTGGTTCTTACGTCTGTTTGCGTGCGGCCAACAGTGGCATTCTGGTCAATCAGACGCTGATCCACCAGGAGGCTTGGTCACAGACCGGGTCGCGGGGGCGTTGACTCCCGTAGTTAATCAACACTCCAGAGCAAGCCTTTCTGAGAAACGAAGTTTCGCTACATGAGATAACCTGATAAAACTATCACTGGGCGAAACGTCATTTTAAAAAATCTTCCAGTATCTACTTTCCTTTGAATTACTACTGAATCTAATATTTTAAACCTGCCCTGTTTACATTTTAAGCATTACCTTGAGTTTACCTGGAGAGAGTTCCGGGGGTCAACGCCCCCGCTGTCCGGTCTGTGACTAGGCCTCATTAGGGAGTATTCATATTTTTCGCGACAACGCAAACTGAGACGGAACCCAAGAAGTGTTCGCCGTTGCCCCCGTCTTGTAAGAAGCCATTTTCTCGAAACCTTATGAAAATAAACGACAGGAAGAGGATCTAACGTGTACTTACTCGCTAGCAGAAGGTAGTGGCGAGTGTACCTGACGGGACCACAAGTCCATGTCTGGACATAACACGGAAGACCCACATGCAAGGAACTACTAGTCAAGGTAGAAGAATGTGCTAGAGATAGCCTCAGGAAGAATGTGCTGGAGATAGCCTCAAGAAGAACGTGCTGGAGATAGCCTCAAGAAGAATGTGCTGGAGATAGCCTGAAGAAGAATGTTCTGGGGACAGCCTCAAGAAGAATGTGCTGGAGACAGCCTAAAGTAGAATATACTGCAGGTAGCCCCAAGAAGAATGTGCTGGAGACAGCAGCCTCAATAAAAATATACTCCAGACAGCCTCGAGAAGAGTGTGCTGCAAGCAGCCTCCTCAGGGATATGCTGCAGATAGCCTCCAGAGGGATGTGCTGCAGACAGCCTCCAAAGGGATGTGCTGCAGACATCCTTCAGAAGATAGCTCCGTTGGGAACGAGCGTTACCCGACACCAACTGCCAGAAGTGTTGATGTACGACATTAGATTAGTGTGCTGGCCAGTTACAATATCAAAATTGGGTTACTTAACAACAGATACATATACCCTATCCCGTAACACCAAACTAGACACACACACACACACAGTACACACAGGCGGTACACACTTGCCCACACCAACAGAAACACAGCTCGCCAAAACTTCCCTCCGTACACAAACCAAATCCCAACAACCGCCATAAACATTCCGTACACAAACCTCATTCCTTGTAGCTCACAAGATGTTGAAAATGACATAAAATACCGATGTGCAACACCTGCTGCCTCTGATTTTAACTAAAGAAGCCTACTGTGTAGGCGAAACGTTTCAACAATGAAGATACCCAACTGTCTTACTCATCAACTCACAAGAAGTTTCGTCATTAGTGAGAAACATCACACTGCCTGTGTGCCGGGTCACCAAATGGACGAAACTCGGGCCGAGACAAATACCGGTAAACCACATCAAGTCGAGTCAACTTATCACTGCCTAAACGAGAGAAAACGAGATTCACATGAGGGTTCAAACTATCATACGGGATAATATTACTGGGTTAAACGTACAGGATGAAGAATTTCGTAAGAGTGTTAACCCTAGGGGAGGTTTAAACCAGGATAAACCATCAGTGCCAAACATTTTGGTTGATTTCCATCGTGGTTCTTAAGCGTTCTTCACCAGAATGCGACTTACGAAAGTCTGCTTACTCTGCTGCCTCCATGAAGCGTGTAAGGACACTTATTTCATATGTTTCTCTGCGCCCAGGATTCCAACCTGGTCCTTTCAGGTGTTAGCCGATATTTAGGCACTCTACCGAGCCTCATGTGTACAAATAGCCTAACACGGGCACTCAGAGTTAAAGACGAATATACAGATAGAACAAGGCTACAGGAACTACAAAATTAATGAGGAATATACAGATGGAAGAGGGCTCCATTAATTACACGAGAAAGTAAGCAGACTAGGGAAATATAAGCAAGAATGTTGCCGTTAGAGTTAAAACCCGAGAAATGGTATAAAAACTGGTACTGGGGATGGGAGAACGATTCGCACAGTGATGATTATTATTTTTAAATGTGCATACATATAGTGCTGGAGACTCGCTACTCCGTTCACAAAATCAGGGGGAAATCAACAGAAAATGCGAGAGAGTTTACATCAACCAACTGAAGATAAACGCACACACACACACACCACACACACACACACACACACACACAACAACGTACCTAAGTCAACGTAGTTAATCCATTTGAAAGGTTGCCAACCCTTACGAAACTCTGGAAGTGCCTAGTTAAGTTAGTGTTGGAGGGTCTGGGGCTAGTGGTTGAGGGTCTGGGACTAGTGGTTGAGGGTCTGAGGCTAGTGGTTGAGGGTCTGGGACTAGTGGTTTAGGGTTTGAGGCTAGTGGTTGAGGGTCTGGGACTAGTGGTTGAGGGTTTAAGGCTAGTGGTTGAGGGTCTGGGACTAGTGGTTGAGGGTTTAAGGCTAGTGGTTGAGGGTCTGGGACTAGTGGTTGAGGGTCTGAGGCTAGTGGTTGGGGGTCTGAGGCTAGTGGTTGAGGGTTTGAGGCTAGTGGTTGAGGGTCTGGGACTAGTGGTTGAGGGTTTAAGGCTAGTGGTTGAGGGTCTGGGACTAGTGGTTGAAGGTCTGCAGCTGGGGTTGGATGCCTGGTGCTGGTGTTGGAATATCTGAAGATAGTGTTAGAGGGTCTGAAACTGGTGTTGGAGGGTCTGGGGCTCTGTTGGATGGTCTAAAGCTGATGTTATTTCGTTCTCCATTGTTGTACAATTCTGCTTTAAGCACTAGGTGATCCCAGCCTGCCCGCCCTTGGTGTCAGTCTTGACGCAACGAGTGCAAATAAAAGGGAGCCCAGGTGCATGATATCCTGGCCACAGGACAGAGCTCTGAATCATCATGCAACATCATCCTGCTGACTGCGCCTGCTTGTAGTGGAAAGTTCATAGATAATGTATTGAAGTTGGTCTTAGATTTGGGAGATGCGCATTTTCTGAAGCAGTTATTTGATTGATGTGCACCTTAGGTGATATGCTCGGTGCAATACTTACCCCCAAGGTCCTCCTTAAGTGAGGTTTGCAGTCTTTGTCTCCCCAGCCTGTACTCCGTCTGTGGTCTTCTTTACCCTTCACGTCTCAGGCAATGTTAATCATCCTACATGGATGACAAAGACGCAGGAAACATCATTTCGTTACCTAAACGATGTCCCTGTCCCAGCCCATGCCTGATCAACCAGACTGTCACTGCTGGTCTCCAGCAGTACACGTACCTACGTCATACACAAATAACCCGCACATAGGACAATGAAACTTATGACTAGTTAATTGGACCGAAACGTCGCCACAAGTTTCAGTCTCTTATGTGCGGGTTATCCGTGTATTGTTTCAGTCCCGGTACTGTGCGTTTTTAATCTTTCTCTGTCATCTATTTTTCTCTCAGCTGAGATAATGAACTCAAGAATCTTGACGTGAATCTTGTACATAGTTGAGCAGCAACTGCGTGTGTGTGTGTACTCACCTAGTTGTGGTTGTAGGGGTCGAGTCATAGCTCCTGGCCCCGCCTTTTCACTGACCGCTACTGTGTGTGTGTTGTGTGTGTTGTTCTGATTAAGCCACACTTGCCGAATAGGCCGAACTTGCTTCAAAATTTGACTTTTTCAAATTCTTTGCTATTTTTGTATTGACAGGGATATGTAATGTTTTATTTTTGGACCAAACTTAACTTAGAGGGAAGTGAGAACATAAGAAACACTGCAGAAGGCCTACTGGCCCATGCGAGGAAGGTCCAATTCTCCTACCGGCTTAAGCCAATACCTTAACCTAGTCAGGTCAGGTCACATTCACTTAAGGAAGGAGCACGTCATCTGACCTAGTAACACAAGCTAGTCATGTCAAACTCACACCCACCCGCACCCACTCATGTAGGACTGAGGGAAGATGCAGGCAAGAAACAAGACTGCTAGTGACCAGTAGTGCCGGAGGTCTGGCGTCAGCCTCAGTGATGTGACAGCTGTGGAAGACGTAAAATGTAACCAGCCAGAAGCCATAAATAGCGAACCAGGACACAGACGAAGCGCCGGACCTGAATCTCGGGGATCAGAACTTTCCTTCTCACAACCAAATAGGATTCGGGTTCGATTCTCGGGTGAGCGGAGACCTAAGAGCGAGTACCTTTACACCTGCCACCCATGGCTGTAAAGGGGTTCACTTAACAGGTTCTTGTAAACTTTATGCTAGTGGAGATGACCTTAGTGGTGACAAGACCCCCTTCTTTGATGGGTTATCCTGTTTTAAGAAGAATAAAGATTAAATAAGACTTAGTTCTTCTACTCCTCTTTCTTCTCTGTACTTTCTCCTCTTTCACTTCCTCCGTTTTCTATATAATCCTTAAAACTATGTTTGCTCTTGAGAGAGAGAGAGAGAGAGAGAGAGAGAGAGAGAGAGAGGAGAGAGAAGAGAGAGAGAGAGAGAGAGAGAGAGAGAGAGAGAGAGAGAGCAAGATAGAACACTGAGCTCCTGATATCAGTCACTTTACGACTCTTACACGAGCTACAGCTACAGAGGTACATCTACAGAGGTACAGCTACAGAGCTACAGCTACAGAGGTACAGCTACAGAGGTACAGCTACAGAGCTACAGCTACAGAGCTACAGCTACAGAGGTACAGCTACAGAGGTACAGCTACAGAGCTACAGCTACAGAGCTACAGCTACAGAGCTACAGCTACAGAGCTACAGCTACAGAGCTACATCTACAGAGCTACATCTACAGAGGTACAGCTACAGAGGTACAGCTACAGAGCTACAGCTACAGAGCTACAGATACAGAGCTACAGCTACAGAGGTACAGCTACAGAGGTACAGCTACAGAGCTACAGCTACAGAGCTACAGCTACAGAGCTACAGCTACAGAGCTACAGCTACAGAGCTACAGCTACAGAGCTACAGCTACAGAGCTACAGATACAGAGGTACAGCTACAGAGCTACAGCTACAGAGCTACATCTACAGAGCTACAGCTACAGAGCTACAGCTACAGAGCTTCAGCTACAGAGCTACATCTACAGAGCTACAGCTACAGAGCTACAGCTACAGAGCTTCAGCTACAGAGCTACAACTACAGAGCTACATCTACAGAGCTACAGCTACAGAGCTACAGCTACAGAGCTACAGCTACAGAGCTACAGCTACAGAGGTACAGCTACAGAGCTACAGCTACAGAGCTACAGCTACAGAGCTACAGCTACAGAGGTACAGCTACAGAGCTACAGCTACAGAGCTACAGCTACAGAGCTACAGCTACAGAGGTACAGCTACAGAGCTACAGCTACAGAGCTACAGCTACAGAGCTACAGCTACAGAGGTACAGCTACAGAGCTACAGCTACAGAGCTACAGCTACAGAGCTACAGCTACAGAGCTACAGCTACAGAGGTACAGCTACAGAGCTACAGCTACAGAGCTACAGCTACAGAGCTACAGCTACAGAGGTACAGCTACAGAGGTACAGCTACAGAGCTACAGCTACAGAGCTACAGCTACAGAGCTACAGCTACAGAGGTACAGCTACAGAGGTACAGCTACAGAGGTACAGCTACAGAGCTACAGCTACAGAGCTACAGCTACAGAGCTACAGCTACAGAGGTACAGCTACAGAGCTACAGCTACAGAGCTACAGCTACAGAGCTACACTACAGAGG
>NC_069472.1:22874180-22911680 GCF_026875155.1 Cherax quadricarinatus
GGGAAAGAGTAAGGTTATGAGGATAACAAAAAGGATTAGGTGTTGAAAGATTGGATATCAGATTGGAGGGAAAAAGAGTATGGAGGAGGTGAATGTATTCAGATATTTGGGAGTGGACGTGTCAGCGGAGGGGTTTCTATGAAAGATGAGGTGAATCATAGAATTGATGAGGGGAAAAGGGTGAGTGGTGCACTTAGGAGTCTGTGGAGACAAAGAACTTTGTCCTTGGAGGCAAAGAGGGGAATGTATGAGAGTATAGTTTTACCAACGCTCTTATATGGGTTTGAAGCATGGGTGATGAATGTTGCAGCGAGGAGAAGGCTGGAGGCAGTGGATGTCATGTCTGAGGCAATGTGTGGTGTGAATATAATGCAGAGAATTCGTAGTTTGGAAGTTAGGAGGAGGTGCGGGTTACCAAAAACTGTTGTCCAGAGGGCTGAGGAAGGGCCTTTTGAGGTGGTTCGGACATGTAGAGAGAATGGAGCGAAACAGAATGACTTCAAAAAGTGTATCATTTCTGTAGTGGAAGGAAGGCGGGGTAGGGGTCGGCCTAGGAAAGGTTGGAGGGAGGGGGTAAAGGAGGTTTTGTGTGCGAGGGGTTTTGGACTTCCAGCAGGCATGCGTAAAGCGTGTTTGATAGGAGTGAATGGAAACAAATGGTTTTTAATACTTGCGTGCTGTTGGAGTGTGAGCAAAAGTAACATTTATAAAGGGGGTTTTTTCAGGGAAACCGGGGCAGGGGGAAACTTGAGTCCTGGAGATGGGAAGTACAGTGCCTGCACTCTGAAGGAGAGGTGTTAATGTTGCAGTTTAAAAACTGTAGTGTAAAGCACCCTTCTGGCAAGACAGTGATGGAGTGAATGATGGTGAAAGTTTTTCTTTTTCGGGCCACTCTGCCTTGGTGGGAATCGGCCAGTGTGATAATAAAAATAAAAAAAAATATATGAACACAAGCATAATCATTAAAATCTTACTTTTCACAGCAGAAGAGGATTCGAACCCATGCTCCTAACACTCCACGACTGCGTTTAGCGCATCATGAGATAGTGTCATCATTTGTCCACTCAAAGCCATTCAGAGCGTCTTAAGTATGAGATTACCATTAGCAATTACCTTGAGGGAATTACACTTGATATTGACCCTTATAGCGTCATCTCCTCTCTCTTGTGGAGCCTAAATGGCACTAGGCACCCTTAACACACTTCCAGTGTTGCCACACAGAGATCAATATTATTGTTCGGATCAGCAATCGTGACTGGATTGTGAGGTGGGGGATTATTGTGGGGTGGGGCGGGGGTGGTTAGTGGGGAGGTGGTGGTGGTTGTGGTGGGAGTGGTGGTGACGGTGGTGGTGAGGATGGTGGTCGTGGTGGTGGTAGTGGTGGGGATAGGGATGCCTGGAGGTGAATAGTGAAGCAATAGCACATGTTGCACTTTTTTGTTTTTATCGAGAACAACGTCTTTCTCCTCTCTGTTTATAGACCTTCATCAATGTACTGGTTCCAGGATTTTCGCTCAATTTCTTATTATACTCATTTCAAAGCATCTTTTGCTTTTTCCAAATTCCTAAACCTTTGCATTTCTAAGCTTTCCTTCTGTATCGTTGTGGCTAAAATGTATTGGGTACCTCGCACATCAGACAGAAAATCCCGAAACTCACCTGTTATTGTTTTTAAAAAAACTGAGAAATATATGTGTGAAAATGCAGCTAGGAGACCAGCGATATGCTTATATGTTACACTCGTGCGGGGAGGAACTTTTCATGTTATGCCTGACAAACAAATCCACAAGGACATAAGGAACATGTTTCCTTACACCTGCTGCCCTGGTTCCTCATGTATCTTACAGTAAGTAGATACCTGTGTGTTTAGTACACTGGTGTGGGTGGCATCCTGGGGACAAGAAGTGAAGGACTCTAATATAAATAAACAGGTCCACGAGGGGTTATCCTGGTGGGCTAACTCGTCCCTCAGGGGTAAAATACCAAACATAACTTATCTTAACAACACGGACACATCATCGATGAAAGACCCTTTTTATGAGTAACTTGTCTCTATCCTGACGAACAAAAACTCCCCAAAACTGTTCCCATATTGGTTTCTTCTTCTCACCATATGGTCAAATGTTTATCACATTGGTATTGGTGGATTACTCGCTGTACTGTGGACGTCTAAGTTAGATCTCAAAGTGGATTTGCTTCTCATGACGTCTGCTCGATGAGGCAGAAGACAGAAGAGCCTCATTGACCATTCTTTTCCCCCCCCCCCCCCTCCGCCGACTTGAGGTGACTTTGTGTTTAAACTTTTGCCGCAGGAGGTGATCGAGGTAGTCACCAGCTGTGACTTCATCCCACCTGTTCCTCTTCTAATGGACGCTCCAGTTCTCTTTTTTTTGACGTTCCTCGTCACTTTGACGTCTTCTGTTTTTCAAGTTCCAAGCTTCATTAATCACGTCTGCATCTCTATTCTTTGTTTTTAAGATGATTTTTAGAAAAAATATATATAAAGTGTCAAACTAGCCATTCAAAAGGAAGTAATTTGTCCATACGTCTTGCCCAGCTTAGGTAATGAACCCGGGTTCCTTTGATTGTTGGACAAAAACGAGTGATTTTTGCAACACCACACTTTTTTGGTGTTGATTTATAACACACATCAAACCATACACACCGACCTAAAACACAATCTTTATTTATTTATTTTGTATTATAACACATCGGCCGATTTTTCTCCTCCGCACCGAGGCATGGTGACCCCGAAAAAGAAGAGATACAAGTCTACAGCTTTCACCATCACACACCTCCATCACTGTCATGCCCAAGGCGATGCCTACACTACATTTACTATATATCCTACATTTATATCCTATGCAAATGAGCACACTAGACGTGCACACATATACACTGGCATAAAATTGCAATTTCAAATTTACTCATTCTCAGTCTGTACTTGGGCGAAGCTGGAAGCCGTCACAAGGAACGGGGTAGACTGCTGCAGTGTTGTTAGATGAACTTCGGATATAGGTTCTAGTGATGTTTACTAATGGGTTTCGATAGAGAGTTAGCTACGTCTATTCTAGCTTCGTGGAGGATGGTTACAACAGTAGACAGAGGCAATATTCTAGCTTCGTGGAGGATGGTTGCAACAGTAGACAGAGGCAATATTCTAGCTTCGTGGAGGATGGTTGCAACAGTAGACAGAGGCAATATTCTAGCTTCGTGGAGGTGGGTTGCAACATAGACGAGCGGCAATATTCTAGCTTCGTGGAGGATGGTTGCAACAGTAGACAGAGGCAATATTCTAGCTTCGTGGAGGATGGTTGCAACAGTAGACAGAGGCAATATTCTAGCTTCGTGGAGGATGGTTGCAACAGTAGACAGAGGCAATATTCTAGCTTCGTGGAGGGAAGGTTTGCAACAGTAGTAAACATAGCCAATATTCTAGCTTCTGGGAGGATGTTTGCAAAACAGTAGACAGAGGCAATATTCAAGCTTCGTGGAGGATGTTTGCAACAGTAAGTGAGAAAAAGTAATTGAAAAGAAGAAAAAGATAGAGAATAGAATCAAAAAACTCCTGGACCGCCCCTGCAACCTGCCCACTAAGCTCTCCTCGCTCCCACCCCCATCTACCACCACACACCCACAAATCCACGTAATCACAACGTTTCTTGAGGGCAAAATCTTCAGCTATCGTGGAGGAAGGTTGCAACAAAGTAGACAGAGGCAAAATTCAATCTTCTGGAAGTATGGTTGCAACATTAAGAAAATCAGAGGCAATTATTCCTAGCTTCGTGGAGGTGGATGGCAACAGTAACAGAGACAATAATTTCTAAGCTTCGTTGGAGAATGGTTTGCAACAGTAGAGCAGAGGCAATTAAAAATTCTAGCTTCGTGAGGAATGGTTGCAACAGTAGACAGAGGCATAATCTAAGCATCGTGGAGGATGGTTAGCAACAGTAGATACAAGGCAATATTTCCTAGCTTCGTGGAGGATGGTTTGCAACAGTAAGACAGAGCATAAATCAAGTTTCGTGGAGGATTGTTCAACAGTAGACCATAGGCAATATTCAGCTTCGTGGAGATTTTTTGCAACAGTAGACAGAGAGCAATATCTAGCTTCGTGGAGGATGGAAGCACAAGTAGAACAGAGGCAATAATTCTAGCCTTTTCGTGGATGAAATGGTCTGCAACAGTAGACAGAGGGCAATATTCAAGCTACGTGGGAGGATGGTTGAACAGTATACAAGAGGCAATATTCTACATTCGTGGAGGATGTTGCAACCGTTAGAAAGAGGCAATATACTAGCTTCGTGTAGGATGGATGCAACAGTAGAACAAGGCAATATTCAAGCTTCGAGGAGGATGTTGCAACAGTAGACAGAGGCAAATTCTAGCTTCGTGGAGGAAGGTTGCAACCAGTAGCACAGGCAATATTCACTAGCTTCGTGAGGAGGATGGTTTTGCAACAGTAGAACAGAGGCATATTCTACTTCGTGGAGGATTGTTTTGCACAGTAGACAGGAGGCAAAATTCTACACCGTGGAGGATGGTTGCAACAGTAGACAGAGGCAATATTCTAGCTTCGTGGAGGATGGTTTGCAACAGTAGACTAAGAGCAAAATTCAAGCTTCGTGGAGGATTGTTGCAACAGTAGACAGAGGCAATATTCTAGCTTCGTGGAGGATGGTTGCAACAGTAGACAGAGGCAATATTCTCGCTTCGTGGGGGATGGTTTGTCAAACAATGTACAAAGCACTAATCGACGAGCTTCGTGGAGGAATGGTTGCAACATAAGAAGATGGCAAGATTCTAGCATCCGTGGAGTATTGGTTGCAACAGAAGACAGAGGCAATGTGGAAAAAACAGGTTCATGGGTCAGGGCAATTTATGATAAGAAACGTATCGCATTCTGACGGACCAATCGTAGGGCTGGCGAAACACTCGTGGTCGAAACGTTTCCCCTTTCATGAAGGTGCTGGAAATGACCAAGCCTGTTGGAAGCACTAATATTGTGCCTTGTACTGTTGAATTACAGTCTCTGGACACATTTGGTGCCTCTGTAATGTTAAGGTACAATTTCAGAATCCATTATGTGTCTGCAATGTTGAGATACATTCCTTTGGTCCATATATAAGCCTCTGAAATGTTGCAATAAAGGTGGTCAGTCCCCCGGACCCATTAAGTGTCTCTGTAATGTTGAAGTCACAGTCCATAGAGCGATTTTGTGCCTCTGTAAAAAAGAGGAACAGTCCCAGGAGCGTACGTGTTAACTCCAACCCAGCAGTGGCAGTGTTGCAGGTGGGACGGATAGCGTGTGTGCCAGCCTAAGTGTTCCTCCCGTGTGTTCAGTGATTCCCTGTGTCTCCAGGGCTTCACTTTGCAGTAATGATTTTCGAAACATCACCAAAGGAGAATAAAAAAAAGTCACATATACCGTGGCTGAAACAATTCACCAAGAACATTGATCGAGAGAGGAATCGCTTTGGATGCATTCGGTAAGTACTGGACTATTGTCAAGTCGCACCCTGGGCGAGACAAAAAGTCGAGGTCTCAGGTCATACGAAGGAAAATAGTAATAGTGATGGTGATGGTGTTAGTTAAGTAGTAGATAGTAGAAGTAGTGGGAAGGTGGTAGTATAGTAGTAAGTAATAATTAATATTGAATTAGTGGTGGTAGAATAGTAGTAGTAGTAGAAGTAGTAGTAGTAGTAAAGTAGTAGAAAAAGTAGTAGTAGTAGTATATTAGAAAGTAGTAAGTAGTAGTATAGTAGTAGTAAAGAAGTATAAGTATAGTAGAAGTAGAGTAGTAGTAGTAGTATTAGTAGTAGTAGTAGTAGAAGTAGTAGTAGTAGAAGTAGTAGTAGTAGAAGTAGTAAAATGAAGTAAGAAGTATAATTAGTAGTAGTAGTAGTAGTAGTAGTAGTAGTAAAGTAGTAGTAGTAGGTAGAAGAAGTATAGTAATTAGAAGTAGTAAGTAGTAAGTAGTAGATAGTAGTATAATATAAGTAAAGTAGTAGTTAGAATAGTAGTAGAAGTTTTAGTAGTAGTAGTTAGTAGTAAGTAGAAGTAGTAGTAGTAGTAGAAGTAGTAGTAGTAGTGCAGGTAGTAGTAGTAGTAGTATGTGTACTAGTAGTATTTAGAGTAGTAGTAGTAGTATAAGTAGTAGTAGTAGTAGAAGTAGTGATGGTGGTACTAGTAGTAGTAGTAGTAGTAAAAGTAGTAAGTAGTAGAAGTAGTAGTAGTAGAAGTAGTAGTAGTAGAAGTAGTATTAGTATAAAGTAGTAGTAGTAGTAGTAGTAGAAGTAAGTAGTAGTAGAAGTAGTAGAAGTATAGTAAATAGTAGTAGCATAGAAGTAGTAGTAGTAGTATTTGTAGTGTAGTATCGAAGACATCGACGACGATCAGGTTGGATGACGTGCGTCGTCCACGACACGCCGACTACGACGAAGAAGACGACCTCCTACTACTACGATCACTGACTTCGACTCCACGACGACGACTACTACTACTACTCCTATCTATGACTACTACTACTACCTACTACTACTACTACTACTCCTACGACGTACGACGACTCCGACTACTCCGACTACGACGACTCCGTGCCTCGCTATACTGACTACTACTAACTACTGCCTAAGCTATCACTACTACTACACTTCGACTATCAACTACTACTACTACTCCTACGACGACATACACTACGACGATGAGCTCCTACTACTATACTACGTACTACTCAGTACTACTACTACCTCCCACGACACATACTACTTACTACTACTACTACTCCTACTACTACTACCTACTACTACTACTACAACGACCTATTACTACGACTCCTACTACACTACTCTCCTACTACTACGACTCCGACTACACTACTACACGACGCCTACCTCCCTTATATCTCATAACATACTACTAAACAAGCCTATTACTATACTATCTTCTACTACCCACGTACTACCTACTCCTACGACTACTAAACTACTACGACTACTCCGAACTATGCTACTACTACTACCTACTACTACTATCTCCGACCTACGACAACCTACACTACTACTACTACGAGTACTTCTACCTCCTACTGACTACTACTACTATTACTCCTACTACTACTACACCACGTCTACTAATACTACTACAACTACTACTACTACTACGCCTACTACTACCTACTACTACTAAATACCTACACTACTACCTACTCCTACTACCTACTACTTACTACTACTACTCCTACTACCTACACTCCAACTACTACTACTAACTACTAACGAACGACTACGAGCTACTACTATACTCCTAACTACCTACACCCAGTTATACTACTCCTACTACTACTACTTACCCTACTACTACTACGACTACTACACGACAACTACTATTACTACTACTCCTACTGACTATCTACTACTATCCTACTACTACTACTCCTACTACTACTACGTCCACTACCCTCCTCGACTCCGACTACTACTACTACGTCTACTCCTACTACTACCTACTACTTCACTACGCCTACTACTACTCTCCTACTACCACTATACTACTACCTACTGACTACTACTACTATTACTTCCTACTCCTACTACTACTACTACTACTACTACTCCAAGACTACCCGTACTACTACTACGACTACGACTAATACTCTGACTACCACTACTACTCCTACTACTACTACGCTACTAACGACTACTACCTACTAATACTACACGACTAACTACTACTCCTACTACTACTACGACTACTACTACTACTCCTACTACTACTCCTAACTACACACTACATACCTTCTACTCCTACAGCTACTACTACTACACTCCGTACCTACTTCACTACCTACTACTAAGACTACTAGCTACTACTACTACTCTCCTACTACTACTACTACTACTACTACTACTACTACTACTAATACTACTACACTACAACCCACTACTACTGACTATACACTATCTCCTAACTACTACTACTCCTACTACTACTACTAACTTACTACTACAACTACTACTACACCTACTACTACTACCATTACTACTCCTACTACTACTACTACTCCTACTACTACCTACTACTCGCTACTACTCCTACTACTCATACTATCTACTCCTGCCTCCTCCCTACTACACTACTACTACTACATCTACTACCTACTACTACTACTCCTACTACTCCTACCTACTACTACTACTACGCCTACCTACTACTTCTAACTACTACTAACTACTCCTACTACATACTACTACTACTCCTACTACTACACTACGACTCCCTACTACAACTACTACACGACTGACCCGACGACTACTCTACTACTCCTATCTACTACTCCTACGACTACACCGTACTACTACGACCTCCTACTACTACTACTACTACCCCTTACTAATACTACTACTACTATCCTACTCTACGCTACACCTCTTACTACGTACTACTACCTACTACCATTACTACTCCTACTACTACTACTCCTACACTACGACTACTACTCCTACTATTACGACTACTACCTACTAACCAAACTACTCCTACTACTTCCCATACTACTACTCCTACTATTAGCGACGACTACTACTACTACTACTACTACACTACTACTGACTCTACTACTACTACCCCTACCTACTACTACGACTACTACTACTGACTACTGACTCCTACACTACGACTACTAATTACTACCTACGACTACTCCTACCTACACTCCTACTCCTCCGACTACTCTACAATCCTACTATTCTTACCGACTACTACCTACCGTACTACTACTCCTACTACTACGCCTACTACTACTACTACTCCGACTACTACCCTACTACTACTACATTACTACTACTACGACTACTCAGAAATCTACTACGAACTACTACTATTACTCACTACGACTACTACTAACACTACTAGCTACACGCCGACTACACGACGACTACTACTTCCTCCGACTACTACGACTACGATTACTACGACTCCTCTTACCCCACTCCTACCGACTACTACTCCTACTAACCTACTACCTACACTCCTACACTACTACCTCACCTACTACTCCTTCTACTACGACTACGACTAACTAACTCCTACTACTACTACTACTCCTGTACTACTACTACTGAATACTACTACTCACTACTACATCCTACTACTACTACTACGCCTACTACTACTACTACTAGCGACTACTACGACTGCCTATACTCCCACGACTCTTACACTACTACTTCACAACTCCTCTACCTAACTACTACGTACTACAAAAGTACTACTCTACTACTCCTACGACTACTACTCCTACTCCTACACACACTACTACTACCTATCTACTAGTATACTACTACTACTACCCTACGACTACGCCTACTACTACGAACTACTACGACTACTTCCCCGACTACTACTACCTACTAACTACTCCTACTACTACTACTACTACTCCTACTACTACTACTACTACCAATTACGACCTACTACTACGACTCCTACACTACGACTCCTACTACGACTACTACTACTACTACTCCTACTACTACTCCTACTACTACTACGACTACGACTTCTACGTCCCTACACTACTACTCCGACTGGCCTACTACGACTACTAACCACACTACTACTACTACTCCTACTACTACTACTACCTACTACCACTACTACTACGACTTACTACGCGACTATCTACCCCTACTTACTACCCCCTAACTACTACTCCAGTACTACTTACACGACTACTACTACTACCACTACTACACTACTAGCCTAACTCATACTACTACTACAACTACTGCCTAACTACTACGACCTACTCCTACTCCAACTAACGACAACACTACTACCTACTCCATACTACTAGCTACTACTACTCCTACTACTACTAGTCTATCCGACTGCCAACGACCCTAGCTACTACACTACAACTCCGCTACTATACAACTACCCTACTCCTACTACTAGCGACTACCTCGCTACCCACTACAACTCTACTATACTACTACAACTACTACACCTACCCTACGTACTAGCTACTGAGCTACCCTCCTACTACTACTACCACTACTCTACGCCTACTACTACGACTTACTACTACAACTACTACGACTACTTCCGCCTACTACTACTACATACGTACACTACAACTATTACCTACGACTACTACGACCAACCTACTCAAACTACTGACTACTCCTACTACAACTACGTACTAACGACCTACTACGACTACTACTCCCTACTACGACTATCGACGACACTACTACTACGACTCCTACTACTACGTACTACTACGACCACTACCGCTACTACTACGACTCCTACTACTACTACTACTACTACTACTACTCCACTACTTACTACTAGCGACGCCCTACTACTACTGACTACCACTACTACCTACGTACTACGCCTACCTACGACGACTACGACTACGAGCGACAACGAATCCTACCTACGACTACGGACGACGCCTACTACACGAACTACTACGACGACTACTTCTAGCTATTACATACACTACACTATACTTACTACAGAGCTACGACTACAATACTTCGACTACACTACTACTTACTACTACTACGACGACTGACACCCACCACACACCAAGCTAACACACACAAAACCGCACAACATTGTTAGCCTTCCAAACACGAGCCCTAGCCGACCCTTGCACAAGCAATGAATGACCTGGATCAAACCACACCAAACCCTACCACGAAACCGATCTGATAACACTCCACAAATTCCCGGCGCACTGATACCCCCTATCGAGTATAACACTTACATCCGTGAATCAAAAAATTAATAATACGGAGAAAAAATCCGCATAAAACTGGAAACAACATCAACAGAACAAAAGGCACACCCCAACACGGAAGAACATCACCACTGTCTCAGGCATACATGTCCCCTGCCAGACATGTCCACTCACACCCAGCCAGAGAAAATACTAATGAGAGAGAAATAAAATCTTGAGGTCCAAGAGGTCACAAAAAGAATCAAAGTGATAGTATATTGGGTTATTTTATAATATAAAAAAAAATTTTATGGGGTTTTATATTATATATATAATTTAATTATATACAGTATATATACTATAGTATAGTCTAGTAGTAGTAGTAGCTATAGTAGTATTAGTACTAGTACAGCAGTACTCTTTAAACTAAAGTACACTAAATAGCTACGTAGTATTTACTGTAGTATAGCAACGTACATACTACTATTACTACAGTACTAGTACTCCTAGTATACTAGTAACTAGTAATATAAAGTAGCTAATAGTACTTACTAGTACTCAGTATAGTACTACTAGTATATACTATAGTAGTAGACTATAGACTAGTACTCTAGTAGAAATACTACGTACTAGTAGTAGCACTAATTATAGTATAGTACTAGTAGTAGTAACTAGTATACGTAGTAGCTAGTAATAGTACTACGAGTAGGTAGTAGCAGTCTAGTAGGTAGTAAGTACTATAGCTATAGACTATACTAGTAGTCATATACTAGTATAGTACTACTAGGTACATTTATACTCAGTAGTAGTACTAGTAGTAAGTTAGTCTGAGACTACACACAAGTAAGTAGTATAACCACACAAAACACAACTTTCCCTTCGAACTCTATAATTTGCCCTGGGGCCGAATATGGGCCCATGCTCTAACCACCACAGATTTGAGAACACCACATATCCCGTCCTCGATGACCCCCTCATTCAAAAGCCTTGACCCCCTTGAGTTTAAAACATTTGTAATAAGAAATTAATCTTTCAGAAAACTGACAAAAATAAGGAACAATAAGAAAAGAAAGGAGGAACACTGTCGCTGGCTTACTGGCCCATGCAAGACAGGTCACACTCACACCCGCCTGAGAAAATACTTTGAGAGTGAAAATAAATCTTGAGTCAAGAGGCACAAAAAGTTCAAGTGATAAGGAGGAGAAATGAGGAAGATGTGAGGAGAGTAATGCTAGCCAGGAATGCAATCAGTGAAGGTAGTGCCAAGGTTTTTGGGAACAGCAGAGCTGTTGGTGCCAGCAGCTAAATTAACTCTGATTGTTTTTCCGCCTCGAAGCTATGTGGTGAGTTCTACCTGAGGTGGAGTCCCACTCCTGGGAGGACAAGATGTGGTCCTCCGACCTGACTTGTCGTAAAAATGGTATTAAATATCAACAAGTTGATGATCCAGACATATTTGCAACAGTTGCAGAAATCTTTCGCCTACACGGTAGACTTCATCAGTCAAATACAGAGGCAGCAGGTGTAGTGGTAAACTGAAGATAATGTTATCAGTCTATCAGCCCTGGAGAAATAGTATTTGAAGTGATCAGTCCTTCAGCCTGGAGAAGAGTTTAGCTCACAACCTGAAGATCCCAAGTTAGATATCCTGCATGAGATCAGACGTATGAGAAAGTTTTCCTAACTCCTCCTGCCCTGTTTATCGTAAAAAGAATAGATTCCAAGATTTTAGCAGAGTGTTGTGCTTCGTATACTGTGGGTTGGTAATATATCTTATATATAAATGGGCTAAGAACCCAAAAAATCATAGTTTTGGAAAACAGTGGATCAACAGATGGAACTGTATCGTGCAACTCAACAAATACACTTTGCAAATGCAAAAACATAGACACGTGACACTTTTATGTATCTTGTAATTGCGTCAGAAAATAGTAAGTTTTCAAGACTGACGCAGAAACCACATCACCAGGAAGCTGGGGGTCGCCTCTTGTTAATTAACCCAGTGAAATATGGGGCGGAGAGCCGCCTGTGTAAATGCAAACACCCAGTGTTGTAGCGTTGTCTGCCACCCTGTGTTGTGTACACCAGTGTTGTAGCGTTGTCTGCCACCCTGTGTTGTGTACACCAGTGTTGTAGCGTTGTCTGCCACACTGTGTTGTGTACACCAGTGTTGTAGCGTTGTCTGCCACACTGTTGTGTATACCAGTGTTGTAGCGTTGTCTGCCACCCTGTGTTGTGTACACCAGTGTTGTAGCGTTGTCTGCCACCCTGTGTTGTGTACACCAGTGTTGTAGAGTTGTCTGCCACCCTGTGTTGTGTACACCAGTGTTGTAGCGTTGTCTGCCACCCTGTGTTGTGTACACCAGTGTTGTAGCGTTGTCTGCCACCCTGTGTTGTGTACACCAGTGTTGTAGCGTTGTCTGCCACCCTGTGTTGTGTACACCAGTGTTGTAGCGTTGTCTGCCACCCTGTGTTGTGTACACCAGTGTTGTAGCGTTGTCTGCCACACTGTGTTGTGTATACCAGTGTTGTGTACACCAGTGTTGTAGCGTTGTCTGCCGCACTGTGTTGTGTACACCAGTGTTGTGTATACCAGTGTTGTAGCGTTGTCTGCCACCCTGTGTTGTGTACACCAGTGTTGTAGCGTTGTCTGCCACCCTGTGTTGTGTACACCAGTGTTGTAGCGTTGTCTGCCGCACTGTGTTGTGTACACCAGTGTTGTAGCGTTGTCTGCCACCCGTGTTGTGTACACCAGTGTTGCAGCGTTTGTCTGCCACCCTGTGTTGTGTACAGCAGTGTTGTAGCGTTGTCTGCCACCCTGTGTTGTTACACCAGTGTTGTAGCGTTGTCTGCCACCGCTGTGTTGTGTACACCAGTGTTGTAGCGTTGTCTGCCACCCTGTGTTGTGTACACCAGTGTTGTAGCTTGTCTGCCACCCTGTGTTGTGTACACCAGTGTTGTAGCGTTGTCTGCCACCCTGTGTTGTGTACACCAGTGTTGTAGCGTTGTCTGCCACCCTGTGTTGTGTACACCAGTGTTGTAGCGTTGTCTGCCACCCTGTGTTGTGTATACCAGTGTTGTAGCGTTGTCTGCCACCCTGTGTTGTGTACACCAGTGTTGTAGCGTTGTCTGCCACCCTGTGTTGTGTACACCAGTGTTGTAGCGTTGTCTGCCACCCTGTGTTGTGTACACCAGTGTTGTAGCGTTGTCTGCCACCCTGTGTTGTGTACACCAGTGTTGTAGAGTTTGTCTGCCACCCGTGTTGTGTACACCAGTGTTGTAGCGTTGTCTGCCACCCTGTGTTGTGTACACCAGTGTTGTAGCGTTGTCTGCCACCCTGTGTTGTGTACACCAGTGTTGTAGCGTTGTCTGCCACCCTGTGTTGTGTACACCAGTGTTGTAGCGTTGTCTGCCACCCTGTGTTGTGTACACCAGTGTTGTAGCGTTGTCTGATACACTGTGTTGTGTATACCAGTGTTGTGTACACCAGTGTTGTAGCGTTGTCTGCCGCACTGTGTTGTGTACACCAGTGTTGTGTATACCAGTGTTGTAGCGTTGTCTGCCACCCTGTGTTGTGTACACCAGTGTTGTAGCGTTGTCTGCCACCCTGTGTTGTGTACACCAGTGTTGTAGCGTTGTCTGCCGCACTGTGTTGTGTACACCAGTGTTGTAGCGTTGTCTGCCACCCTGTGTTGTGTACACCAGTGTTGTAGCGTTGTCTGCCACCCTGTGTTGTGTACAGCAGTGTTGTAGCGTTGTCTGCCACCCTGTGTTGTGTACACCAGTGTTGTAGCGTTGTCTGCCACCCTGTGTTGTGTACACCAGTGTTGTAGCGTTGTCTACCACCCTGTGTTGTGTACACCAGTGTTGTAGCGTTGTCTGCCACCCTGTGTTGTGTACACCATGGTTGTAGCGTTTGTCTGCCACCCTGTGTTGTGTACACCAGTGTTGTAGCGTTGTCTGCCACCCTGTGTTGTGTACACCATTGTTGTAGCGTTGTCTGCCACCCTGTATTGTGTACACCAGTGTTGTAGCGTTGTCTGCCACACTGTTGTGTATACCAGTATTGTAGCGTTGTCTGCCACCCTGTGTTGTGTACACCAGTGTTGTAGCGTTGTCTGCCACCCTGTGTTGTGTACACCAGTGTTGTAGCGTTGTCTGCCGCACTGTGTTGTGTACACCAGTGTTGTAGCGTTGTCTGCCACCCTGTGTTGTGCTACACCAGTGTTTGTAGCGTTGTCTGCCACCCTGTGTTTGTGTACACCAGTGTTGTAGCGTTGTCTGCCACCCTGTGTTGTGTACACCAGTGTTGTAGCGTTGTCTGCCACCCTGTGTTGTGTACACCAGTGTTGTAGCGTTGTCTGCCACCCTGTGTTGTGTACACCAGTGTTGTAGCGTTGTCTGCCACCCTGTGTTGTGTACACCAGTGTTGTAGCGTTGTCTGCCACCCTGTGTTGTGTACACCAGTGTTGTAGCGTTGTCTGCCACCCTGTGTTGTGTACACCAGTGTTGTAGCGTTGTCTGCCACACTGTTGTGTATACCAGTGTTGTAGCGTTGTCTGCCACACTGTGTTGTGAACACCAGTGTTGTAGCGTTGTCTGCCACACTGTTGTGTATACCAGTGTTGTAGCGTTGTCTGCCACACTGTGTTGTGTATACCAGTGTTGTGTACACCAGAGTTGTAGCGTTGTCTGCCACACTGTTGTGTATACCGGTGTTGTAGCGTTGTCTGCCACCCTGTGTTGTGTACACCAGTGTTGTAGTATTGTCTGCCACCCTGTGTTGTTACAACCATGGTTGTAGCGTTGTCTGCCACCCTGTGTTGTGTACACCAGTGTTGTAGCGTTGTCTGCCACCCTGTGTTGTGTACACCAGTGTTGTAGCGTTGTCTGCCACACTGTGTTGTGTATACCAGTGTTGTGTACACCAGTGTTGTAGCGTTGTCTGCCGCACTGTGTTGTGTACACCAGTGTTGTGTATACCAGTGTTGTAGCGTTCTCTGCCTCCCTGTGTTGTGTACACCAGTGTTGTAGCGTTGTCTACCACCCTGTGTTGTGTACTCAAGTGTTGTAGCGTTGTCTGCCACACTGTGTTGTGTACACCAGTGTTGTAGCGTTCTCTGCCACACTGTGTTGTGTACACCAGTGTTGTAGCGTTGTCTGCCACACTGTGTTGTGTACACCAGTGTTGTAGCGTTGTCTGCCACACTGTGTTGTGTATACCAGTGTTGTGTATACCAGTGTTGTAGCGTTGTCTGCCACACTGTGTTGTGTACACCAGTGTTGTAGAGTTGTCTGCCATCCTGTGTTGTGTCACCAGTGTTGTGTATACCAGTGTTGTAGCGTTGTCTGCCACACTGTTGTGTACACCAGTGTTGTAGCGTTGTCTGCCATTCTGTGTTGTGTACACCAGTGTTGTGTACACCAATGTTGTGTACACCAGTGTTGTGCACACCAGTGTTTTGTACACCAGTGTTGTGTACACCAATGTTGTGTACACCAGTGTTGTGTACACCAATGTTGTGTACACCAGTGTTTGTGTACAACAGTGTTGTGTACACCAGTGTTGTGTACACCAGTGTTGTGTACACCAGTGTTGTGTACACCAGTGTTGTGTACACCAGTGTTGTGTACACCAGTGTTGTGTACAACAGTGTTGTGTACACCAGTGTTGTGTACACCAGTGTTGTGTACAACAGTGTTGTGTACACCAGTGTTGTGTACAACAGTGTTGTGTACACCAATGTTGTGTACAACAGTGTTGTGTACACCAATGTTGTGTACACCAGTGTTGTGTACAACAGTGTTGTGTACACCAATGTTGTGTACACCAGTGTTGTGTACACGAGTGTTGTGTGTGCTCACGTCACATTTATTCTGTATGTGCGTTATTATTATTTAGTGTACATCGTCCTGGTTGTGTAAACATGAGCCTCCTCAGTGAGTGTATATATCACCCATGTATGTTTGTATGTGTATGTATACGCATCCAGATGAAAGCTCAAAGTAGAATTTGGATTATTGAATGTGGTTGACAGTAGATGCTGGAGAGTGGATGGAGGCTCAAAGTAGATGGAGGATTGTGGTAGAAACACCGCTTGGATTGAGCGGATAGCGAGATTTGCTTCCATTATATTCACCAGGGAGCGCTAAGCCCTCATGGGACTGAGCACCACCTGGGGACAACGTGGTAACCAGCTTAGATCCGTAAGAAGGAAAGGGTATCCGAAATTCAGTGAATCCAGTATCCTTCAGTTGTATCAAGGTTGTACGCCTTCAAGGACGGAGGAGGAGGTTTTGGAGGTGCAGCATCAAGGCACCACCCCTTCAAGGACGGAGGAGAGGTGTTGGAGGTGCAGCATCAAGGTAGCACGCCTTCAAGGATGGAGGAGAGGTGTTGGAGGTGCAGCATCAAGGCAGCGCCCCTTCAAGGACGGAGGAGAGGTGTTGGAGGTGCAGCATCAAGGCAGCGCCCCTTCAAGGACGGAGGAGAGGCGTTGGAGGTGCAGCATCAAGACAGCACCCCTTCAAGGACAGAGGAGAGGCGTTGGAGGTGCAGCATCAAGGTAGCACCCCATCAAGGACGGAGGAGAGGTGTTGGAGGTGCAGCATCAAGGCAGCACCCCTTCAAGGACGGAGGAGAGGTGTTGGAGGTGCAGCATCAAGGCAGCACCCTTTCAAGGACGGAGGAGAGGTGTTGGAGGTGCAGCATCAAGACAGCACCCCTTCAAGGACGGAGGAGAGGTGTTGGAGGTGCAGCATCAAGGCAGCGCCCCTTCAAGGACGGAGGAGAGGCGTTGGAGGTGCAGCATCAAGACAGCACCCCTTCAAGGACAGAGGAGAGGCGTTGGAGGTGCAGCATCAAGGTAGCACCCCATCAAGGACGGAGGAGAGGTGTTGGAGGTGCAGCATCAAGGCAGCACCCCTTCAAGGACGGAGGAGAGGTGTTGGAGGTGCAGCATCAAGGCAGCACCCCTTCAAGGACGGAGGAGAGGTGTTGGAGGTGCAGCATCAAGACAGCACCCCTTCAAGGACGGAGGAGAGGTGTTGGAGGTGCAGCATCAAGGCAGCACCCCTTCAAGGACGGAGGAGAGGTGTTGGAGGTGCAGCATCAAGACAGCCCCCTTCAAGGACGGAGGAGAGTGTTGAGGTGCAGCATCAAGGCAGCACCCCTTCAACGGAGGAGAGGTGTTGGAGGTGCAGCATCAAGACAGCACCCCTTCAAGGACGGAGGAGAGGTGTTGGAGGTGCAGCATCAAGGCAGCACCCCTTCAAGGACGGAGGAGAGGTGTTGGAGGTGCAGCATCAGACAGCACCCCTTTCAAGGACGGAGGAGAGGTGTTGGAGGTGCAGCATCAAGGCAGCACCCCTTCAAGGACGGAGGAGAGGTGTTGGAGGTGCAGCATCAAGACAGCACCCCTTCAAGGACGGAGGAAGGTGTTGGAGGTGCAGCATCAAGGCAGCACCCCTTCAATGACGGAGGAGAGGTGTTGGAGGTGCAGCATCAAGACAGCACCCCATTCAAGGACGGAGGAGAGGTGTTGGAGGTGCAGCATCAAGGCAGCACCCCTTCAAGGACGGAGGAGAGGTGTTGGAGGTGCAGCATCAAGGCAGCACCCCTTCAAGGACGGAGGAGAGGTGTTGGAGTGCAGCATCAAGGCAGCACCCCTTCAAGGACGGAGGAGAGGTGTTGGAGGTGCAGCATCAAGGCAGCACCCCTTCAAGGACGGAGGAGAGGTGTTGGAGGTGCAGCATCAAGGTAGCACCCCATCAAGGACGGAGGAGAGGTGTTGGAGGTGCAGCATCAAGGTAGCACCCCATCAAGGACGGAGGAGAGGCGTTGGAGGTGCAGCATCAAGACAGCACCCCTTCAAGGACAGAGGAGAGGCGTTGGAGGTGCAGCATCAAGGTAGCACCCCATCAAGGACGGAGGAGAGGTGTTGGAGGTGCAGCATCAAGGTAGCACCCCATCAAGGACGGAGGAGAGGCGTTGGAGGTGCAGCATCAAGGTAGCACCCCATCAAGGACGGAGGAGAGGTGTTGGAGGTGCAGCATCAAGACAGCACCCCTTCAAGGACGGAGGAGAGGTGTTGGAGGTGCAGCATCAAGGCAGCACCCCTTCAAGGACGGAGGAGAGGTGTTGGAGGTGCAGCATCAAGACAGCACCCCTTCAAGGACGGAGGAGAGGTGTTGGAGGTGCAGCATCAAGGCAGCACCCCTTCAAGGACGGAGGAGAGGTGTTGGAGGTGCAGCATCAAGACAGCACCCCTTCAAGGACGGAGGAGAGGTGTTGGAGGTGCAGCATCAAGGTTCACACACACACAGGTGAGAGAGCACAAGTAATGATGATAGCAGGAAGCGCTCCCGAGCCAGGCGTCAGATTAATCTTGTTGGGTAGAGTGATGATCAAGCTCTTCATGTTGCCTCTGGGGAGAGATGAGCCCGTCACAACGTAGCATCATCACCACAGGCAGCATATACAGCAACAACAATGACAACAACTACAACAAGAATACATACATAAAAACAACAACAACAGCGTATACATACATCTATGTGATCACTGGTATGTGGTAATTTCGGTCCAAGTCGGACAGAAACGTAGTAGTAAGTTTCGCTCTCCTACGTGTGCGTTATATGTGTATTGTTCCAGTCACGGTACTGTGCTTTTTTTGTTGTTGTTCCCTATCATACCTGATCTTAAAACTATGTCTGGATCTTGTCTCCACTTCTTCGTCCAAGTCATTTCCCTTTTTTGACAACCCTAAAGCTGAACGAATATTCCTGGTCATCCCTTCAGTTCATCCGTCTCTTTAACTTCCAGCTGTGTCCCCGAGGACCAAATCTCCTGTCTCTCAAACATCTTGTCCCTGTCTACCCTATTAATTTCCCCCCCCTAAGTATCGTGTATATCAGCCTGTCTTTCCACGGTGTTCCATTCTCTCATATTGTTAGATTAATATCCGCCAGCCTCTCCCCATAGCTCGTACTTCTTGACTCAGGAACAAGCCTCTCAGCAGGCTTCTGCACTTCCTCCAGTTTATTTAGTTTTTTTTTTTTTACGTTTGGGTTCCATACTGGTGCTGTATACTTCAAAATGGATCTGAAAAATATTGTATACAGGGCCCTGAATGGCTATTGACATCCCTAACTGCTACTCTTGTATTAACTGTCAAGCATTGTGACCTGAAACTGGCACTGAAAGCAAGTTTCTGGCAACCATGATATAGCTATTTTCTTTATTGAAGGGCCATTTATATATGACGTATTCAAAAATCATTTTGTGGTTTTATGAATAAAGGCGGAAAATGATGAGATACGGTGAAAACTTCAATGATTACTTACCCCAGACAACCCTGTAAAGCGCTGGTCGAACACTGAATGTGATGGGCCAGGAGCTGCACTCTGCCCACCTCACACACAGGATCGGCACCAACATTCACTTACAGTATTTATTAGTAAGTTTATTGAGGTGTGTGTGTGTGTGTCTGTGTGTGTGTATGTGGGGTGTGTGTGTTTTGTGTGGTGTGTGTGTGTGTGTGTGTGTGTGTGTGTGTGTGTGTGTGTGTGTGTGTGTGTGTGTGTGTGTGTGTGTGTGTGTGTGTGTGTGTGTGTGTGTGTGTGTGTGGGGTGTTGTGTGTGTGTGTGTGTATGTGTGTGTGTGTGTGTGTGTGTGTGTGTGTGTGTGTGTGGCGTAAATACACAAATATTCAGATATTTCTGCTCTGCTATAATGTCTTCTTATTTTCGTACAGTCAACTCGCTCTTATGGAGCTCCACTATGCAGTGTGGTTTCTCGTAAATGCGATTGAAAAAGTACATCCAGGATTCAATAGCGAGTGAAAAGGCCTCAGTGTACATGCTATTGAATCCCGAATGCTCCTTTCCAATTGCATTTGATAGAATCGCGCTACACAGAACAGGTTCAAAAGAGAGCTCACTGCACGCTAACTACTTTAAGTGCGGCAGCTTTGCGAGTCTTACACCTCCAAACACAGCAGATGAGAGAGAAATTTCCTTCTTTGACACGCTGTCTGTCCGTGACAAGAATGACAGCAACATCCTTTGATCCAGTGGCGGCGTTGTGACCTCCCTGAAGGAATGAGGGGCAACCTGAGAGCTCGACTACCTTCGTCAGAGCCTCCGGCAGGTAACTCAACGCCTGCCCACCACACATAAACACACAAGAATGCCGGCTATTGCTCCCCCACCTTCTCTCCCAACACCAAATAAATTGTTTGCCAGTTAACCTGAGCTACTGAGGCGTATAAAATGTCTCAGGTGGGCGAGGAGCTGGGTACTGACTCGTTCCACGATATTTAGAGAGAGAGGAGAGAGAGAGAGAGAGAGGGGAAAGAGAGACAGAGAATGAGAGTTAGAAAGAAAGCGGGCTGTATGTAACAGCTCTTAGCTTGTAAATAAAGATAGAAACTCTTAAACTACTCCTGCAAAATGATTGTGTAAATAAAAGAGAGAGAGAGAGAGAGAGAGAGAGAGAGAGAGAGAGAGAGAGAGAGAGAGAGAGAGAGAGAGAGAGAGAGAGAGAGAGAGAGAGAGAGAGAGACAGACAGACAGACAGACAGAGAGACAGAGAGAGAGAGAGAGAGCTTTTCATCCTCCCCCTATCAATCAGGTACAACTACCTCTTCTGAATATTTCTCGCCACTGACACAAAACATCAATACATCTCCCTCCTGACAAAAATGATACATATTTTCCCTGTTATTGTACTGACGCATGTTGCAGAGCGTTGCATGACGCAACACAACACACTGATGTGTCATGTCGCGTAATCCAGCGCTAAAAAAATATTCCTTCCGCACCCACAGGTGAACAGGAAAAAATAATGACCTGGTGCCCAGGCAAGATTCTGTGACAACCGGTTGGGGTCAGACACAACGCGCCTGACGGGAGGAGACGCGTCGGATGCCTAACTTGCTTCGTTGTCGACTTAACTGGTGGTCACCGCCGTCAGGTATGTGACCGGACTGAAGGAGCCCCAGGTGGGTGAAACGTAGCCTGAAGTAATGTGCTCATACTCACACACCCTTAGAAGGTTCTTGCCCTGTGTAGGTGAGAATGTTATCTACGTCTTCCATTTGTTTATATGTGTTGGATTCTCTACAACTTTGGGAAAACAACTCTGCCAATATAACTCTGCCAATGTAACTCTGCTAATACAACTCTGCTAGTCGAACTCTCCGAGCACACAGTTCCAAGTACAGCAGCTGGGTTGTGTACACTGTACACACACGTCACGCTGTATATCTCACATGTATTCTTAGTGAACATAACATTTGCTCATAAGTTGCGAAGACCTCATCTTAACTGCCAGCATCCTTTACATACACTACTGTTTATGTCTTAATATTAGCACTTGGGTGTCGCAGTTCCTGACTGCCGCAGCTAGTCAGCTTTCGCCATCTCCCACATCCTGGTCAAGGGTTCCTGAGCCAGGGAATTGAAGCTACTATTCCCTGAGTTACATCAAACCCGATCACCTCCCATTTCCCAGGGGCTGTATGAGCCCCTGGGAAAATGGGAGTACCACTTATCAGTCCCTACAGTAATAGCAACAATCTGAAGTTACAGTGTCTTTTATGTACAGTTACCACTAACTAATGCGTCACTGCACCTACTATAGCCTATCCGTACCTACAAAAGCGTCACATTACCTACTAACTAAAGCCTCATGGTACCTACTGACTAATGCTTATTATCCAGCTAGGTAGGTTACTAGCAATATTCATTTTTGGTTAGTTCAACACATATTTTACATCAAGAAATATGATAAAACTAGTAGCAGTGTGAGCAGTGAAAGAAAAACGTGTACAACACTGTACACGTTTTTCTTTCATAAAACTGTAGACACGAGGTGAGAACTGTTGTATAATTCCTTAAATATTCTTATTGAGACTGGTCTTAATTTATCAAGTTATTGCGATTTAGGGATAGTCGCACTGCGACTGTTGGTCCGAGACATAGGAAGAACACCCCTGAGTGTAGAGAAGATTATATAATTTTAACAAAGGGTTATCAGGGACCTGCCTTAAAGTTTAAAGTTAACACCATCCTCTCCAGGGGTTATTGGTCCAACCTTTTTTAATGCAATATTTAACTCATATTCAATAAAGGGCAAATCACTTTCATCACCATCATTTTGACTCAAGAAATAAATCAATTTCAACCTTTCTTCACAAGCATTTTTAATGTCTTAATATGGGACGGAAGATTTCCATGTCTGGATTATTATTATTATTATAATCAAGGGGAAGCGCTAAACCCGTAGGATTATACAGCGCCTGGGGGGGGATGTGGAAGGTATTCAGGCTTAATTCGGGGAACTGGAGCACAGATCCAATTCCCTAAATCAAGAGCCCCTCACCAACATCAAGGAACCTTCCTTGCGTAAGAAAAAAATAATACCACCCACATAATTATTTAATTTATACTTACACAGGCTAGGCTGTTTAACTCATTAACAAATTATTCCAAATCCTTTTTGGTCAGGTTCTATTTTTTCTGTTCCTTTCGTATGTCTGAAATTTTTAAAGTGGGGTTTCACAGGCACGGTAAACTTCCAGCAATCGTCGAGGTACACGTATTAAAGTGTCTAGTTGTGGGTCACCTTAGCACTGATAATGACATTTGTTAGCACTGAAAGAAGAAGAGTTGTGTCTTATCCTCTCATGACATTTGTTAGAACTGAAAGAGGAAGTTATGTCCTATCCAATCATACTGACAAAACTCTGCAGTCGCATAACCAAAAATTTCGATGTAGTAAGAAAACAAATGACTGGTGACAACTTGAGGAAAAGGGAAGTGAATACATTCATTTAGGACATCTTTATTTAAAACATTTTGGTAACTGGACCATAAATACTTCACATATATGATGTATTTCAAGTGATCATGGTCCAAGGATCGAAACATTTCCACTACAGGTGTCCTGAATGAACACATTCGCGTTCACTTCCTTCTCAAGATCTTCACTGACCGGGCCACCACACAACCTAGACTCGCGCCAGCAGAAATTTCCATTGTCATCCTTACAAATAAAACATCAGACAGCAAACCTCCCTCGAACAATTGAGACCGACTATAAAATCCCCCGAAATTTGAAAAAAAAAACTGACCCTTCCATCTGGAAAAATGACCCAGGTAATTGAGCAATTAAGAGGCGTAATTAGTTTCTTGAAGATCAATTGTGTGACGGAAGCTGAGAGGAAGGGGGGTCAGTGTTGAACTTGTCTTAAGGGAGGATGCTTGATGCTGCTGAGGGGGCTCTCGATCCAAGGAATTAGATCTGACCTCTTCTTCCTTGGGTGGAATCTGTTTGTCTCCCATGATAGTGACGTCGACAATGCTGCTTGTTGGATATACAGAGTGAAAAGAACGCCTTCATGTCAGTAGTGTTACTGAATTCCTATGTAATATACTTACGTAGTATATCATAGCTAGTATCTCCTATATTATAGTCATGACCCTGGCTCAGCTAGGCTCTCTGGCTAGCTTGTGACGTCACCAAGATAGGCCCATGTGAACATTGTGGGAGAGGCACTCTTTCTCACTTTCACCGCAGGTGTTAGACTCGACAGGTACGGCTGGGCTTTCTCCCCTCACGATTCTGCCAATATCAGTGTTACCAAGCAAGTGTAAATTACTTCAACCGTCAGATCTCCATAGCATCCCACGCAATAATTGGTGGCAGTGGTGGGATCCGAATCCACGCCACCGAAGAGACTGGTGCCTTCGGGACACAACTCACGCATGTGAATAAGAGCCGCAAGCGGTGCCATCTTGGCACTTAAGGGACTGGAGTTATTCATAAGAAAAGGAAGCAGGCGGCATTAACTGCTTGATAGAATCAAAAGCTACTAATTTAGCAACAGAATGGAAAAAATTACTTTCATAAACAGAATGAAAAAATGGCCTTTATATACAGAATGAAAAAATGGCCTTTATATACAGGATGAAAAAATGGCCTTTATATACTGAATAGAAAAATAACCTTGATGGAACGGGCCCTTCCCACGAAAAGCCAATTTCATTCAGTGATATCTTTAAAAGGGGGAAGGGAAAGAAAAAGGTGAAAAAGATAGAAAGGATAAAAGGAAAGAGAGACAGAGAGAGAGAGATAGAGATAGAGAGAGAGAAAAAGAGAGAGATAGAGACAGAAAGAGCCGCTGATGCATCAGGAAATAATGACTGCTGTCTTGTACTATGAAAACACATCAATATCGAATTCATCGGTTCATTTAGTAAATGGCTGCCGTCTATTGGTAAGCCCAAGCCAGGGGTTGGGCTGGCCCGGGAGCCAGGCTCTGAGGGACGGAGGGACGGAGGGACGGAAGGACGGAGGGACGGAGACAGGGAGGCAGGGAGACAGGGAGGGAGGAAGAGAGGGAGGGAGGGAGAGAGGGAGGGAGATTTTTTTATTTAGTAAAGATGGATAAACCAGCAATGGATTCTATATGATAGTTACAATGTGGGGAAGGAGAGATGTGGGAAAGGGGAATGTGAGAAAGGAGAGATGTGGGGGAAGGGAAGATGTGGAAAAGGGGAGATGTGGGGAAGGAGAGAGGAAATGTATGAATGGAGGAAAGAGAGAGAGAGAGAGGCAGGGAGGTGGGATGGGCGGAGAGCCAAGTATGCAGAGAGGTAGAGAGAGATAGAGTAGAGATGGAGGATGGTGGGAAAGGTGGATAGTAAGGAAGAAAAGAAGGAAGGAAGTGAGGAAGGCAGGAGAGAAGATAGAAAGAAAAGAAAGAAGGAAGGAAATAGGAAATATCGAAAGAAAGAAAATAGAAAGAAAGGAAGGAAAGAATGATGGAATTAAAGAAAATATAAAGGAAGGAAGGAAGGAATGAAGGAAGGAAGGAAGGAAGGAAGGAAGGAAGGAAGGAAGGAAGGAAGGAAGGAAGGGAAGGATGGGTGAATAGAGAGGAAAGAAATCAGGGAAGTCTTCTGGGCGGTACACATATTTTTCAGATTAGGTTAAATTAGGTTAAGTTAGGTTAGGTTAGGTTAGGTTAGGTTAGGTTAGGTTACGTTAGGTTAGGTTAGGTTAGGTTAGGTTACGTTAGGTTACGTTAGGTTACGTTAGGTTACGTTAGGTTACGTTAGGTTACGTTAGGTTACGTTAGAATGAACGTAAGTCAGGATATGAGAATTTAGACTAGGTTAGAGTTAGGGATTCTTACGTACACGAATATATATGAATATAAGAACATAAGAAAGGAGGAACACTGCAGCAGGCTTACTGGCCCATACTAGGCAGGTCTTTCTCAAACCCAAACCCATTAACAAAAATATTTGCTCAACCTATTACCAATGTTACTAAAGGAATAAGCGTAGATACCCCTATTACTCATGTGCGAGGCCCGCTAATACCCACTCCTTCTCACATGTATTTATAGTAATAACTATAATAATAATAATAATAATAATAATAATAATAATAATAATAATAATAATAATAATAATAATAATAATAATAATAATATTTTTATTTCTACAAGTACATGTACAAGGTATACAGACCATAGAAAGCATCTTGTTATGCAGAGCATTAAGAGTAAATTAGGTTAATTTTGTCCCAGGATGCTACCCACACTAGTCGACTAACACCCAGGTACCTATTTTACTGCTAGGTGAACATGGAGAGCAGATGTCTTAAGGAAACACTTTCTAATGTTTGCAACCGTACTGGGAATCGACCCCCGGACCTCAGTGTGTGAACTGAGTGCTCGTGCAATCGAGCTACGGAACACCTAACTTAACCTAAATTTGAAGCTACCCGATATTTTAGCTTCAGTGACCCTACCAGGCAGAGTTTTCCACTCATCAACTACTGTAGTTCCAACGAAGTATCTAAAAATGCCCTCAACAAGTCTAGCATCTTGCTAGGCTTGTGTGTGAAAAATGACGGAAGATTTACAGCCCCCCGTTCTAGACTCGTCGAAAAATTTACCGGAGGGAAGATGAAAGCGAGTGGGAGGTTGGTAATATCATGCAGGATGACAGGACAATACTAGGCTCAGGACAAGCATGACGAGAGAGGAACCTCGGCTCGTGTTAGATGGCCCTTACATCTAAAGCCTCCGTCAGCATCAGCAGCACAAGCAATCATCGCCTTAATTCTCCTACACAGCACTTGGGGATCTGTTCGCTTTTAGCGAGACAAGGGAATGTTTTCATATTCCTTAGATCCGCCTCGCTTCAACGAGATCAAAGTCTCTTCGAGAACCTCGCTTGTACTGAGCGAGATACTTAACTCAACTGAACACGCAGAAAATCAACCAGACTTTGGAAATAAACAGGAAATTGAACAGAATATTTCGATCTGATAGAAAATGAGTAGTGAAAATACGCGAAAACTCCAGAATAAAAGCATGATAGGGAAATGTAATGACTCCTATGTGCGTAGAGAGAGAGATGCAGCCTTCTAAATAGAGTAGATATTAGTTAGGTTAGCTAGGACTAGAGAAAATCTGGGTGTTAGGGTCATACCAGACCTGGTTGGTAGGGCCATACCAGACTTGGTTGGTAGGGTCATAACAGACCTGGTCACCAGAGGAAATAAAACATCTGGGTGCTAGGGCCGTACCAGACCTGGTTGTTAGGGTCATACCAGACCTGGTTGTTAGGGTCATACCAGACCTGGTTGTTAGGGTCATACCAGACCTGGTTACCAGAGGAAATAAAACATCTGGCTGCTAGGGCCGTACCCGACCTGGTTGTTAGGGTCATACCAGACCTGGTTGTTAGGGTCATACCAGACCTGGTTGTTAGGGTCATACCAGACCTGGTTGTTAGGGTCATACCAGACCTGGTTGTTAGGGTCATACCAGACCTGGTTGTTATGGTCATACCAGGCCTGGTTGCTAGGGTCATAAAAGACCTGATTGCTAGGGTCATACCAGACCTGGTTACTAGGGCCATGAAACACCTGGTTGCTAGGGTCATACCAGACCTGGTTACTAGGGCCATGAAACACCTGGTTGCTAGGGTCATATCAGACCTGGTTACTAAGGCCATGAAACACTTGGTTGCTAGGGTCATACCAGACCTGATTCCTAGGGCCACAATAGACCTGGTCGTCAGGACCAAACGCAAAAAAAATAGGTCTTGGAGTACTCAAATTACGCACAAGAAAATACATCCCATGACCCTCAGGAAATGTAGCCATCCTCCCTTTCCTCGGATTAAACCTAGTAACCTCTCATTCCCAAAGACGATAATAGCAATATTTCTCATTTCCTTTCGTCTGAGAGACGCAGACTGACGAATCCCGAAGGAAAAAAATATGAGGCAAAGTTCGTACTTAATCCACATTTCATGCACACGACTTCCAAAATTGAAAACGAGAGAAAATCCCACTGTAATTTTTTACTCAATTAATCGTGAAGTGCATTGGGATGGCAGCTCAGTGGGATGGTAGCTCGGTGGGGTGGCAGCTCAGTGGGATGGTAGCTCAGTGAGATAGCAGCTCAGTGGGATGGCAGCTCAGTGGGATGGTAGCTCGGTGGGGTGGCAGCTCAGTGGTATGGTAGCTCAGTGAGATAGCAGCTCAGTGGGATGGTAGCTCAGTGGGATTTTAGCTCGGTGGGATGGTAGCTCGGTGGGGTGGCAGCTCAGTGGGATGGTAGCTCAGTGGGATAGCAGCTCAGTGGGATGGTAGCTCGGTGGGGTGGCAGCTCAGTGAGATGGTAGCTCAGTGGGATAGCAGCTCAGTGGGATGGTAGCTCAGTGGTATGGTAGCTCGGTGGGGTGGCAGCTCAGTGGTATGGTAGCTCAGTGGGATAGCAGCTCAGTGGGATGGTAGCTCAGTGGAATGGTAGCTCGGTGGGGTGGCAGCTCAGTGGGATGGTAGCTCAGTGGGATGGTAACTCAGTGGGATAGCAGCTCAGTGGGATGGTAGCTCAGTGGGATGGTAGCTCGGTGGGGTGGCAGCTCAGTGGTATGGTAGCTCAGTGGGATAGCAGCTCAGTGGGATGGTAGCTCGGTGGGGTGGCAGCTCAGTGGGATGGTAGCTCGGTGGGGTGGCAGCTCAGTGGTATGGTAGCTCAGTGGGATAGCAGCACAGTGGGATGGTAGCTCGGTGGGGTGGCAGCTCAGTGGGATGGTAGCTCGGTGGGGTGGCAGCTCAGTGGTATGGTAGCTCAGTGGGATGGCAGCTCAGTGGGATGGTAGCTCGGTGAGGTGGCAGCTCAGTGGGATGGCAGATCAGTGGGATGGCAGCTCAGTGGGATGGCAGCTCAGTGGTATGGTAGCTCAGTGGGACGGCAGCTCAGTGGGATGGTAGCTCGGTGGGGTGGCAGCTCAGTGGAATGGCAGCTCAGTGGGATGGCAGCTCATTGGGATGGTAGCTCAGTGGGATGGCAGCTCAGTGGGGTGGCAGCTCAGTGAGATGGCAGCTCAGTGGGATGGCAGCTCAGTGGGATGGCAGCTCAGTGGGATGGTAGCTCAGTGGGATGGCAGCTCAGTGGGATGGCAGTCAGTGGATGGTAGTCGGGATGCAGTCAGTGGGATGGCAGCTCAGTGGGATGGCAGCTCGTGGGATGGTAGCTCAGTGGGTTGCAGCTCAGTGGATGCAGTTCAGTGGGATGGTAGCACAGTGGGATGCAGCTCAGTGGGATGGCAGCTCAGTGGGATGGCAGCTCAGTGGGATGGTAGCTCAGTGGGATGGCAGCTCAGTGGGATGGCAGCTCAGTGGGATGGCAGCTCAGTGGGATGGTAGCTCAGTGGGATGGCAGCTCAGTGAAGCTTGAAGCAGCACCACAGTGAAGCTTGAAGCAGCACCACAGTGAAGTTTTAAACATCACCACAGTGAAGCTTGAAGCATCACCACAGTGAAGCTTGAAGCAACACCACAGTGAAGCTTGAAGCAGCACCACAGTGAAGCTTGAAGCAGCACCACAGTGAAGCTTGGAAGCTCACATGGCTTGAAGTCGTACCCAGTGAGTAGCTACCAGTGGGAAGCAGCACAACAGTGAAGCTTGAATCAGCACCACAGTGAAGCTTGAATCACACCACAGTGAATTAGCAGCCCCAGTATGCTGAATTGCACCGCAGTGGCGAAGCAGCCCACTGAAGCTTGAAGCAGCCCACAGTGAAGCTTTGAAGCCAGCCCCACAGTGAAGCTTGAAGCAGCACCACAGTGAAGCTTGAAGCATCACCACAGTGAAGCTTGAAGCATCACCACAGTGAAGCTTGAAGCATCACCACAGTGAAGCTTGAAGCATCACCACAGTGAAGCTTTAAGCAGCACCACAGTGAAACTTGAAGCATCACCACAGTGAAGCTTGAAGCATCACCACAGTGAAGCTTGAAGCAGCACCACAGTGAAGCTTGAAGCATCACCACAGTGAAGCTTGAAGCATCACCACAGTGAAGCTTGAAGCATCACCACAATGAAGCTTGAAGCATCACCACAGTGAAACTTGAAGCAGCACCACAGTGAAGCTTGAAGCATCACCACAGTGAAGCTAGAAGCAGCACCACAGTGAAGCTTGAAACATCACCACAGTGAAGGTTGAATCAGCACCACAGTGAAGCTTGAATCAGCACCACAGTAAAGCTTGAATCAGCACCACAGTGAAGCTTGAAGCAGCACCACAGTAAAGCTTTAAGCAGCACCGCAGTGAAGCTTGAAGCAGCACCACATTGAAGCTTGAAGCAGCCCCACAGTGAAGCTTGAAGCAGCCCCACAGTGAAGCTTGAAGCGGCACCACAGTGAAGCTTGAAGCATCACCACAGTGAAGCATGAAGCATCACCACAGTGAAGCTTGAAGCATCACCACAGTGAAGCTTTAAGCAGTACCACAGTGAAACTTCAAGCATCACCACAATGAAGCTTAAAGCATCACCACAGTGAAGCTTGAAGCATCACCACGTAGTGAAGTTTGAAGCCGCACCACAGTGAAGCTTGAAGCATCACCACAGTGAAGCTTAAAGCATCACCACAGTGAAGCTTGAAGCATCACCACAGTTAAGCTTAAAGCAGCACCACAGTGAACCTTGAAGTAGCACCACAGTGAAGCTTGAAGCATCACCACAGTGAAGCTTGAAGCAGCCCCACAGTGAAGCTTGGAGCAGCACCACAGTGAAGCTTGAAACATCACCACAGTGAAGCTTGAAGAATCACCACAGAGAAGCTTGAAACATCACCACAGTGAAGCTTGAAGCAGCACCACAGTGAAGCTTGAAGCAACACCACGGTGAAGCTTGAAGCATCACCACAGTGAAGCTTGAAGCAACACCACAGTGAAGCCTGAAACATCACCACAATGAAACTTGAAACATCTCCACAGTGAAGCTTGAAACATCACCACAGTGAAGCTTGAAGCAGCACCACAGTGAAGCTTGAAGCATCACCACAGTGAAGCTTGAAGCATCACCACAGTGAAGCTTGAAGCAACACCACAGTGAAGCTTGAAGTAACACTACAGTGAAACTTGAAGCAGCACCACAGTTAACCTTGAAGCATCACCACAGTGAAGCTTGAAGCAGCACCACAGTGAAGCTTGAAGCAACACCACAGTGAAGCTTAAAGCATCACCACAGTGAACCTTGAAGCAGCACCACAGTGAAGCTTGAAGAAGCACCACAGTGAAGCTTGAAGCATCACCACAGTGAAGCTTGAAGCATCACCACAGTGAAGCTTGAGCACCACAGAAGCTTGAAGCACCTACAGTGAAACTTGAAGCAACACCACAGTGAAGCTTGAATCATTACCACAGTGAACCTTGAAGCAGCACCACAGTGAAGCTTGAAGAAGCACCACAGTGAAGCTTGAAACAGCCCCACAGTGAAGCTTGAAGCCAAGGGCACCACAGTGAAGCTTGAAGAATCACCACAGTGAAGCTTGAAGCAACACCACAGTGAAGCTGAAAATCACCAAAATGAACTTGAAGCATCTCCACAGTGAAGCTTGAAGCATCACCACAGTGAAGCTTGAAGCAGCACCACAGTGAAGCTTGAAGCATCACCACAGTGAAGCTTGAAGCATCACCACAGTGAAGCTTGAAGCAACACCACAGTGAAGCTTGAAGTAACACTACAGTGAAACTTGAAGAGCACCACAGTGACCTTGAAACAGCCAAACAGTGAAGCTTGGAGCAGAACCACAGTGAAGCTTGAAAACACCACAGTGAAGCTTAAAAGAATCACCACAGTGAACTTGAAGCAGCACCACAGTGAAGCTTGAAGCAGCACCACAGTGAAGCTTGAAGCATCACCACAGTGAAGCTTGAAGCATCACCACAGTGAACCTTGAAGCATCACCACAGTGAAGCTTGAAGCAGCACCACAGTGAAGCTTGAAGCAACACCACAGTGAAGCTTGAATCATTACCACAATGAACCTTGAAGCAGCACCAACAGTGAAGTTTTGAAGCACCCACAGTGAAGCTTGAAACAGCCCCACAGTGAAGCTTGGAGCAGAACCACAGTGAAGCTTGAAATATCACCACAGTGAAGCTTGAAGAATCACCACAGTGAAGCTTGAAACATCACCACAGTGAAGCTTGAAGCATCACCACAGTGAAGCTTTAAGCATCACCACAGTGAAGCTTGAAGCAACACCACAGTGAAGCTTGAATTAACACTACAGTGAAACTTGAAACATCACCACAATGAAGCTTGAAACATCACCACATTGAAGCTTGAAACATCACCACAGTGAAACTTGAAACATCACCACAGTGAAGTTTGAAGCATCACCACAGTGAAGCTTGAAGCAGCACCACAGTGAAGCTTGAAGCATTACCACAGTGAAGCTTGAAGCATCACCACAGTGAAGCTTGAAGCAACACCACAGAGAAGCTTGAAGCAACACTACAGTGAAGCTTGAAGCATCACCACAGTGAACTTTGAAGCATCACCACAGTGAAGCTTGAAGCAAGCAACCACAGTGAAGCTTGAAACAAACACTACAGTAAAGCTTGAAACTTTACCACAATGAACTTGAAGCAGCACCACAGTGAAGCTTGAAGAAGCACCACAGTGAAGCTTGAAACAGCCCCACAGTGAAGCTTGGAGCAGCACCACAGTGAAGCTTGAAATATCACCACAGTGAAGCTTGAAGAATCACCACAGTGAAGCTTGAAACATCACCACAGTGAAACTTGAAGCAGCACCACAGTGAAGCTTGAAGCAACACTACAGTGAAGCTTGAAGCATCACCACAGTGAACTTTGAAGCATCACCACAGTGAAGCTTGAAGCAGCACTACAGTGAAGTAAAAAGAAAGCTTGAATCATTACCACAGTGAACTTTGAAGCAGCACCACAGTGAAGCTTGAAGCAAGTATCACCCACAGTGAAGCTTGAGCAGCACCACAGTGAAGCTTGAATATCACCACAGGGGAAGCGTTGAAGAACACCACAGTGAAGCTTGAAAATCACCACAGTGAACCTGAAACAGCACCACAGTGAAGTTGAAGCAACACCACATTGAAGCTTGAAGTCACCAAGTTGAAGCTGTGAAGTGAATCAGCACAGTGAAGCTTGATGTATCACCACAGTGAAGCTTGAAGCATCACCACAATGAAGCTTGAAGCAGCACAACAGTGAAGTTTGAAGGATCACCACAGTGAAGCTTGAAGCATCACCACAGTGAAGCTTGAAGCAACACCACAGTGAAGCTTGAAGCATCACCACAGTGAAGCTTGAAGCATCACCACAGTGAAGCTTGAAGCAGCACAACAGTGAAGTTTGAAGGATCACCACAGTGAAGCTTGAAGCATCACCACAGTGAAGCTTGAAGCAGCACCACGGTGAAGCTTGAAGCATCACCACAGTGAAGCTTGAAGCATCACCACAGTGAAGCTTGAAGCATCACCACGGGTGAAGTTTTGAAGCAGCACACAGTGAAGCTTGAAGCATCACCACAGTGAAGCTTGAAGCAGCACCACGGTGAAGCTTGAAGCAGCACAACAGTAAAACTTGAAGCACACCACAGTGAAGGAAGCTTGAAGCATCACCACAGTGAAGCTTGAAGCATCACACCCAGTGAACCTTGAAGTATCACCACAGTGAAGCTTGAAGCAGCACCAGGTGAAGCTTGAAGAGCACAACAGTGAAGCTTGAAGCATCACCACGTGAAGCTTGAAGCAGCACCAAAGTGAAGCTTGAAGCATCACAACAGTGAAGCTTGAAGCATCACCGCAGTGAACCTTGAAGTATCACCACAGTGAAGCTTGAAGCAGCACCACGGTGAAGCTTGAAGCATCACCAACAGTGAAGCTTGAAGCATCACCACGGTGAAGCTTGAAGCATCACCAAAGTGAAGCTTGAAGCATCAACCAGTTGAAGCTTGAAGCATCACCACGTGAACCTTGAAGTATCACCACAGTGAAGCTTGAAGCAGCACCACGGTGAAGCTTGAAGCATCACCACAGTGAAGCTTGAAGCATCACCACAGTGAAGCTTGAAGCATCACCATAGTGAAGCTTGAAGCATCACCACAGTGAAGCTTGAAGCATCACCACGGTGAAGCTTGAAGCAGCACAACAGTGAAGCTTGAAGCATCACCACAGTGAAGCTTAAGCAACACCCAGTGAAGCTTGAAGCAGCACAACAGTGAAGCTTGAAGCATCACCACAGTGAAGCTAAAGCAGCACCAGTGGAAGCTTGAAGCTGCACCACAGTGAAGCTTGAAGCACACCACTAGTGAAGCTTGAAGCAGCACAACAGTGAAGCTTAAAGGGCATCACCACGTGAAGCTTTAAGCATCACCACAGTGAAGCTTGAAGCATCACCACAGTGAAGCTTGAAGCAACACCACGGTGAAGCTTGAAGCAGCACCAAACAGTGAAGCTTGAAGCATCACCACAGTGAAGCTTGAAGCAGCACCACGGTGAAGCTTGAAGCATCCCCAAACAGTGAAGCTTGAAGAAATCACCACAGTGAAGCTTGAAGCAGCACCACTGTGAAGCTTGAAGCATCACCACAGTGAAGCTTGAAGCAGCACCACGTGAAGCTTGAAGCCCCGAAGCTTGAAGCATCACCACAGTGAAGCTTGAAGCAGCACCACAGTGAAGCTTGAAGCATCACCACAGTGAAGCTTGAAGCATCACCACAGTGAAGCTTGAAGCAGCACCACTTTGAAGCTTGAAGCAGCACAACAGTGAAGCTTGAAGCAGCACCACAGTGAAGCTTGAAGCATCACCACAGTGAAGCTTGAAGCATCATCATAGTGAAGCTTGAAGCAGCACCACGGTGAAGCTTGAAGCAGCACAACAGTGAAGCTTGAAGCAGCACCACGGTGAAGCTTTATGCAGCACAACAGTGAAGCTTGAAGCAGCACCACAGTGAAGCTTCAAACATCACCACAGTGAAGCTTGAAGCATCACCACAGTGAAGCTTGAAGCAACACCACGGTGAAGCTTGAAGCAGCACAACAGTGAAGCTTGAAGCATCACCACAGTGAAGCTTGAAGCAGCACCACGGTGAAGCTTGAAGCAGCACAACAGTGAAGCTTGAAGCAACACCACGGTGAAGCTTGAAGCAGCACCACAGTGAAGCTTTAAGCATCACCACAGTGAAGCTTGAAGCAGCACCACGGTGAAGCTTGAAGCATCACCACAGTGAAGCTTGAAGCATCACCACAGTGAAGCTTGAAGCAGCACCACAGTGAAGCTTGAAGCATCACCACAGTGAAGAATGAAGCAGCACCACGGTGAAGCTTGAAGCAGCACAACAGTGAAGCTTGAAGCAGCACCACGGTGAAGCTTGAAACAGCACAACAGTGAAGCTTGAAGCAGCACCACAGTGAAGCTTGAAGCATCACCACAGTGAAGATTGAAGCATCACCACAGTGAAGCTTGAAGCAGCACCACGGTGGAGCTTGAAGCAGCACCACGGTGAAGCTTGAAGCAGCACCACGGTGAAGCTTGAAGCAGCACCACGGTGAAGCTTGAAGCAGCACAACAGTGAAGCTTGAAGCAGCACCACGGTGAAGCTTGAAGCAGCACAATAGTGAAGCTTGAAGCAGCACAACAGTGAAGCTTGAAGCAGCACCACAGTGAAGCTTGAAGCATCACCACAGTGAAGCTTGAAGCAGCACCACAGTGAAGCTTGAAGCAGCACCACGGTGAAGCTTGAAGCAGCACCACAGTGAAGCTTGAAGCAGCACCACAGTGAAGCTTGAAGCAGCACCACAGTGAAGCTTGAAGCAGCACCACAGTGAAGCTTGAAGCATCACCACAGTGAAGCTTGAAGCAGCACAACAGTGAAGCTTGAAGCATCACCACGGTGAAGCTTGAAGCAGCACCACAGTGAAGCTTGAAGCATCACCACGGTGAAGCTTGAAGTATCACCACGGTGAAGCTTGAAGCAGCACCACGGTGAAGCTTGCCTGAAGCAGCAACAGGAAGCCAGCAATATTAGTCCTGCTCAAACAATAAACAATAACCTCGATTCTTTTTCATTTTCTGCTGAAGAAGTGAAGCTAATTTTCTCTAACTCTCACTGAAGTTAATATATTTCCCCAACGGGCAGAAGAAACTCACTGTTTGTTATTTTCTTTCTTTTATAGTTAGAATTTTCATGATCACGGATCACAAACCATGGAACGAGTGGGTTTTGAACTCATGGCTAGCGCTTCGTGAAACTCACTCGCCATGGGTTCAAATTCCACCCGTTCCGGGATTCACGGATCATTTTCGTCACTGCCTCGCTGCTGACGTACGGAGGGTCGAGTCTTTAATGCTTCTGGTGTTCAGTTGATTTATTCAAGGTATAAAAATAATCTGTTTCGTGCCTTTTCTTTTAAGATAAGTTCTTGAGGTCGTAATTTATATCAACGTAACATTGAATTATATGTGGTTTATTAAGTTACATTTACTGTTATTACCACCACTACCACCATCACCACAATCACCACCACCACAATCACCACCACTACCACTATTTCTATTTTCCAATCGTTCTACCTTCTCATCCTTCTCCTCCTCTTCCTCCTCCTAATGGCAAGACCTTTTACACCCCGTCCCATCTTGAGTGTACATCTGCGACTCAATGGAAGAGAGAGATGGGTGGGTAAGGGGAGAGGTAATAGCGGGCAGGGAGGTTAGTGTTGGGGGAGGGAGTGGTTGAAGGCAGTCAGGCAGTGCTCCCACTTACAGTGATTGTACACTTAGCAAAAATTATCTGCTGGGAAGCACGGTGTGGTAATCTCTCACGATATTAGGCCAGATTACTCTCAACACCCTGCCACAACATTTTTCATGGAATTTTAGCGATCGTAGGAAAGTTCAGAGTTGAACCCTTCGTGTGTGTGTGTGTGTGTGTGTGTGTGTGTGTGTGTTACTGTCCGCCTGTGCGTGTGTACTCATTTATTTATTGTATTTACTTGTATTTATCTACTTGTACCTACAACAGTGGAGCAATGCCCCCTGTGTCCCTTTTTTTGGTACTTAACATATCATTGAGTTCTATTTAATTCCCTGCGGGTGTAGAACCCCCTACGACCACTTGTATCACAGTTTACAGTTCTAGCAATACATCTGTTGCATTCAACCTCTTGCTTCCCTAGTGCCTGTTATCCGTTTTATATTTATAATTAACAGTCTTTTGTTCCCCTAGTGTTTTGTCCACTTTTATGCTTGGTAGTTAACGGTCTCGTGTTCTTCAAGTGTTTTATCCACTATTCTTTAATGCCTTTTATTGTGATTTAATAACAGCGCTTGTCAGCTTGACGGGCCAGCAGCTCAAAGGGACTTCGTTGCCTCCTTTTGAAAAAAATATAGGCAAAATGTAA
>NC_069472.1:22914180-22954180 GCF_026875155.1 Cherax quadricarinatus
CAACATGATACTACAGTAGCTACCACACCTCATGATAAACTCAACACGATACTGAAATAGCTACCGTAAATCATGAGAGATTCAACACAATACTACAGTAGCTACCACACTTGATGACAGACGAAACACGATACTACAGTAGCTACCTTCGCCTCCTGGCAGACAACACGATCCTACGATAACTATTTCCGCCTCGTGGCAGACGCTCACGATCATACAATAGCTGTACAATACAAAAATTTGCATAACCAAGGCGAGGCAGCTGGTCCCTTGTTACAGATGTGAGAGTCTACGGAGCAAGACAGTGCTAGGCGCCACCAACACGCTAAGACTCATTATCTATCGATAGACCACGACTATGTGGCCCTTCAGTCACAATTCCCTGGGAATGCCACTTTGGCATTTTAAAAATTCTCTTCATCATTCGCCCGTAAAGCATTTTTTTTTTTGGGGGGGGGGGGTGAGGGAAATTGGTATATCAATTTTGGGGGGACATTTCCATTTTTTTTTTTTTTGGTATATGAGAGAAACTTTTTTTTTGAGATCTGTCGATTTTTTTCAGTAGAAATATTCTGCCATTAATGGAAGGGCGACCTCCTTCCTCTTCCTCGGATCAAACCTAATTGCCTCTCATTCCCATTCGCTGAATGACCTCTGCAGGTTTAGCGCTTTTTCAAAATAATGATAATGACGATGATGTAGCAATAACGATAAATAATAATAATAATAATAATAATAATAATAATAATAATAACAATATCATAGGTCGTCTCTGGCTGATTTATAGAACACTAATTGATAAGTGGATCAAACCTTAACCATTTCTCAACTGAAGTACCCATACGAGTTAACGCTTCACATTACTGCGACAATTCTGGGCTCTCCTACAATAGTCTCAATGAGCAGAGTCGGAAAAAGTCTACGGGGTTGGCGCGCCGCGTTTCAGTATCTCTCGCTTATTTACGTTTGGTACGTATCTCATTGTGTAAATAGGGGTTCGAGGCATAGCTCCTGGCCCCAGCTGGTGCAGCATGTATTGTGATGGCGGTATAATATACTAGGATCACTTCATACTCTAGATCACTAGGAAGGTCCAGAGACGAAAATTTCTAGATTCATTAATAGAATATTTTGACTTATTTGATAAAAAGAAATATTATAATTATTTTTATTAAATAGTTATTATAATTAGTATTATTATATGATAAAATGATTGTTTATAGAGGATTTTTATAACGCTTCGTAGGCTGCTGTTTACTTCGTCTCTCTCTCTCTCTCTCTCTCTCTCTCTCTCTCTCTCTCTCTCTCTCTCTCTCTCTCTCTCTCTCTCTCTCTCTCTCTCTCATAATCACGATGGTGTCGATTACGCTTGAAGACGCCATTAATATTACTCACATGGATTATTTTAATAAAAGTCTTGTCCTCTGTGTTATGCATTCTTCTCCTCATCCCTTCTCTCTCTCACTCTCTCCGCTCTCTCTCTCTTCTCAGCATTTCTCCTGTCTCTCATTCTTTCTCTCTTCCAATTCTTTCTGTGTCTTCTCATTATTTCCTCTCTCATTCTTTCTCTTTTTATTTTCTGTTCAGTGAGTACGGGGCAATGAGAAGTGCTAAAGATGGTCCTAAAGTTTGCAACAAGACTAGTCGCGAAGCTGAGACGAAGTGGTGAGCTTGGATGAACTTGGGTGTGGGGGAGGGAGAAAGAGGAGACATGATCAGAACATACAAAATAGCAAAACGCATCGACAAGGAAGATATGAAGATGGGTATAAATTGACGTTGAACAAGCTGTTATTGGGACGACGTTTCGCTCTTTGTAGAATTTCATCAGAGTGAAATGTTTTCTCTGTGCAAATTGGTCATACAACTTGCTTTTTTTTTCTAAAAACCTAGAAATAAATTGACTGACTATTATTATTATTATTATTATTATTATTATTATTATTATTATTATTATTATTATTATTATTATTATTATTATTATTATTATTATTATTATTATTATTATTATTATGTGACGTGCTAAACATATTTAGGTAATTCACCTCAAGGGATGGAGGCTCGATCCACAGTATGCTAACTGTGAGACCTGAAACACCACCTCACAGCCGGGAGATGTGGCTCAACCCCCTCATCTTCATCTGCAACAACTCAACAAGTGACCACACACACACACACACACACACACACACACACACACACATACACACACACACACACACACACACACACACACACACACACACACACACACACACACACACACACAATCACACACACACACACAATCACACAATCACGTACTGTCCCACTGAATCGTATATCGCTTACCTGAACATATTCCTTTGATGTATAGTGATTACTGAATCATTTGTGCTGACAATGTTAATGGCTGGCCCAGTGGTGCCAGTAATAACAACGATGACACTGTTACCAATAAATGAACTCCCAATTATTCTCATTCATTGCTGGTGTTATTGCGCTTGTTGCATGATAATATTGCACCTTATTATTAATATGCTGAATATTAGTAATAAAGGAATGCAGTCAGTCAAAGTGAGCACTGGATTTGCAATGCCAGGACAACTAGGGGATCCAATCCCGTTACTTAACATGAATTAATGTTAAAAATTCACACCCAAATTGTCTTAAATTAATAACATGTCTATTATTCTTAAAGTTGGGTTGTTCTAACAGGCCTACAACAGGCCTACTTGCTCTAAAAAATATTTTATAAATTTACAATGAATTCATAGATAGAATTTCGACAATCAGCAAAGTATAGAGTTTTTTCAACTTTTAACAAACCTGACATCCTTAACTAACCTTCATAAAATTGGTCTTACTTCAGTCATGCTTAGAAACGCATGAGATATCCAGTACAACCTAACATACTGACTTTCTTATTCGGCAGCAACCACCCAGAGAGGTACTACCGTCCTGCCAAGTGAGTGTAAAACGAAGCCTGTGATTGTTTTACATGATGGTAGGATTGCTGATGTCTTTTCTCTGTCTCATAAATATGCAAGATTACAGGCATGTCTTGCTACTTCTACTTACACTTAGGTCACACTACACATACATGTACACATTTATTTATACACACTCATCTGAGTTTTCTTTGACTTTATCTTAATAGTTCTTGGTCTTATTAATTTTCCTTTTATATCCATGGGGAAGTGGAATAAGAATCTTTCCTCCGTAAGCCATGCGTGTTGTAAAAGTCAACTAAAATCCCGGGAACAATGGGCTAGTAACCCCTTTTCCTGTAAAGATTACTAAAAAGAATATGAAGAAGAAAATTGTCAAAGTGGGAAGTCTGAATGTGCGTGGATGTTGTGCAGATGATAAGAAAGAGATGATTGTGGATGTTATGAATGAGAAGAAGTGGATGTCCTGGCTTTAAGTGAAACAAAACTGAAGGGGGTGGGAGAGTTTCAGTGGAGAGGAATAAATGGGATTAGACAAGGGTGGACAAGGACAGGATGTTCCAGGGAGGGGGACACAGAAACAAGAGGAACAATTGGAAGTTGAAGGGGGGGGGGGGGTGGGGAGGGGGGGGGGACACAAATGAGTCAGAGAGATAGTTAGGAAGTATTTCTAAGTATTAGAGTTGTAAGGCAGTGGGAAATAGCTAGAAAATGATCGTAGTGGAAATGAGGAACCAGACACAGTTTTAAGACGAGGTTGATAAAGCTTCATGGAGCGGGGAGAGAGAGGGCCTAGTAGCAACCGGTGAAGAGGCGGGGCCAGGAAGCTAGACTCGACCCTGCAAACCACAAATAGGTGAGTACAAAATAGGTGAGTACACACACCACACACACAACACACAACACACACACAAACAAGACACACACACACACACACACACAAAAACCACACACACACACACCACACACACACACACACAACAACCCACCACAACACACACACACACAAACAACACACAAACACACCACACACACACACAAACACCCACACACACACACACACAACACACACAACACACAAACACACCACACACACACACAACACACAAGCACCACACAACCACACCACACACACACACACACACAACACAAAACACACCACACCCTCACACACCACACCCACACACACACACACACACACACACACACACACACCTCAAACACACACACACACACACACACACACACACACACCACACACCACACCAACACACACACCCAAAACACAGAAAGTAGACATGAGAGTGAGGGGTGGGTTTGATTGCATCTTCTTGGACTGGCAAGAAGGCTTTGACACTGTTCTCACAAGAGATTAGAGCAGAAGCTAGAGGCACATGCGCATATAAAAAAAAACATGAAGGGCAACTGCAATGGATCAGAGAATACCTGACACGGAGGCAAACAAACGAGGTCAGGGTACGTTATGATGTATCACAGTTGGGCACTGTTGACCGAGCGGGGTCCCACAGGGTGTCGGTCATAAGGACCAGTGCTATTTTGGATATGTGAACGACATGGCGGAAGAAGGGTTAGACTCAGAAAGTGTCCTGTTTGCAGATGATGTGAAGTTAATGAGGAGAATTAATTCTGATGAGGACCAGCGGCCTTCAAAGAGACCTGGACAGACTGGGACCCTGGTCCAGCAAATGGCTTTCTCGAATTTAATCCTGCCAATGCAAAGTCATGTAGTGGGGGAGGGGCACAGAAGACCACAGACAGAGTATAGGTAGTTGGCCAAGGACTGCAAACACTCACTCAAGGGAGAAAGATCTTGGGGTGAGTATATACACCGAGATTGTCTCCGGAAGCACACATCAATCAGATAACTGCTTGCAGCATATGGGCGCCTGGCAAACCTGAGTAAAGCAATTCCGATACCTTAGTATGGAATCATTCAAAACACTGTTACACCGTGTATGTCGGCCCATACTGGAGTATGCACGCACCTGTTGGAACCCCGCATTGATAAAGCACGTCAAGAAAACTAAGAGAAAGTACAAAGGTTTGCGACAAGGTAGTTCTGAGCTAAGGAATGTTTCCTATGAGGAAAGATTAAGGGAATCGGCCTGGACCAACTGGAGGACAGGAGGGTCAGGGGGGGACATGATAACGACATATAAAATATGCGTGGAATAGACAAGGTGGACAAAGACAGGATGTCCAGGAGGGGACACAGAAACAAGAGGCCACATTTGGAAGTTGAGACACAAATGAGTCAGAGAGATTGTAAAAATAGAAGTATTTCTTCGTCATAGAGTTGTAAGGGCCTGTGGAATAGCCTAGAAAATGACGTTAGTGGAGGCAGGAATATATAGAGATTCTCGATTTTAAGACGAGGTTTGATAAATAGCTATTGGTGCGGGGAGAGGGCGGGGATCCTAGTAGCAACGGTTGAAGAGGCGGGGCCAAGGAGAGGACTCGACCCTGCAACCACAAATAGGTGGAGTACAAATAGGTTTGAGTACACACACACACACACACACACACACACACCACACACAACACACACACACACACACACAACACACACAACACAACACACACACACACACACACACACACACACAACACACACACACACACAAAACACACACACACACAAACACAACACACACACACCCACCACACACACAAACACAACACACACACAAACACACACACACACTCACACACACACACACACAACACACACGCACGCACGCACACACACACACACACACAACACACACACACACAACACACACACACACACCCACACAACCACACACAACACACACACAAACATACGCACGCACGCACACACACACACGCACGCACATACCACACACACACCCACACTCACCAACACACACACACCACACACACACCCACACACACCACAAAACCACCACAACACAACACACCACACACAACACAGAAAAAATATTCGAGTGTCATAGCTCGTCACCAGAGAAATTATTTAATTTTTCTCGCCCATCCGTTGTGTGCAAGTGTGAGCAATATTCTTCGTATTTGCAATAGATGTTAACTGAGAAATTTGCGTCTCTCCTTTTATACGTGGATTCACATAACTATTTCAAGAATGAATATATGTATTTTTCCCTTACAGTCTATGATCCGTACATCGTTACTTATTGGAGTGAAAGAACGTATCCCTATTTTCCCCTTATGTTCTTCAGTTCGTATTTCTCATGAACATATCCCTATTTTTCCCATATGTACTTCAGTCCGTACTTCGCGATTTCATATTTAAGGGCAGATATTCTGGAATGTTAATCTGTTTGTGAAAATTGTATGGATATAGTGTCTACTGATGGAAGTGATGTACTACAAGCAGATTTACCTATCATCTCACGTGTTTAATGAGACAGAAGGTGAAGAGGCCAGCGTTCCTGCCAGAGTGTGAAACATTAAAGGGTTTCCATTTCATACATAAATGTACTGGAGAGATATTAGTATTACCCAAACAAGGTTTCGTATAAAAACTGTAGTGTAAAGCACCCTTCTGGCAAGGACGAGATGGAGTGAATGGATGAGTGAAAGTTATTTCTTTTAGGGCCACCCTGCCTTGTGGGATCGGCCAGTGCGATAATAAATATTCGATATATATATATATATATATATAATATATATATATTATATATATATTTTTATATATAATATATATATATATTTATATATATATATATATATAAATATATATTTATATATATATATATTATATATATATTGAAAAGTTTAATATTTAAAATTGTGCTGAGCAACGCATTTACCCTCGTCCACTTCATATCGATCCGAAAAAGAACAAATAATATCTTTTAAACGAAAGGAGAAATTCTTTTGACTTTTGCTTGGCTTGGACAACGCACTCACAGGCACTAGCTGAATTTGGTAAAAGTTCTCTGTGTATACTGGAGGTTAGCTGGACAGGGTATCGGGAGTAACGTCCCGCGGCTCGGTCTGAGACCAGGGCCTCGTGAGGGGATCAGAGTCTGATCAACCAGGGCTGTTACTAGGCCGTACGCAAACTGACGTACGATCCACAGCCCGTCAGAGGGCAGCAGAAGAGGGTTGTTGTGTGGTTGTGTGTGTCATTTAGAGAGAATGATCAAAGTAGAATGACTGGAAAGCTATAAATCTATAGGGGAAGGAAGGCGGGGTAGGGGTCGTTTCCTCGAAAGGGTTGGAGAGAGGGGGGTTATAGGAGGTTTTCTGGGTAAGGGGCTTGGATTCCGGCCAAAGCGTGCGTGAGCGTGTGAGATAAGGTGTGATGGAGACGAATGGTACTTGGGACCTGACGATCTGTTGGGTCGTGAGCAGGGTAATATTTAAGTGAAAGGGATTCAGGGAAACCGGTTTATTTTCATATAGTCGGACTTGTGTCCTGCTGGAATGGATGTACAATGCCTGGCACTTTAAAGGAGGGGTTTGGGATATTGGCAGTTGGAGGGATATGTTGTGTATCTTTATATGTGTATGTTCTAGACTGTTGTATATGAGCACCTCTTGCAAAAACAGTGATAATGTGCGAGTGTGGTGATAAGTGTTGAATGATGATGAAAGTATTTCTTTTTTGGGATTTTCTTTCTTTTTTGGGTCACCCTGCTCGGTGGGAGACGGCCGAACTTGTTTGAAAAAAAATATATATATATATTTAATATTTATAATATATATATATATATAGAGTGAGAGAGAGAGAGAGAAGACGAGAGAGAGAGAGAGGTGAGAGAGAGAGAGAGAGGAGAGAGAGGCGGAGAGAGAGAGAGAGAGGGAGAGATGGGAGAGAGGGGGAGATGAGAGATGAGACGAGAGATAGACGAGAGGAGAGAGAGAGAGAGAGAGATGGCAAAGTAAACTTTGCACCTTGAGAAAACGCAAATGAATGATCGTCTCTCCCAGGCCACCATGATGGTAATGCTGGGGAAGTAGTAAGGATGAATGGGACGATGTTGGCACCTGGGGAAGAAGTTGTAGATATCTTGGGTGTGAAACTGACTCCAAACTAACCAATGTAGAACATGTTGTAAAATCTTGCAAACAAGGCAGCAGGAGCTTACTGCACTTCGCGTATCTCGCATTGCTGCAGTCGGGGTGGCAAGATCTGTACGAGGCACAAGTACGCTCACACCTTTGAGTATGCTCCACTTTTTGTGTTTGCTGCCCCCCCCCTCTCATATGCAGATGCTTTGACTGAGGAGAGATCAGAAGCAAAAAAAGACGTATCTCATCTCTCAGCCTGGACCCATCGGGATAGATCTGTCATCGCGACGCAGAGCCTTCAACATAGGAGGGACGGTGTGGCCTTACTGTTATGTACAAGTCCCCCATATTGTCAAAATACCACACTTGGATCCAAAATTCGAGGACAGCGTGAATTGAAACAAGCTTTTATGCCACAAGACGGGCAGAAGAAAGCGCAACTTCACTCTGCTGTACCCTTCTCCAGAACATCACTCATCTGAGATCATACATACCCAGGATGACTGAGTATGGAACACCATTCGTAGAGAGAGAGGAGAGAGATTTCGTTGGATTTTTAAACCCCGGAGGGATAGCCACCAGGATAACCCGAGAAAGTCAGTGGTAATCGAGGACTGGTCAAACTTATTTCCATTGGGGTCTTAATCTTGTCCCCCAGATGCGTGACCCACACCAGTCGACTACACCGGTCCTATTTGCTGCTAGGTGAACAGGACAAGGGTGTAAGGATGCGTATGTCGAATTGTTTCCACCCGCGGGAATCGAACCCGGGCCCTCCGTGTGTGAAGGGGAGCTTTTTAGCCACCAGGACCACCGGGCCACCATACTGCATAATTGATGTCAAGAGATAACGTTCGTTGATCAAATGAAAATGCTGGCCCACAGACTGGCGCCAACTTATCCTTTTCCCTACTTGTATGTCTCATAACAATTAAAAATGCTTTCAAATGAGTGATGTAGGTAAACAGCTCTTAGCTTGGCCAATAAAGTTAGGTATCCTTAACCTGTGAATAGCTGTCAATAAGTAGGATCCTTAACTTGTCAAACCCTGTGTAAAAAAAAAAAAAAAAAAAAAAAAAAATAAAGAGAGAGAGGGGAGAGAGAGAGGGCGGAGAGAGGGAGATGAGAGAGATTGAAGAGAGAGAGATGAGAGAGAGGAAGAGATGAGAGTGGAGAGAGAGAGAGAGTGATGAATTAAGCTGCAATATTGTTATTTCCGGTTTAACAACAGCCGGCTATGAATATTTTATAATTTAGTCACAACTTAACTGAACATTTTCACGGTTTAGCATTTTGCTCTCATCCTGTAATGCTGACACGTATGTTTTTATCTAAAAGTTGGTCTTTTTTGAACAAATGATGGAATGTACCAAGCAATGTTTTGGTTTATATAAACGGTTCAGTTTATATTAAAATAATTCGCCATGTAATTAGTTCATTTTATTAAAACGCATTATAGATATAAAACTATGCAAAACAACCGCAGGGGGAGTTGAATGATAGCTCTAGGCCTTTCGTGTTGCATTCAACACATCATCAGTAGCTTGCAATGTTGCAGAAAAGAAGGTCCAAGCAAATACGATCACAGGAAACGTCTTTTCTAGAGTGAGTGAGAAAGACGTTGTGCAGGAGGCAAAAAGTGTTATTTTTGCATCTTGTATTGTTTGTTCCCGATATTGGCATTATATAAACTAAAATTACTGCTGTATTTTCTTGTGTATGTCTTTTGTTATGTATATTGGCAACGGGTGGCATTATACATACACTTGGATAGGTGTTATTCTCTGATGAATTCATTTTCTTTCTTGTTTTCAAAGTATATTCATTGTTTTAATCAATTTTGACATGGGTTTTTGTTTGTAAAATTTGGTTACTAGTTGTGTTTTAATGATGTGATTGTAAGTCTGTTAACGAGTCACAGTTCTTTAAGACTCTCGTGGTTAATAAGTTCTAGTAAATCTGGCGGTGAAGTGTGCTCACTCACCAGATGTGCTTCATCACGCTCCTCTTCTGAAAGCTATGTATGGATCCTGCCTGCAATACATCACTACCCAGTTTATTCCACTCTGATAATTCTGGTGACTGAGAAAATACTTCACATCCCTGTGATTCCACTTTCCAACTGTGACCACCTTGTTGCTGTGTCCATATCTGGAAATCTGCCTCTGTCCACCGTGTCGATTCCTCTCAGTATTTTATATGTCGTTATCATATCCACCCCTCCCGATCTTCACTGCCCTCAGTATCTTCAGGTCGATTTCCCTTAACCCTCCTCGTAGGAATGCCCTTAGCTCGGGACTAGTTTGTTGAATAAACTTCAATATAGGTCTAACGAACACGGTGTACAGGGCACTGAACGATTCCTTATTGAGATGTCGGAATGCTATTCTTAGGCCTGCTAGGATCCCATATGCTGCAGCAGTTATTTGATTGATGTGCGCCTCAGGAGATGCACCTGGTGTTATACTCACCCCAAGATCCTTTTCCTTGAGTGAGGTTTGTAGTCTCTGGCCCCCTAGATTGTACTCCGTCTGCTGTCTTCTTTGCCCTTCCCCAGTCGTCATGACATGGTGGAGTTGAACTCCAGAAGCCAGTTTCTGGACCAGGCCTGCGGCCTGTCTAGATCCCTTTGTAGTTTTGCCTGGTCTTCGTCTGGTGGAATTCTTCTCATCAACTTCACACCATCTACAAATAGGCACACTTCTGACTTTATTCCTTCCGTCATGTCGTTCACAAATACCAGAAACAGCACCGGTCCTAGGACCGACCCCTGTGGAACCCCGCTCGTCACAGGTGCCCACTCTGACACCTCATCACTTACCATGACTCGCTGTTGTCTTCCCAACAGGTATTCCCTGATCCATTGTAGTGCCTTCCCTGTTATCCCTGTCTGGTCCTCCAGCTTTTCGCACTAATCTTTTGTGTGGATCTCTGTCAAACGCCTTCTTACAGCCCAAGGAAACGCAGTCTAACCCCCCTCCTCTCTCTCTCTTGTCTTACTGCTATCACCTTATCATAGAACTCCAGTAGGTTTGTGACACAGGATTTCCCGTCCCGGAAACCGTGCTGGTTGTCGTTGATAAGCTCATTCCGTTCTAGGTGCTCCATCACTCTTCTCTTGATAATCTTTTCCATCACTTTGCATACTATTCATGTCAGTGACACTGGTCTGTAGTTTAATGCTTCGTGTCTGTCCCCTTTTCTAAAAATTGGGACTACACTTGCTGTTTCCATACCTCAGGTAGTCGCCCTGTTTCGTTTTATTCACCCGAATGCCACAGCATGGACAGGGTCAGAGCAATAAAGAAAGATCAGTAAACCAGCTAAGGACTCTTAACATCAAGGTGTAGAGCAGTAATTACACGAGGGGGAAACTTGTGGTACTTACCAGCCTGGCAACCAACCCTCATCACCCACGGCATCGCCACAAAATCACGACAGACAACAACAACACATGGCCGCCGCCAACAGTCCAAGATAACTCCTTCCAAGTATTTGAAGTCAGAAAGATCACCGACCCAAAATAGCTAAACTCCTTACGATTCAAGAACAAACGTCACCAAAACTAACTCAAGACATGAAGGAAACTAAAAGCTAGCAATGCGGATTACACTCAATAGATCACTGCTCTGAAATTAAACTAGACACTCTGGAACAACAAAGCAAACGACCCACACCCAGTCCCTAGACACCATCAACACTCTAAAAGACCAAGTCACCCTACTTACTTACCAACATTACAGAGGAAAGATCTAGAGTGGACCAACTTTCCAATGTCATAACCAACTTCAAAGACCATAATGACCAACAGGCAGCTATCTGACGCTGTTGTAGTTAACAGAAAACATCTCCCAGCCACCGTCACCCAAGAGACCTGCATGGAGACCCACCCCTAACCACCAAACACAAAACACAGTTATCAAGGACCACCTTTCGCCTTAACATACGTAGTGATGACTAAAGGGATTGCAAACTAATGGGCTACCAGCAGGTAAAAAAAAAAAAGTATGTTAAAATTCCAAACTAGCCTACAAAGAAACAACCCTATCTAAAAACATCTTATTTCTATTAAAATGATGGTTTACGTCAATGAGTGCCTTACCCAAATAAGACAAAACCTTCTTTATCGGCTAAGAAAAATTTCGCAATGCCAAAAAAATCAACCAGTGCTTTTGTGAGGGATGAAAAATCGCAGTTAGGAAACAGCCCATGGGGAAGAGATACTTTCATCTCTACAGAACATGACCTTAAAAAACATTCCTAAGTGAGGCTGACTAACAGAAACAGAGTAAACTGCAGATATTACCCACAGTCGTAAGTTTAGTGTTATACTTGTCTTAAATTGTGCCTCCTAAATTCTAATACCCCAACTACTGTGATTGTCATTGTTTATTCAACGACCATTCTACCTCAATCTGTATTAAATTTGTCTTAATCTATATACAGAATCGATCTCCTTTTTTACAACTTACACATCAAGGTTCTCAGTATTTTTATTATAAATAGCCATAACTTGTCCTTCAATATATTTCTACCTCCACTTTATGAAAATACTCTATTACCAATTTTCTATTCTAAAAATCCCTATTATTGCCAAATTTTGCTTTAAACTATATTGATAAACTTATTGTAAAACTTCTTTTATTGACCTTTTTATTCTATACTTTTTAAATCTAGTATTTTCAACTCAACTTTTATACTATCCTGTCACCATCTTACTAGCATTATTATAACCAAGTCATTGCCATTTTTTATTTTTATCATTTTTTTTATTTCTTATTCTTTTGCTACCTTAACTTGTGTATTTTTTCCTGTCAATTTTAAATCTAGTTATACTCTAATTCTTGTAAACAACTTTTAAGACCTTAGGTGCAATTACAATTGAGAGTCTGGTGCTTTTTTATATTATTAGATTTATCACAAGTTGTACTATTAGTCAATACCAAATTCATTTATTAGGACATAGTGCAATTTACTAGTGAGAGACTGGTGCTATTTTTAATTTGTATTTTTATATTATTAGAGGAAACTAGTTGTACTATAGCTATCTAGCATCAAAACATGACTCCCTCTCTCTCTCTAGTCTTATATTAGGACCTTAGATGAATTACAAGTGAGAGGTCTTGTTTATTGTAAATTTGTATTTTATATTACTAGTTTTTTCCTAGGTTGTACTTTAGTTCATTCCCAGAACATCACATAGACAACATCAACTTATTATGGTAGTAGTAGTTTCTATACTCTATAGGACCAAAATTACTATAGCCAATTACTTCGTATCCAAAGCTTCCACCACTACAGATATCAGTACTAGAACTCAACACATACTAAGGTTTAAAATAACCATAATTTAAACCTAGAAGAAGATTGATCACGTTGACTTGATCTAAACCTCCATAATCTGACACCAATCTTAACTATTGGAATGTAACTGCCTTGATACACAGCATCACAAGCCAGCACTATCTATCAATGCTAAAAGTCTATCAGTAATTAATACAATCATCAAGATCTTAAGCAAAAAGCACTTTGAGACCTCCTGGCACTCCTTGAATCACTAAAGATTACCCTTCTCCTGCCATTATTCTTACTGAGACCTGACTTAAGCAGGACACAATAGATGTCTACCCTTACCAGGATACACAGCAATTCACAACTGCAAACCAAAAACCAAGGTGGGAGGTGGTATTGCAATCTATAACTTAACCAATTATCTTGTATTAGCCCACTCTTGCTTTAGTGTTGAATATGGGGAATACAATTTTTGCTATTTTTACTGTAAAAAAACCTTAAGACACTATAAAAACAAATCGGTGCCATTTACCGGATACTCACACAACATCCCAAATTTCAGTGAGAAAGAAATTAAAGTCACTAATAACAAACAGACAAATGAATACGCACCACTTCTCTTTAGATGGAGACTTCAACTTCTTCCTTTGGTTACTAGGATGATCAGCTGTAACTTGAATTTCATCTACAATATGTTCAAACAAACACACTTCTCATACCAACAATTAACACCTAAACCAACCAGGCTCACTGAAACAAAGTGCACCATATTAGACCGCATATGGACCCAATATACTAGCCCCCCTTAAATCGGGATAATTCATAGCATAGCCTACAGACCTCCCATACCCCTTACTTCCTCCTGCAAACATCGTAAACCATCACTTGAAAACACAAAGTTCATTTAGACTCCAGACGAGGCCTCAATAAGGGAAGTCGCACTCTGACTGGACCTATGAGATTGTTGACTGGCCTACAGAATTCTCCAAAGGCTCAAATGGTATTGATGACTGGAAGACATTTTTCGTAACAAATTACTTAGGACTTATACTCAACCAAACAGTGTCCTATAAAAAACGAAACAGATCACAATAACAAAACGGCTTGTTGCCCAAGGCTAAACCAGCACCCATTCTGAAATCCATTGACAAGAAACACCAATATGGAAAAGCAATATAGACTGGCTTAATACACTAATGATTCTTTTAAACACTGTTCAATCAGTTCTCACAAAAGTAATAAAGAAAAGCCAACACAACTATACTCATCCGGTAGATTCACAGACACTAGTGGAGATATAAAAAAGAACTGGAAAACACTCTCTCAGATTCTTGGGGACCACAAACTGAAAAAAACAAGTTATTGTCCATAAACTAAACCTAATGAAACACCACTAATCCCACTGACACAGCTAACAAGAATAAACGACTTTCTGCTCAACCATAGGATCTAATCTGCCAATAAAATCCTTACCATGCCCATGCCCGGGACGACCTAGATGGGAATTTCCAAAAAATCCTTCTATCTTGCACCACTGAGCCTCGGAAGTCACCGAGATTATAAAGTCACTTAAAAAATAAACTCGTGGATCTGTCTCATTGTCCCACCATTACTGTACAAGCGAGCGGCCCATGTCCTTTCGCATGCTATTTCATTACTTTTTTAACAAGTCACTAGAAACTAGCACCTTCCGGAAATACTCATAGGGATGGCATGGAGGGTACACCAATACCATAAAGGTGGTGACCCTACAGATCTTAAACAACTATAGGCCAATATCGAAACTTTCCATTGCTATCCAAAATTTTGAGAAACTCGTCACAGGGGACTATATTCATGTATACACAGAACAAAACATACTCAACCCCTGCATTGAGGATTTAGGAAAAATAAAAGCACTAATGATGCAATATAAAAATGTGCTAGATCTGCTTTACACAGCATTGGAAAATAAGGAATATCCACTAGGAATTTTAATTGACCTAAGGAAAAGCTTTTTGACACAGTTAGACCACGAACATCCTACTCCACAAACTTGACCATTACGGTATAAGAGGCCATGCGCTCCCTTGCTTATTTCAAATCTTACCTTATATTAGGTATCAGTATGTACCATATAAAGATACGCTCAACAAACACGGCACTTGATACTGAGTTCCGCAGGGAAGTGTCCTTGGTCCCCTGCTCTTCCTCATATACATAATGATCTTCCAAAACGTATCCCAACACCTGATAAACCCATTCTCTGTGCTGACGACACGAACTTATGTCATCTCTCACCCTAATCTTGCCACCCTCAAACACCATTGTTATCGAGGAGCTCGATCAAATATCGACTTGGATGCAGCCAATAAACTTACGCTATAACACTGACCAAACCTACTATATTTATGATTGGTAGCAGAGCAGGAGATGACAATTAACATTAAGAACGACAACACTCTAATTACAAAACATTATGAGGGGCAAATTCCTAGGCTATACCTTGACTAACAACCTGAATTTCAGCACCCATATCCAAAACATAACAAATAGTATCCAAACAGTTGGGGATCCTCTCCATGATACGATACTACGTGCCGCTAAAATGCCCTTCTCACACATATACATCACTTATTTATCCATACCTCCCTATGCTTTTGTGCTTGGGTTCAACTACAGCAACACACCTTAAGCCAATAATAAACCAACAAAAGCTGCAGTAAGGAATAATTCATAAATCCCATCCCTTGGCAACACACCCCCTAACTCTTCATAGATCTTAAATTTACTCCCTGTTCAGGTCATCCACACTTATTACTGTGCAAATCTACATCTACAGGACCTTAAACTCCAATATCAACCTTGACCTAAAACGCTTTCTTGATAAGTTGTGACAGAACCCACAGGCATAACACACAGACACAAACATCTCTTACGACATTCCCCGTGTCCGACTAAACCTTTACAAAAATCAATGTATGTCAAAGGCCCTAAAATCTGGAACACCCTACATGAGAACTCTAGAACTGCCGGACACATTTCATCACCTTTCAAAACTACACATTAGAAAACATTTATTCTCCCTGATACACCCCATCCAACTTAACTACACGAATACCACTGGTGCTGTTCACACATACAATCCACTACCCATTAGGACCATAAACAGAAATATTAAATCTCAATCTTAAAATAATGAATCCTATGAGACTCCAATATGAAACTAAGTACTGTGCCAAAACAAAAAGCATTCACATTGCCTAAACTCACAAACTAGTATTTAGGTCATTTTAGCCTTATACCAACTTACCCATAATTTGTATATTTTAAAATAAAAAATTAAACTAAGTCTGCCCGAAATGCCTAGCCATGCTAGGTGTTCTAGTGGTACACTCTGTAATCATTATTTAACTACATGTAAACCACACAACAACCAAATTCTGTAAATTCAACATTGTAATCTTTATAGAGAATAAACTTTGAATTTGAATTTGAATTTGAAGATGTGTTGCAGATTGTTGCTAGGGGTACACATAGCGCCTCTGCTCCTTCTCTAAGGACCCATGGAGAGGCGTCAGGCCCCATCGCCTTTGAGGTATTTATCTCGCTTAGCAACCTTTTCACTTCTTCCTCGGTTGTGTATGTGTGTACTCACCTAATTGTGGTTGCAGAGGTTGAGGGTCAGCTCCTGATCATAGTGTGTGTGTGTTGTATGTGTGTGTGTGTGTGTGTGTGGGTGTGTGGGTGTGTTGTGTGTTATGTGTGTGTGTGTGTGTGTTGCGTGTGTGTATGTGTGTGTGTGTGTGTTATCACCTATGTGTACGCACCTATTTGTGGTTGCAGGGGTCGAGGTCACCAGCTCCGGGCCCCGCCTCTTCGCTGTTGCTACTGTGTGTGTATGGTGTGTTGTGTGTGTTTGTGTGTGTGGTATGTGTGCTGTAGTGTGTGGCCCTGTTGTGTTGTATAACACCACAGAAGTCCTCTCAAGTTACATAACCACATTGACTGCGGAGAGTTCTTTGCTGCTTACAGGACGGAGGATCCATCCTAGGTAAATGAAGATTCCCATAGGAAGTAATAATTAATAAAAGACAAAAAATTAAAAATTTTAAAAAAAATAAAAAAACTAATAATAATAATAATAATAATAATAATTATATTAATAATAAGTATAATACTGATGATGATGATGATGACTGATGAAAAATCCTACTCATTTCAAAAGCTCTTCAGTTTTCTTTTGTCACAAAATCCCTATCTGCACCACACACACACCACACACACCACACACACACACACACACAACACACACACACACACACACACACACACACAACACACACAAACACAACCACACACACACAACTGGGAAAACCTGGGCCACATGGGGGTCCCGAAACATGGAGAGCAAAGGATGATGGATGTGGTACTTGTAAAACCTATGCATCATCATGTCAGGAGGGACACCAACAGAAGAGTGAGGGAGGATGAGCCAGCAAGATGGCTTTGTGTTCACCCTGAGCAGTTCAGACATCGAGGACATCACTCTTACGAGAGGCCCCTAGAGCTAGCGGATATGTGGTTCTGAGTTTGACTATATAGTAGAGTTACAAGGGGAGAAGGGAACAGGGAAATGAAGGGGACAGGCCAAACTACAAAAGGGGGGACTACACAGGTATGAGAAGAAAACTTCCTGCAGGAAGGTTCCAGTGGGACAGAGAAATGGTAGGAAAATCCGTAAACGAGATGATGAATATGTGGCAACAAAGTGCAAGGAGGCAGAGGGGAGGAAAGTTTTGTTCCCCAAGGGAAACAGAAATAATCGGAAGACCAAGACGGTCCTTGGTTTACCCGAAGGTGTTAGGGAGGCAAAAGCTAAAGTGCAACAGCGAATGGGAAAAGGTACAGGGAGGGCATAGGACCCAGGAAACCAAGGAGATTAGTCGAAGAGGCGCTCCAGAAACGAGTATGCACAGATAAGTGAGGGAGGCCAGAGACAGTATGAAAACGACATAGCATCAGAAAGTTCAAATTGAACCGAAAACTGCTGTATAGCCACTTTAGGAAGAGCAACAGTCAAGGACCAGTGATAAGGCAGAGGAAATGAAGGTGGGGGAACTCAAAAGAAACGAATCAAGAGGTGATGTGAGGAGCTCAACACGAGATTTATGGAAGTATTTACAGTAGAGACAGGGAAGGACTTGGGGGGACAGGGACCAGATGGGGACACCAAACAAGGGAATACACCAACAAGTGTGGGACGACATACATACAGATGTGGGAGGAGGTAAAGAAATGCTCTAAGGGACATCGATACCTCAAAGGCAAATGGGACCGGGACACATCTCTCCATGGGTCCTTAGAGAGGGAGCTGATATGTTGTGTGTACCCCTTACCACATCTTCAAACACTCCCTGGAAACTGGGCCAGCTACCTGAGGTATGGATGACAGCAATGTAGTTCCCATTTTCAAAAAGGAGACAGAAAAGAGGGCACTAAAAAAAAAAACTATAGACTGTGTCATTGAGTGTATAGTATGCAAAATATCAGGAGGTAGATTATCAGGAGGAGAGTGGTGGAGCACCTTGGAACGGAACAGAGTATAAATGCCAACCAGACGGAATCACGGAAGCAAATCCTGTGTCACAAAACACTTCTGGAGTTTTAGACAAAATAACAGCAGAAGTAAGACAAGAGAGAGCAGGGGAGGGTTGAATAGCATCTTCTTGGACTGCAAGAAGGCCTTTGACACAGAGTATCTCTCACAAAGAGATTAGTGCAGAAGCTAGGGCATCAGGCGCATATAACAGGAAGGGCACTTGCAATGGACCAGAGAATACCTGACAGGGAGCAACAACGAGTCATGGGCGTTAATGATCGTATCACGTGGGCCTGTGACGAGCGGGGGGCGGTCCACAGGGGTCGGTCTTAGGCCAGTGCTATTTTTGGTATTGTGAACGACATGCGGAGGGTTTAGACTCAGAAGTGTCCATGTTTGCGATGAGGATGAAGTTAATGAGGAGAAATTAAATTGATGTGGACCACGGCAGGACTTCAAAGAGGACGGAAGACTGGGGACACCTGGTCAGCAAATGGCTTCTCGAATTTATCCTGCCAAATGCAAAGTCATTGAAGATAGGGGGAAGGGCTCCGAAGACCGCCAGACAGAGCATAGGCTAGGAGGGTCAAAGACTGCAAAACCTCACTCAAGGAGAAAGATCTTGGGGTGAGTATAAAACGAGCATGTCATCCGGAAGCAACATCATATTCAGATAAACTGCTGCCAGCCATATGGGCGTGGCAAACTGAGTAACAGCATTCCGATTCCTTAGTAAGGAATCATTCAAGAAACTGTTACACCGTGTATTGTCAGGCCATATGGAGTATGCAGCACCTGTTTGGAACCCGCACTTGATAAAGCACGTCAAGAACTAGAGAAAGTACAATGGTTTGCATCAAGGTTAGTTCCAGAGCTAAGGGGAATGGTCCTATGAAGAAAGATTAAGGGAAAATCGGCCCTGACGACACTGGAGGACAGGAGGTCAGGGGAGAGGGAGACATGATACGACATATAAAATACTGCGTGGAATTAGACAAGGGTGGACAAGGACAGGATGTTCCAGGGAGGGGGACACAGAAACAAGAGGAACAATTGGAAGTTGAAGGGGGGGGGGGGGTGGGGAGGGGGGGGGGACACAAATGAGTCAGAGAGATAGTTAGGAAGTATTTCTAAGTATTAGAGTTGTAAGGCAGTGGGAAATAGCTAGAAAATGATCGTAGTGGAAATGAGGAACCAGACACAGTTTTAAGACGAGGTTGATAAAGCTTCATGGAGCGGGGAGAGAGAGGGCCTAGTAGCAACCGGTGAAGAGGCGGGGCCAGGAAGCTAGACTCGACCCTGCAAACCACAAATAGGTGAGTACAAAATAGGTGAGTACACACACCACACACACAACACACAACACACACACAAACAAGACACACACACACACACACACACAAAAACCACACACACACACACCACACACACACACACACAACAACCCACCACAACACACACACACACAAACAACACACAAACACACCACACACACACACAAACACCCACACACACACACACACAACACACACAACACACAAACACACCACACACACACACAACACACAAGCACCACACAACCACACCACACACACACACACACACAACACAAAACACACCACACCCTCACACACCACACCCACACACACACACACACACACACACACACACACACCTCAAACACACACACACACACACACACACACACACACACCACACACCACACCAACACACACACCCAAAACACAGAAAGTAGACATGAGAGTGAGGGGTGGGTTTGATTGCATCTTCTTGGACTGGCAAGAAGGCTTTGACACTGTTCTCACAAGAGATTAGAGCAGAAGCTAGAGGCACATGCGCATATAAAAAAAAACATGAAGGGCAACTGCAATGGATCAGAGAATACCTGACACGGAGGCAAACAAACGAGGTCAGGGTACGTTATGATGTATCACAGTTGGGCACTGTTGACCGAGCGGGGTCCCACAGGGTGTCGGTCATAAGGACCAGTGCTATTTTGGATATGTGAACGACATGGCGGAAGAAGGGTTAGACTCAGAAAGTGTCCTGTTTGCAGATGATGTGAAGTTAATGAGGAGAATTAATTCTGATGAGGACCAGCGGCCTTCAAAGAGACCTGGACAGACTGGGACCCTGGTCCAGCAAATGGCTTTCTCGAATTTAATCCTGCCAATGCAAAGTCATGTAGTGGGGGAGGGGCACAGAAGACCACAGACAGAGTATAGGTAGTTGGCCAAGGACTGCAAACACTCACTCAAGGGAGAAAGATCTTGGGGTGAGTATATACACCGAGATTGTCTCCGGAAGCACACATCAATCAGATAACTGCTTGCAGCATATGGGCGCCTGGCAAACCTGAGTAAAGCAATTCCGATACCTTAGTATGGAATCATTCAAAACACTGTTACACCGTGTATGTCGGCCCATACTGGAGTATGCACGCACCTGTTGGAACCCCGCATTGATAAAGCACGTCAAGAAAACTAAGAGAAAGTACAAAGGTTTGCGACAAGGTAGTTCTGAGCTAAGGAATGTTTCCTATGAGGAAAGATTAAGGGAATCGGCCTGGACCAACTGGAGGACAGGAGGGTCAGGGGGGGACATGATAACGACATATAAAATATGCGTGGAATAGACAAGGTGGACAAAGACAGGATGTCCAGGAGGGGACACAGAAACAAGAGGCCACATTTGGAAGTTGAGACACAAATGAGTCAGAGAGATTGTAAAAATAGAAGTATTTCTTCGTCATAGAGTTGTAAGGGCCTGTGGAATAGCCTAGAAAATGACGTTAGTGGAGGCAGGAATATATAGAGATTCTCGATTTTAAGACGAGGTTTGATAAATAGCTATTGGTGCGGGGAGAGGGCGGGGATCCTAGTAGCAACGGTTGAAGAGGCGGGGCCAAGGAGAGGACTCGACCCTGCAACCACAAATAGGTGGAGTACAAATAGGTTTGAGTACACACACACACACACACACACACACACACCACACACAACACACACACACACACACACAACACACACAACACAACACACACACACACACACACACACACACACAACACACACACACACACAAAACACACACACACACAAACACAACACACACACACCCACCACACACACAAACACAACACACACACAAACACACACACACACTCACACACACACACACACAACACACACGCACGCACGCACACACACACACACACACAACACACACACACACAACACACACACACACACCCACACAACCACACACAACACACACACAAACATACGCACGCACGCACACACACACACGCACGCACATACCACACACACACCCACACTCACCAACACACACACACCACACACACACCCACACACACCACAAAACCACCACAACACAACACACCACACACAACACAGAAAAAAATATTCGAGTTGTCTTAGCTCGTCACCAGAGAAATTATTTAAATTTTTCTCGCCCATCCTTGTGTGCAAGTGTGAGCAATATTCTTCGTATTTGCAATAGATGTTAACTGAGAAATTTGCGTCTCTCCTTTTATACGTGGATTCACATAACTATTTCAAGAATGAATATATGTATTTTTCCCTTACAGTCTATGATCCGTACATCGTTACTTATTGGAGTGAAAGAACGTATCCCTATTTTCCCCTTATGTTCTTCAGTTCGTATTTCTCATGAACATATCCCTATTTTTCCCATATGTACTTCAGTCCGTACTTCGCGATTTCATATAATGGGCAGATTTTCTGGAATGTAATCTGTATGTGAAATTGTACTGGATATAGTGTCTACTGGATGTAAGTGATGTACTACAAGCAAGATTTACCTATCATCTCACGTGTTTATGAGACAGAAGGAGAAGAGGACAGCAGTCCTGCCAGAGTGTGAAACTTTAACAGGTTTCCATTTCATACATAAATGACGAGAGATTAGTATACCCAAACAAGGTTTCGTATAAAAACTGTAGTGTAAAGCACCCTTCTGGCAAGACAGTGATGGAGTGAATGATGGTGAAAGTTTTTCTTTTTCGGGCCACCCTGCCCTTGTGGGAATCGGCCAGTGGATATATATATAATAATATATATTATATATAAATATATATATAAAATATTAATATATATATATATATATTAATTATATATATATATATATGAAAAGTTTAATATTTAAAATTGTGTGAGTCAACGCTTTACCATCGTCCACTTCATATAGATCCGAAAAAGAACAAATATATCTTTTAACGAAAGGAGAAATTCCTTTTGACTTTTGCTTGCTTGGACAACGCACTCACAGGCACTAGCTAAATTTTGTAAAAGTTCTCTAGTGTATACCTGGAGTTACCTGGACAGGGTATCGGGAGTCAACGTCCCCGCGGCTCGGTCTGAGACCAGGCCTCGTGGTGGATCAGAGTCTGATCAACCAGGCTGTTACTACTGGCCGTACGCAAACTGACGTACGATCCACAGCCCGGCTGGTCAGGTACTAACTTTAGGTGCCTATCAAGTGCTTTCTTGAAGACAACCAGGGGTCTATTGGTAATACTGGGGGGGCAGTTGAACAGTCTTGGGCCCCTGACACTTATTTTGTTCTTTCAGTGTACTCGTGGCGCCCCTGCTTGTCATTGGGGGGAATGTTGCATCTATTGCCGAATCTTTTGCTTTCATAGGGAATAATTTTCGTGTGCAACTTTGGTACTAATCCCTCTAGGATTTTCCAAGTGCATATTATCATGTATCTCTCTCACCTGCGTTCCAGGGAATACAAATCAAAGGACTTCAACCTTTCCCAGAAATTTAGGTGCCTTATCGTACTTATGTGTGCCGTGAAAGTTCTCTGTACATTTTCCAGAGCTGTAATGTCTCCAGCCTTGAATGGGGCAGTTAGTGTACAGCAGTATTCCAGCCTAGAGAGAACAAGCGATTTGAAGAGAATCATAATGGGCTTGGCGTCCCTAGTTTTGAAGGTTCTCATTATCCAGTTTCCTAGCAGATGCGGTAGATACATCGTTGTGGTGTTTGAAGGCGAGATCCTCCGACAATATCACTCCAGGTCCTTCACATTTCATTTTTCCTCTATTGTATGGTTAGAATTTGTTGTATACCATGATACAATTTTAATTTCCTGAGAATTTGAAATTTCTCTTCATTGAACTTCATATTGTTTTGAGTGGCCCATTTGAAGATTTGGTTGATGTCCTCTTGGAGTCTCGCGATGTCTTCGATGGAGGTCACTGTTGTGGCAATTCGGGTGTCATCCTTAAAGGAAGACACGGAGCTATGGCTTACATCTTTGTCTATGTCAGATATGAGGATGAGGAATAGGATGGGAGCGAGTACTGTGCCTTGTGGAACAGAGCTTTTCACCGTACTCTGCATACTATTACTCTTTGTGTTCTATTTCTCAGGAAGTTACAGATCCATCTACCAACTATTCATGTTATTCCTTTATCATGCATTTTGTGTTGGGTAAATATACCTATATACATATGTGTGTGTGTGTGTGTGTGTGTGTGAGTAAGAGAGAGAGAGAGAGAGAGAGAGAGAGAGAGAGAGAGGCTTTCAGATAATATATATTACCCATAATAATGGGGCAATTAAGCAGTAATTTAGTGGGTCACTCAGTGGCCTGGCTGTGGCTCATATAATTATTTCAATACTGTCTGAGCTCACTCAGCCTGCTGTACCTTGCCAGAAATTACGGAATTCATTGTTGTATTTAAACATATATATATAAAATATATATATATATATATATATATATATATATATATATATATATATATATATATATATATATTATATATATATATATATATATATATATATATATATATATATCCACACACCTTAGTATATCGCTATTCTTTCATTAGTTTAAAATTTTATTTTAACATATTAATGACATAAAGTGTTTGGGAAATACTGAAGGTTCGATCCCACCAAAGTGACTCGATCCTCTGAAAGAGATTTGATCCTCAGTAAGAGACAATAACATGATCAGACAGACAAGACGAGAGTGTAGCCAAAAGGTCAAGGCCATCAAACTAATTAGAGCTGTATATGTTCTTCCTCACAAGTAATGTTCAAATTCAGTTACGAAGGAAAAAAGTCAGTGAGGAAACTAACGTTCTCCGGGACTTTAATACGTGGTGCCAGACGTAATACGTGAAGTTATACTTGTTGCCAGACGTAAGACGTCAGGTTATATTTGGTGCCAGACGTAATACGTGAAGTTAACTTATTGCCGGGACGTAAGACGTCAGGTTATATTTGGTGCCAGACGTAATACGTGAAGTTATACTTGTTGCCAGACGTAAGACGTCAGGTTATATTTGGTGCCAGACGTAATACGTGAAGTTATACTTGTTGCCAGACGTAAGACGTCAGGTTATATTTGGTGCCAGACGTAATACGTGAAGTTATACTTGTTGCCAGACGTAAGACGTCAGGTTATATTTGGTGCCGGACGTAAGACGTCAGGTTATATTTGGTGCCAGACGTAAGACGTCAAGTTATACATAGTGCCAGATGTAAGACGTCAAATTATACTTGGCGCCAGACGTAAGACTTGAATTTATACTATTTCAGCAGCGCTGTATGACCCTAGTGGGTTTCGCGCTTAGTTATGATTATAATAATAATAATGAAAGAGTTTCATCTGTAACTTCAATGATAACGAAGGATTGGTTCTATGTTAATTTTAATTCTTCTAAAACACACGAAAAAGCATTACCAGTAACCTGTTCCCCAGCAGTCAAGACTACTGTAATCGCTTCAGCAGAACTAGAATTAAACTCTTAGTATATTTACACTGAAAAATATGCACCTCTCAGTGAATATATACTGAAAAATATAGCCCTTTCCTTGTATATATACTGTGTGCAGTATTTTTGTGCTCTGGCATGTAAATGACTAACAACCACGAAACAAATTTTACTAATTGCAAACTAGTCAGTAAATCTGCTAATTATATAAAACAATGAATTAAGGAATATAATTTAATTGCATCGGTTTTACTTTTCCATTTGTCAGTGGGGCAATTAAATTATCTACACGATAATTTCTCCCCTTCTACCCCAACAATTCAATAGATTCCTGAGTGTAGCTGAAGATTCTATGATATATGGAGAAAACTGCGTATGTTTGTAAATTTTGATACCGGCCGAGATAATCGGAGTGTTTCTTATCAGAGATGTAAATACAGTTTTTTTACGTCAGTTTCTCAGGTTGATTCTAAGTGGGTTTTTACGTCTCTTTAAATACTGCTAGTTATCAGTTGATGAAGATTGTTTGTTAGCCAGTGGATGGATGAGAGAATGAGAGGGAGAGAGAGAGAGAGAGAGAGAGAGAGAGAGAGAGAGAGAGAGAGAGAGAGAGAGAGAGAGAGAGAGAGAGAGAGAGAGTGTGTGTGGTGTGTGTGTGTGATCAGCAATTGTCAGGTGGGAGTCCGTAGTAGTGCTGTGTGACTGATGAAACTATTCCCGGTGACCAGGACGTGTGGGCAAGACTGCCCCTCTCTCTCTCTCTCTCTCTCTCTCTCTCTCCCCTCTCTCTCTCTCTCTCCTCTCTCTCTCTCTCTCTCTCTCTCTCTCTCGTCTCCTCCTCGTCCCTACTTTCTTTCAGTTTTCTCTTCCTTTTCTCTTTTGGCTGGCTCTCTCTTCCAGCTAGTACTCTACTGTCAGTCGTGACTGGAAACATCCCTCCTCGCTGCTCATGGACGTGTGGGCTCTTCATACGACACTCCCTACTCTCTCTTCCTCTCTCTCTCTTCTCTTTCTACTCTGTCGCATCGCTGCATTCGTTGCTACGTGCTCTCTCTCTCGTCTCCCCCTCAGCTCCTTCTCTCTCTCTCCTCTCTCTCTCTCTCTCTCTCTCTCTCTCTCTCTCTCTCTCTCTCTTCTCTCTCCTCTCTCTCACTCTCTCTCTCTCTCTCTCTCTCTCTCTCTATTCTTGAGCTCTTGCAGTTGTCAGGATTCTCTCCCGTCACAGTCCCCCAACTCTCCCTCACAGTCGTCCAACTCTCCCTCACAGTCCCCCAACTCTCCCTCACAGTCGTCCAACTCTCCCTTACAGTCGTCCAACTCTCCCTCACAGTCGTCCAACTCTCCCTCACAGTCCTCCAACTCTCCCTCACAGTCGTCCAACTCTCCCTCACAGTCCCCCAACTCTCCCTCACAGTCGTCCAACTCTCCCTCTCAGTCGTCTAACTCTCCCTTGATCTCCAGGACTTTCTAAATCTGTTTCCCCCCCGTGTGTCATTCAAAACAAGGAGCGGTGGAGGCTTGATCCACCCTCCATGTATGTATTATTCAACACAAGGAGTGGTGGAGGCCTGAGCCACCTTCCGCTAATCACGACCCCGATTCCTGACCAGTCAGGCTCTAGCTACTGGCCCACAAGATTGAGAAGAGTGTGTATGAGAGTGAAAGCTCTTATCAAAATAACTTAATGATTCTCCTCCAATTATTGACTAAACAAATCGGCAGTTTGCATATAGATTGATCTACTAATTACCCACCAGAGATAAATGAGTCGTAAAAAAAACTCATTGGACTAAAACTCATTAAGAGAGATCTTTGCCTCTCTGGACTGGACGGAATCTCGAAAAATAATAATTTTGGAATAATTTTTTAAAACTTCTTCGTAAGTTTTAAGTTCACGTTCTTTTATTTCGTTTAAAAACATATAAAAAATATATGTTAAGGAAAGAAATTATCTACTGTCAAAGACAAAGAATGATAGAGGATAAAGAAAGGCTGCTAGAGGATTTTGGAAAGGCAAAGAAAGTTGAGAATAAAGAGACTATTGGAGTTCAAGCCAAGCAAGTCAAGGAAAAGAAGACTGGAGGTAGAGTAAAGCCTGCGAGGTAAGGAAGTACTGATATATTGCTAAGTAAACATCACAACAAAAATAGTGGCAGTAACCTGAGTTTCTTTATTTGAAGATATTCCGTCTTCATAATATGAATGTAGGCGGACCACCAGCGCCAACAGCCTGGTTGACCAGGCAAGAGCCAGACATGCCTGGCTATGGAAGGGCTCCAGGAGTAGAAAAACTCTCGGAACTCATCAAAGGTATATCAAAGGGATATACCTAGGTGTTGCACATGTGTTTAATTCTTCACCTCGTCGGTATTGTATACCATGTTGTGATGATACTGGTCATCAACAACATTGTTGTGATGATACTGGCATCAACAACATTGTTGTGATGATACTGGCATCAACAACATTGTTGTGATGATACTGTCATCAACAACATTGTTGTGATGATACTGGCATCAACAACATTGTTGTGATGATACTGGCATCAACAACATATACAAGGTCGATGAATCTAAGAATTGCTGTCAGGGATCGTAAGATAGAAATCCTTAAGGCTCCTTACACAATATATGTAAGCCTTTCAACACAAACAACAACACACAACATCATTCACATCTACACATCACAACACAACCACACACAATAACACACACACACACACACACACACACACACACACAGTCACAAAGGTCGTACCCAACATGAAAGTCACGTATCTAGATCAAACCACACGTTAGTGTATTATCAGATTACTGTTATGGGTGTAATACTCGTATGTAACTCCCGTATAATCATGCGATGAGATCACTATGCACTACAGGCGATACATTACCAATTTTATGTTCCCTAAACTTAATAACATGTGGAGGCTATTGTTAATACGATCACGGAGAAGATCCGGACGCCTGAGGGAATGGACGAACAATTAGCTTCGATTTGAAGTTGATAATAGTATCAAATCTTTGAAACAGTAGCCCCATCAATATCATCAACTCACGCCTCTTCTCTCTAAGGAAGGATGCAAAGAATTGGTGATTTTCGTGAAGCGAGGAAGTGAATGAGTTTCGTGAGGGAGTCATTTCGTAGCTCGTATACCCGTGGGCTTGCCTGGCAGGGAATGATCCGGGGATTGCTTAAATCGTTTGGAACGCAAGACGTTTGTTATTATTCTGCTGGTTTAAACAGCAGAGTGTGGGCAAGTATGCTTAACACAAACAAACACTTATAACTAATACCTCCAATGTACCACAATGGAAATTAGTCACTTTGACTTTTTGGGGTTATCCTAAGTAATCTACACATATGCTGCTATGTATGATAATTTATTTAACTGTATTTATGTATACCTGTACCTGAGTAAACTTACTCCAGGAATAACAACCTTAACGAGAATTATAATACAAACTGCCGGGGTATAGATAACCAACACGCATTTTCCAGAAATCAGATACGGGAATTCTGACATAGACCTTAACTCAATAGTACCCACCTCGTTACTTAGCCAGTGTTTCACTCGAAGCTCTCTACAAAACCATAAATAATCTCTCCTTTCTTTACTTGTACTGTCCTTATATATAACCCGTTTAGGGGGGCGAGTCTAATTGTTTTCTAGTGAAGGTTTATGGACTTATTTACAAAGTCACTATCGTTTGGAAGAGTGAGTCAATTATAAGTAGTAATTCAATGTGGGTTTAAAAGACTATCGACTACATGAGGGTCATCATGTCACCTGTACACCACCGTTCAAGGACACTTTTAAGCCGTGGAAAAGAGATGAAAGTAAATTGGGATGTGTATACACTGAGAGACATACACTTCTCGGTGTATATAAATTTGCATCTTAATAGAATATTCCTAGCAACAACAGCAATTATAATAATCATAATACGGTAATAATAATAATAATAATAATAATAATAATAATAATAATAATAATAATAATAATAATAATAATAATATAATAATAATAACAGTAATAATAATAATAATTATAAATAATGAATAATAATAATAATAATAATAATAATAATAATAATATTAATAATTATAATTAATAATAATAATAATTATTATTATTATTATTATTATTATTATTATTATTATTTATTATTATTATATATATAATAATAATAATAATAATAATAATAATAATAATAATAATTAATATATTATTATTATTATTATTATTAATTAATTATAATTGTAAATAATAATTATAAATAATAATAATAATAATAATAATAATAATAATAATAATAATAATAATAATAATAATAATAATAATAATAATAATAATGTATTTAAAACAGCTGAATTTGCTAAAATTAAACGAGAGAGGAAAAATATATATCCGCGTATAAATATTCAGCCTAATTAATAAAATTTCTCACTTTGGGAATTTACTCTCCCCGCCTCTTTGTAAATGCTCGAAAACGAAAAATCTATTACTTTTTATTTTGTTAATAAATTACTCTAGGCTGGAAAACGGCTAAGTGGTAAGATTAAAACACATAAAACAGGGCAGAGTTTAAATAGAATATTTAGTGAGAAGGTTATGTTAAGGTGGAAGTATGTGATAAATTATGTTTTTGTGAAATCTGTAATTACACAAGTAAACGGACGATTGTGTTTAAAGTTTTTTTTTTTGTGTGTGTGTTTGTTTTTTAGCACTGCCGTCTACCACCTAGGTAGGGTGATTCGAAGAGGAAGAAACAATTTCACCATCATTCACCCCATCACTCTCCAGAGGAGCCCCTACACTATAACTAGGCATCCCTGGGCAGCTAGTTTTCTGTTCCAGCGACTCAGTGCTGCTGTTCAGAGGGGTAATGCCTGCTGTATTTTGGGCACGCGTCCCAGCTCTGAAGAACTGGATGAAATTCTCGCATTATAATCAGCGACAAACACGTAACAATATGTACTAGACATGTATCTTTCACATCTCATGTACTGTATATGCCATCTTTATATCAACAATATATCTCTTAAATCTTTTGTACCACATTATGTAATTAAATATATCTCCTGGTAAAAAAGAATGAAAAGATGGGGTGGTAGGGGAAGTGAGATATTTAAACGACTTCAGGAAGAAATCAAAATATTCTTCCTTGAAGCCTTTTTATCCACTTCTCCGAGGCTGTGGGTCCCACAATTTACACCAGAGGTGGACCTCAAAAATATATAATATATATATATATATATATATATATATATATATATATATATATATATATATATATATATATATATATATATATATATATATATATATATATAATATATATATATATATATATATATATGTATATTTAGTGTGTATGAAATATCAACTTAAAATCATTCTTTCCTGGTATTTAAAATTCTCATTGCTGGGATACCTTTTTGTAATGTAAATATTGTAATTTTTTTTACAAAAAAACTGATTTACAAAAAAGGCTTAACTACAAAGTAACTAAGTGAGAGTAGCAAAAATCATTAACTCGTTTCAAAATGCACGAGGCATTAACGTGGCCTCTGGAGTGCTTTATGACCGAAAATCCACGAGTAATGTTCAGGATTTTAATCCAAAGCTAAACCATCAGATGACCTTTATCAGCTGAGAGGCGGCGGAAGTTCCATTACCAAGGCTGTTTGTGTCGCGGTGGTCGTCAACACGACCACCGCACACAGGTACGACAAGGTGTGTGTGTGTGTGTGTGTGTGTGTGTGTGTGTGTGTGTGTGTGTGTGTGTGTGTGTGTGTGTGTGTGTGTGTGTGTGTAGTGTGTGTGTGTGTGTGTGTGTGTGTGTGTGTGTGTGTGTGTGTGTGTGAGTGGTCGTCAACACGACCACCACACACAGGTACGACAAGGTGTGTGTTTGTGTGTGTGTGTGTGTGGGTGGGTGGATGTGTGTCCTCAAAAAATTATTTTACAACAGATAATAAATAATTTTTGGCTCTATGAAATTATATTAATAATTTAACCAAAAATAAAAATTAATTAATGATTCACAGAGAATCGTTTGACTTGTGACGTCCACGACAGCAAGACAGCCGTTGAGCGAGTGATGGTGACTCAGCTTTCTTCTTTGAGTTACCTTAGGCTGGGTGTCTTCCTGGCTGGGTGCCTAGCTGGGTGCCCTCCTGGCTGGGTGCCTAGCTGTGTGCCCTCATGGCTGGGTGCCTAACTGGGTGCCCTCCTGGCTGGGTGCCTAGCTGGGTGCCCTCCTGGCTGGGCGCCTAGATGGGTGCCCGCCCGCCTAGCTGGGTGCCTAGCTGTGTGCCCTCATAGCTGGGTGCCTAGCTGTGTGCCCTCATGGCTGGGTGCCTAACTGGGTGCCCTCCTGGCTGGATGCCTAGCTGGGTGCCCTCCTGGCTGGGCGCCTAGATGGGTGCCCGCCCGCCTAGCTGGGTGCCTAGCTGTGTGCCCTCATGCTGGGTGCCTAGCTGTGTGCCCTCATAGCTGGGTGCCTAGCTGTGTGCCCTCATGACTGGGTGCCTAACTGGGTGCCCTCCTGGCTGGGTGCCTAGCTGGGTGCCCTCCTGGCTGGGCGCCTAGATGGGTGCCCGCCCGCCTACCTGGGTGCCTAGCTGTGTGCCCTCATGGCTGGGTGCCTAACTGGGTGCCCTCCTGGCTGGGTGCCCTCCTGGCTGGGTGCCTAGCTGGGTGCCCTCCTGGCTGGGCGCCTAGATGGGTGCCCGCCCGCCTAGCTGGGTGCCTAGCTGTGTGCCCTCATGGCTGGGTGCCTAACTGGTTGCCCTCCTGGCTGGGTGCCTAGCTGGGTGCCCTCCTGGCTGGGCGCCTAGATGGGTGCCCGCCCGCCTAGCTGGGTGCCTAGCTGTGTGCCCTCATAGCTGGGTGCCTAGCTGTGTGCCCTCATGGCTAGGTGCCTAACTGGGTGCCCTCCTGGCTGGGTGCCTAGCTGGGTGCCCTCCTGGCTGGGTGCCTAGCTGGATGCCTAGCTGGGTGCTCTCCTGGTTGGGTGCCTAGCTGGGTGCCCGCCTGGCTGGGTGCCTAACTGGGTGCCCTCTTGCCTGGATAATTAGCTGTGTACCCTCCTGGCTGGGTGCCTAGATGGTTGAACTCCTGGCTGGGTGCCTAGCTTTGTGCCCTCCTGCCTGGGTGCCTAGCTGGGCGCCCGCGTGGCTGGGTACCTAGCTGGGTGCCTAGCTGGGTGCCAAGCTGGGTGCTTAGCTGGGTGCCTAGCTGGGTGCTTAGCTGGGTGCCCTCCTGGTTGGGTGCCTAGCTGGATGCCTAGCTGGGTGCCCTCCTGGTTGGGTACCTAGCTGGGTGCCCGTCTGGCTGGGTGCCTAAGTGGGTGCCTAGCTGGGTGCCCGTCTGGTTGGGTGCCTAGCTGGGTGCCTGTCTGCCTGGGTGCCTAATTGGGTGCCAAGCTGGGTGCCCTCCTGGCTGGGTGCCCTCCTGGCTGGGTGCCTAGCTGGGTGCCCGTCTGGCTGGGTGCCTAGCTGGGTGCCCGTCTGGCTGGGTGCCTAGCTGGGTGCCCGTCTGGCTGGGTGCCTAGCTGGGTGCCCGCCTGGCTGGCTGGCTGGCTGGTCAGAGCTCAGTGTGTGTGCAGACGTTGTGGAGGGTAGATATACTCGCTCCCTCTCCTTGCCTCCATCACAGAGACTCCGTCATTGCAGTCTCTCCCTTGCACTGTGGCACTGACTGCACATGCAACAGGCTCCTCTGGCCCTCACAATGGTCATCCAGTGTTAATTAAGTTAATAAACTAAACGAAACTGCTTAAAGTTATTATTTTCTACATTCTTTTCCAATTTTATCCTAATTTGGCCCATTTCTTATTTATTCCAATATATGTTTGTTAATAATCTTTATTACCAACATTAGTGATGTTAATTTTCTAGCAACGAAGAAGATAACGAACGGAAATCAACCTGATCTTCATTATTACTGAAAAAATCGGTTTCCCGATTTATTTTGGGGATTTCCTGAGTATAAAATCTGTAGAAAATTAATGAATTCTTTTATGAATAACTCAGGGAATTTTCAATGAATGAATTTATTCCAAAAAAACTATTTTCTGGACCATAGAGGCGACCAATTGTGACAATTTCAGTGGTTAATTCTTGGAATATATGTTTACGTTTGGTGGGTAAAACGTTCTCTTCAGTGGGGATTTATAAGTGGAAAAACTGTTTTGAGAGAAAGTTGGAAACCTTGAATATTGAAGTAAGAGACATCGAGTTTTGTAGCAGCGTCGGCATGCAGGTGTGGAGCAGTGTTGTTCTGGTTCTACTGCTCTGTATGACAGGTAGGTGTGGAGCAGTGTTGTTCTGGTTCTACTGCTCTGTATGACAGGTAGGTGTGGAGCAGTGTTGTTCTGGCTCTACTGCTCTGTATGACAGGTAGGTGTGGAGCAGTGTTGTTCTGGTCTACTGCTCTGTAGACAGGTAGGTGTGGAGCAGTGTTGTTCTGGTTCTACTGTCTGTATGACAGGTAGGGGGTGGAGCAGTGTTGTTCTGGTTCTACTGCTCTGTATGACAGGCAGGTGTGGAGCAGTGTTGTTCTGGTTCTACTGCTCTGTATGACAGGTAGGTGTGGAGCAGTGTTGTTCTGGCTCTACTGCTCTGTATGACAGGTAGGTGTGGAGCAGTGTTGTTCTGGTTCTACTGCTCTGTTTGACAGGTAGGTGTGGAGCAGTGTTGTTCTGGCTTACTGCTCTGTATGAAAGGTAGGTGTGGAGCATTTGTTGTTCTGGTTCTACTGCTCTGTATGACAGGTAGGTGTGGAGCAGTGTTGTTTGGTCTCTACTGCTCTGTTTGACAGGTAGGTGTGGAGCAGTGTTTGTTTGGCTCTACTGCTCTGTATGACAGGTAGGTGTGGAGCAGTGTTGTTCTGGTTTTTACTGCTCTGTATGACAGGTGGGGTGTGGAACAGGGGTTGGGTTTTGCTCTACTGCTTTTGTATGACAGGCAGGTGTGGAGCAGTGTTGTTCTGGTTCTACTGCTCTGTTTGACAGGTAGGTGGGGAAAGCAGTGTTGTTCTGGTTCTACTGCTCTGTATGACAGGTAGGTGTGGAGCAGTGTTGTTCTGGTTCTACTGCTCTGTTTGACAGGTAGGTGTGGGCAGTGTTGTTATGGTTCTATGCTCTGTATGACAGGTAGGTGTGGAGCAGTGTTTGTTTGGTTTACTGCTCTGTATGACAGGTAGGTGTGGAGCAGTGTTGTTCTGGTTCTACTGCTCTGTATGACAGGTAGGTGTGGAGCAGTGTTGTTCTGGTTCTACTGCTCTGTATGACAGGTAGGGTGGAGCAGTGTTGTTTCTGGCTCTACTGCTCTGTATGACAGGTAGGTGTGGAGCAGTGTTGTTCTGGTTTCTGCTCTGTAGACAGGTAGGTGTGGAGCAGTGTTGTTCTGGTTCTACTGCTCTGTATGACAGGTAGGTGTGGAGCAGTGTTGTTCTGGTTCTACTGCTCTGTATGACAGGTAGGTGTGGAGCAGTGTTGTTCTGGTTCTGCTCTGTATGACAGGTAGGTGTGGAGCAGTGTTGTGCTGGCTCTACTGCTCTGTATGACAGGTAGGTGTGGAGCAGTGTTGTTCTGGTTCTACTGCTCTGTATGACAGGTAGGTGTGGGCAGGGGTTGTTCTGGTTCTACTGCTCTGTATGGACAGGTAGGTGTGGGCAGTGTTGTTCGGTTCTACTGCTTGTATGACAGGTAGGTGTGGAGCAGTGTTGTGCTGGCTTACTGCTCTGTTGACAGGTAGGTGTGGAGCAGTGTTGTTCGGGTTTTCTACTGCTCTGTATGAAGGTAGGTGTGGAGCAGTGTTGTTCTGGTTCTACTGTCTGTATGACGGTAGGTGTGGGAGCAGTGTTGTTTGGTTCTACTGCTCTGTATGACAGGTAGGTGTGGAGCAGTGTTGTTTGGTTCTGTCTGTATGACAGGAGGTGTGGAGCAGTGTTGTTCTGGTTCTACTGCTCTGTATGACAGGTAGGTGTGGAGCAGTGTTGTTCTTGCTCTACAGTTCTGTATGACAGGCAGGTGTGGAGCAGTGTTGTTCTGGTTCTACTGCTCTGTATGACAGGTAGGTGTGGAGCAGTGTTGTTCTGGTTCTACTGCTCTGTATGACAGGTAGGTGTGGAGCGTGTTGTTCTGGTTCTACTGCTCTGTATGACAGGTAGGTGTGGAGCAGTGTTGTTCTGGTTCTACTGCTCTGTATGACAGGTAGGTGTGGAGCAGTGTTGTTCTGGTTCTACTGCTCTGTATGACAGGTAGGTGTGGAGCAGTGTTGTTCTGGTTCTACTGCTCTGTATGACAGGTAGGTGTGGAGCAGTGTTGTTCTGGTTCTACTGCTCGGGTATGACAGGTAGGTGTGGAGCAGTGTTTTCGGGTTTCTACTGCTCTGTATGACAGGTAGGTGTGGAGCAGTGTTGTTCTGGTTCTACTGCTCTGTATGACAGGTAGGTGTGGAGCAGTGTTGTTCTGGTTCTACTGCTCTGTTTTACAGGTAGGTGTGAGCAGTGTTGTTCTGGTTCTACTGCTCTGTATAAAGGGTTTGGTGTGGAGCATGTTGTTCTGGTTCTATGCTCTTATGACAGGTAGGTGTGGAGCAGTGTTGTTCTGGTTCTGCTCTGTATGACAGGTAGGTGTGGAGCAGTGTTGTTCTTGCTCTACAGTTCTGTATGACAGGTAGGTGTGGAGCAGTGTTGTTCTGGCTCTACTGCTCTGTATGACAGGTAGGTGTGGAGCAGTGTTGTTCTGGCTCTACTGCTCTGTTTGACAGGTAGGTGTGGAGCAGTTTTGGGTTCTGGTTCTACTGCTCTGTATGACAGGTAGGTGTGGGCAGTGTTGTTCTGGCTCTACTGCTCTTTTTTGACAGGTAGGTGTGGAGCAGTGTTTTTTGGGTTTCCCTGCTCTGTATGACAGTTTAGGTGTGGAGCAGTGTTGTTCTGGTTCCTGCTTGTATGAAGGTAGGTGTGGAGCAGTGTTGTTCTGTTTCTGCTCTGTGACGGTAGTGTGGGCAGTGTTGTCTTGGTTACATTCTGTTGACAGTAGCTGGTGCAAGCGGGTGCTTAGCTGGTGCCTAGCTGGGTGTTACTGGTGTGCACCTGTTGTTGGTTGCCTAGCTGGTATGCCTAGCAGGGTGGCCCTCCTGATGCGTAGGTTGCCAGCTGGGTTTGCCCAGTTCTGTAGCAGGGTGTGCCTAGTGGTGCCTAGCTGGTCCGCCCGTACAGGTGGGTGCCTGCTGGTGCCTGTCTGTCCTGGGTGCTCTAATGCTCGGTTGACAAGTGGTGCCTGGGCTGGGTTGCCCTCCTGTGCAGGGTGCCTAGCTGTGGTGCTCTCTGGTCCTGGTGCCTAGCTGTGGTGCGTCTGTGCTGGGTGCTACTGGTGCCAGCTGGCTGGCTGCTGTCTGGTTCATAGCTCAGTGTGTGAAGAGGTTGTGGAGGGTAGTTACTTCGCTCCCTCTCCTTGCCTCATCGACAGAGACTCCGGTCATTTTGCAGGTCTCCCTTGCACATTGTGGCTACTGACTGCACATGCGAACAGGCTCTGTGGCTCCTCACATGGTCATACAGTGTAGTTAAGTTAATAAACTAAATCGAACTGCCTTATAAGTTATTATTTTCTACATTCTTTTACAATTTGATCTAATGTTGGCCACTTTCTTATTATTCCAGATATATGTTTGTTATGAATCTTTATACCGAACATGTAGTGTGGTAATTTGTTCTGGTTCACGGAAGAAGGTAACGAAGTGTAAATCAAGTCCTGTCTTCATTATTACTTGAAAAATTCGGTTTCCCGATTTATTATGGGGATTTTCTGAGTATTAAAATCCTGTAGAATATTAATGAATTCTTTGTATGTAATAAGTCAGGGAATTTTCATGAGAATTTATGTCCATATAAAACATTTGTCTGGACCATAGAGGGCGACCACATTGTGCAATTTCAGTGGTTGAATTTTGATATATTTGTTTTACGTTGTGGGGGTATACGGTTCTCTCTCTGTCAGGTGGGATTTGTAAGTGGAAAAACTCTGTTATGAAGGAAAGTTGGAATTTTTGAAGATTAGTAAGGATATCGAGTTTTGTAGCAGCGTCGGCATGCAGGTGTGGAGCAGTGTTGTTCTGGTTCTACTGCTCTGTATGACAGGTAGGTGTGGAGCAGTGTTGTTCTGGTTCTACTGCTCTGTTTGACAGGTAGGTGTGGAGCAGTGTTGTTCTGGTTCTACTGCTCTGTATGACAGGTAGGTGTGGAGCAGTGTTGTTCTGGCTCTACTGCTCTGTATGACAGGTAGGTGTGGAGCAGTGTTGTTCTGGTTCTACTGCTCTGTATGACAGGTAGGTGTGGAGCAGTGTTGTTCTGGCTCTACTGCTCTGTATGACAGGTAGGTGTGGAGCAGTGTTGTTCTGGTTCTACTGCTCTGCATGACAGGTAGGTATGTAGCAGTGTTGTTATGGGTCTAATACTCTAAATGATAGGTGTGGAGCAGTGTTGTTATAGCTTCACTGCTCTAAATGACAGGTGTGGAGCAGTGTTGTTCTGGTTCTACTGCTATGTATGACAGGTAGGTGTGGAGCAGTGTTGTTCTAGCTCTAAATAAGCTGAGAATCCTGGCCACCAACTACCTTTTTCGGTGACTACTGAACCAGGTCTGTGGTTGCGGTGTTTCATATACATCCATATTCCTGACTTTGCAACGTATTCCGTAACTATTTATTTGGTGCTACGTGAAAAGGAGCAGCAAACTCAGGGAGATTTGTTAGGTAATGTGACATGTGTGCAACTAATGTGACATTTTATTGTGGCAACGTTTCGCTCTCTCCAGGAACTTGGTCAAGGGGACTTGCCTGTACGTTTTCCCCTGCCCAGATAGCCGCTCACAATATATGGTCAGCATTTAAATGTTATTATTTGTCAATGTAATAGTGAGAAAATAACGAAATAGCACCGATTTTGTTTTTTATGTTTGTGTATTCATTTCCTGGATGGATAAGCAAGTGTGTTTTGGTATGTCAGGTGTTGGTGGGTTCAAGCCCCCTTCCCTGGTAGCTGGCACTCACAGTGAGTCTGGTGTTGAGTTCCCTGGAGCCAGATCTCCCAGTTTCCTGCCATTTCCTTCTGTCTACCTTTCTTTCTTCCTCACGTCTCACTGACCTACCTTTCCTCACTCCCTTTCTCTCTCTCTCTCTCTCTCTCTCTCTCTCTCTCTCTCTCTCTCTCTCTCTCTCTCTCTCTCTCTCTCTCTCTCTCTCTCTTCTCTCTCTCTCTCTCTCTCTCTCTCTCTCTCTCTCTCTCTCTTTTTCAGCAGCTGAAAGATTGAACGTACCATTTTCTTTATCTCTTCTCTTCCGCTCCGTGTACGTTGTGTGGCCACGGACGACACTGGTGCTCTTTATGTGATTGTGGTGGCCACGGACCATCTTTTGCCTGACACGGACATAACATGTCTTATGCATGCTTTGTTTATGTAATTACTTTTCCACTTACGCACGCACGCACACACACACCAACACACACACACCACACACACACACACACACACACACACCACACACACACACACACACACACACACACACACACACACACACACACACACACACACACACACCACACACACACATCTGACTCCTGGAGTTCAATCCCACCAACTGCAAAGTCATGAAGACCGCAGACGGAGTACAGTCTAGGGGGTCAGAGACTACAAACCTCACTCAAGGAAAAAGATCTTGGGGTGAGTATAACACCAGGCACATCTCCTGAAGCGCACATCAACCAAATAACTGCTGCAGCATATGGGCGCCTAGCAAACCTCAGAACAGCATTCCGACATCTTAATAAGGAATCATTCAGGACCCTGTACACCGTGTACGTTAGGCCCATATTGGAGTATGCGGCACCAGTTTGGAACCCACACCTAGCCAAGCACGTGAAGAAACTAGAGAAAGTGCAAAGGTTTGCAACAAGACTAGTCCCAGAGCTAAGAGGTATGTCCTACGAGGAGAGGTTAAAGGAAATCTACCTGACGACACGGGAAGACAGGAGAGATAGGGGGGATATGATAACGACATATAAAATGCTAAGAGGGATCGACAAGGTGGACAGAGACACGATGTTCCTGAGATGGGACACAGTAACAAGGGGTCACAACTGGAAGTTGAAGACTCAGATGATTCACAGGGATGTTAGGAAGTATTTCTTCAGTCACAGAGTTGTCTGGAAGTGGAATAGTTTGGGTAGTGATGTAGTGGAGGCAGGATCCATACATAGCTTTAAGAAGAGGTATGATAAAGCTCATGGAGAGGGAAGAGTGACCGAGTAGCGGTCAGTGAAGAGGCGGGGCCAGG
>NC_069472.1:22956680-22966680 GCF_026875155.1 Cherax quadricarinatus
ATATATAATAATATATATATATATATATATATATATATATGTACAAGGATCTTCTGTCAACTTTACCGTACTGACTGGTATTATAACAAAACCTGCTACAGATTGACTGGACTGGGAACATCAGCCAGGGCTGGAACTGACAGTCTCTCCATCACTTGGCTACTAAGATATCTCAAGAAGAACTTTTATGTTGGACTTTAGGGGGCTAGCAAGAAAGGGAAAATTGGAAATAAAAAGAAATCAATAATAATTGGAAGAGAAGAGAGAAGATGTGTAGCTCTATTTTGATTTGACAATAGCTGGTTTGAAGAGCCAACTGGACGAGGAATGGGAAAAATAAATACTTTCCGAGAGGAAGTAATAGAAACCCCAGCATTAGTATCAACAATAGCAGTAGCAACAACAATCACTGTAGTAACTGATGCTACTGCCCCTCATACTGTTGTATCAGCAACAAAACCAGCAGCAGCAGCAGCAGCAGCAGCAACAGAAGCAACATCACCAGAATCAGGAATAGTCAGAGTCACATTTCTAGCAATAGGCGACGTAACAGCGAAGCCACAGGAGATATAACAGCGAAGCCACAGGAGATATAACAGCGAAGCCACAGGAGATATAACAGCCAAACAATAGGAGACGTAACAATGCTAAACCGGTTTTATTATGAAGGGTAATACTGTAATATGCCTTATTTTCATCCCAGCAAAAAATAAAGTCTTGATAAGTTGTGGGCATCTAATAAAATATCTGCTCGTAACTTCCCTATTCATTATTGAATATTTATTATATAATAATCGATTCATTCCGTCGAGGAGTCCTAGAGGTAGGTCGGGCATTTAGAAAGGATTGATCTTGCCAAAATACTCACTTCCTTCCTCTGTAGATATCACCCAGCATCCTCTTCTACGTGTTAATCTCCCTCTCTCCCTCCCTCTTGCCATAGGAGACATAACAGCCAACATAGGCAGACAGAAAGCATTCACTAAACATTTTGTTCAACTGTTCCGGGATTTCTACTCCTTTCTTCCTGGGGTTTACCTGGAGAGAGTTCCGGGGGTCAACGCCCCAGCTGCCCGGTCTGTGACCAGGCCTCCTACACCTGCAAATTGTGTTTTCAACCTGGCCTACTCCTTCCAGTAGTGTTCTAACATCCCTCCACACACCCCAGCACCTGTCCAAACCTCCCCTGCCCCTGGGGGAGGTTTGGACAGTGTTCCAACATCCCCCAATACACCCCCAGCACCTGTCCAAACCTCCCCAGTCCCTGGGGGAGGTTTGGACAGGTGCCCACACCTCTCCAGGTCGCCTGTACATCTTCCCACACAACGGCTGAATAATGCAGCACAGACCATGAGCTCACACACGCAAGAAAAGCACCTCATTTTTCGCCTGCTGAAGGAGGTGCTGAAGCAGTCGACAGAGCAGAAGGAGACCGTCAGGAACAGCTTCCTGCAACGCCCTCCAACACTCACACTGAAAAACGTGAGACGTGAAAACTACTGCTCCCTTGCATGCTTTTCATCAAGTCTAACATTATCTCCACCGTTTCTCGTAGTCATCTTGTTTTTAAGAGGAATGAAAAATGTTCACTAAACTTTGGGCTTTCAAATGATTGCATATCTTTGTATAATGATTTGAAATAAAAAAAATTATTATTATAATATATTATTATTATTATTATTATTATTATTATTATTTATTATTATTATTATTATCATTAGCAGTAGCACTAGTAGTAATAGTATTGTTATTATTATTAGTCTTATTATCATCATCATTATCAGTAGTAGCAGCAGCAGTATTAGCAGTATTGCTGTTATTATTATTATTATTATTATTATTATTATATTATTATTATTTTATTATACACCGTGGCATCAGAGGTTTAGGTCACAATGGGTTGTTCTTCAAGACACCTTCACAGATGTTGTAAACACTTGACCTGTTAGCGTCTCAGTGATGCGTCTTGTAAGTGTTTTAGACAAGGCTGGAAGTATTTACTAAAGAGCCGTGTCTATCTTGTATGACAACAACTCACCAACACATTCTTGATGCATGTGTATATGTGTGCTTGTAAACGTTGCATACTTGACTATAATGCAGTACACCTCCTAAGCCCTAGAAGGCCAAACTGGCGAGACTAGACTTGGTTTTCACCTTGAATATGAAATGCATCCTAGAGGCGAGCCGTCATTCTGTACTCTAGATTAAGAAGAGGAACCCAGAAAGGAAATCTTCCAAGACACTCTTTTACCAAACTGAAAGGGAAAGATATTTTTCAAGACAGCATCAGTACCTTCTTAAAAACAGTACGTTTCTTATGTATAAACCGTAACCTCTGGAATTGTAAAGTGTTGCTACGAATATAACGTTTATCTTCATAATGTACACAGTGCATATTCCCCAAAGAGAAATCAAGCTTTACAACAAAAAATGAACGCAGTTGTATAAAAAGTAGATTAGCGTCTGGCTGTTCCTCTCTCCGGCAGCGCAACAGAAGCTATACCACAGTTAATCAGAGACTTGGTAGAGTTTAGTCCAGCTGAGCCCAGGAAGACCTGAGATCAGGCTGGATAATAAGATCTTAATACTGTTAATTAAAACCTCGTCTCCCTTTCCATGGATTAATGTTAACTACCTTCCAGTTACGATTCCATGGATCAAGAGCTCATGACCAGCAAAAGGGACCCCATGGGTTAATGTGTGTGTGTGTAGGAAGCTGGACAAGATTTGGAAAATATTTAGTATAAGAAAATTAGGAATTACGATATTTGCTCGTTTTCCCAATACATTGTCCTATCTATCCACCAGAGGTGGACCCCATCCTATATTAAATATATATATATATATATTATATATATATAATATATATATATACTATATATATATATTATATATATTATATACTATATATATATAATATAATATATATAATATTATATATATTAATATATATATATATATATAATATATATATATATATATAATAATATATATATATTATATATATAATATTTTTGCAATAAGATCACAGTAAAACAGGTGATTTCAGATAAGCAAAAACAACCACTCTGAAAGAATAGAGAAATTCCAAGCGCTTTCGTGACTACTCACATTATCAAGGAACTATGATAATGTGAGTAGTCACGAAAGCGCTTGAATTTCTCTATTTCTTTCAGAGTGGTTGTTTTGCATAATAATATATATATATATAATATATAATATATAATATATATATAATATATATATAATATATATAATATATATATATATATATATATATATATATATATATATATATATTATATATATATATATATATAATATATATATATATGCATGTATATATATATATATATATATATATATATATTATATATATATATATATATATATATATATATATATATATATATATATATATATATAATATGGTGGAGGTGGTGGAGATGTGGACCACCACCACTCTCATCATCACCATCCTCACCTTCTAACACAACAGAATCTACCACCACCAACAATTCACATTTCAATGACCATTAGCCACCAGCCTCCTTTCCCCTAACAACCTTCACGATACAACCACACAACACACACACACACACACATACATATACACACACAGTAGCGACCAGTGAAGAGGCGGGGCCAGGAGCTTGGACTCGACCCCTGCAACCTCAGCTAGGTGAGTACAACTAGGTGAGTACACACACACACACACACACACACACACACACACACACACACACACACACACACACACACACACACACACACACACACACACACACACACACACACAGATGATGTGAAGTTAATGAGATGAATTAAATCAGATGAGGATCAGGCAGGACTACAAGAGACCTGGATAGGCGGGGCACCTGGTCCAGCAACTGGCTTCTCGAATTTAACCCCGCCAAATGCAAAGTCATGAAGATCGGGGAAGGGCAAAGAAGACCACAGACAGAGTATAGGCTAGGTGGACAAAGACTGCAAACCTCGCTAAAGGAGAAAGATCTTGGGGTGACCATAACACCGGGCACACCGGAGGCACACATCAACCAGATAACAGCTGTAGCATATGGGGGCCTGGCAAACCTGAGAATACCGTTCCGATGCCTTAGTAAGGAATCGTTCAAGACACTGTACACTGTGTACGTCAGGCCCATACTGGAGTATGCAGAACCAGTTTGGAACCCACATCAGGTCAAGCATGCCAAGAAATTAGAGAAAGTACAAAGGATTGCAACAAGGCTAGTTCCATAGCTCAGGGGAATGTCCTACGATGAAAGGTTGAGGGAAATCGGACTGACAGCACTGGAGGACAGGAAGGTCAGGGGAGACATGATAACGATATACAAAATACTGCTTGGAATAGATAAGGTGGACAGAGACAGGATGTTCCAGAGAGGGGACACATAAACAAGGGGTCACAGTTGGAAGCTGAAGACACAGACGAGTCACAGGGATGTTAGGAAGTATTTCTTCAGTCATAGAGTAGTCAGGAAGTGGAATAGCCTAGCAAGTGATGTAGTGGAGGCATACATAGCTTTAAGAAGAGGTAATGGCAATGCTCGGGAAGCAGAGAGAGAGCAAGGACCTAGTAGCGATCAGTGAAGAGGCGGAGCCAGGAGCTGAGTCTCGACCCCTTCAGCCACAATTAGGTGAGTACACACACACACATACACACACGAGATACAATAACGACATATAAAATACTGAGAGGAATCGACAAGGCGGACAGAGACAGGATGTTCCAGAGATGGGACACAGCAACAAGGGGTCACAGTTGGAAATTGAAGACTCATAGGACTCACAGAGATGTTAGGAAGTATTTCTTCAATCAGAGTTGTCAGGAAGTGAAATAGCCTGGGAAGTGATGTAGTAGAGGCAGAATCCATACATAGCTTCAAGACGAGGTAAGACAACGCTCATATAACAGGAAGAGTGATCTAGTAGCAACCAGTGAAGAGACGGGGCCAGGAGCTGTGACTCAACCCTTGCAACCACAACTAGGTGGGTTCACACACTCACACAATAAACTCTACGGTCATCGGTCACCACATTTCACCACTCAGTGAACTGCCTCAATCTTGTAGTAGCTTTGCCTTGTATAATTCTCTCATTCAAGTAAGAACAAGCTGCAGAGGGCAACCACCCTGAAGATTTAAGGCCTGAAACTAAAATTTCCACTAAAACAATCTTTTACTTTGGGAAAATTCGTTCAAAAGCAGAGATGAGAGTGCCATTAGAAGGTTGGGTCCAGTAATGGACTAGCCACTGGTTCCCTACCTCCCAGAAGTCGCCCTTGAGGAGCATTCAGGAAGAATAATGTTTTAAACGTAGTTTGTTTACAGTATTTAAACTATCTCCCGTAGAGTTTAATGTGTAAAAAAGTTGGCATTAGTAAGTAGATTTTTCAGTTTCTTTATAACGTGGCAATTAATTACCGTTGAGTTTAAAGGTACGTTAGATAGTTTACAAAAACAAGAAAAATACAAGGGTTTTCTGGAAACAAGGAGGGAGGGGTATATTCCTGAGCGCTTGTGTGCTGAGGTGGATACTGGAACTTCCTAAACCGCGTACTGGGAGCGTGTGATTGTTCCAGTACATCACTGGTGTAGCTGTGAGAGAGAGGACTGGTGGGAGGGTAGGAGAGTCTCTCTTCTGGAGTACTACCACATACACACACACACACACACACACACACACAGCGAAGAGGCGGCAGGAGCTGTGAATCGACCCCTGCAGCCACAAATAGGTGAGTACAAATAGATGGGTACACACACTAACGCTCTTCCCTTATGTTATTGTTGTGTTGTTGTTGTTATTATTATTATTATTATTATTATTATTAGTATTATTATTATTATTATTATATTATCATCATCATCATCATCATTAAATCAAACGTCCTCGTTGAAAGTGAAGGGAAGCTTTAATTCCTAGTATCAAGAGCCCAACGCCAGCATCAAGGCACCGCCGCTCTTCTTCAAGTCTGCAGCATACAGATCATCAAGTCAACATCTGCAATTGCAGCGTGGTCCTCCTCGTTGTTATTCTACAGGTCCCTGTGTCATTTTCTGCCTGACAGCGGCTCACTCAGGCCTCCGATACTTCTTAACTCACAAGCAAGAGTATACACTATTTTTGTTTAGTACCTTTAGCCTTTTTCAAATTTAATTTATCATATAATACACACACACACACACACACACACAACACACACACACACACACACACACACACACACCACACACACACACACACACACACACACATACACACACACACACACACACACATATATATATATATGGTGGGAGGGTAGGGAGGGAGTGGTTGTTTTGCATATATATATATATATATATATATATATATATATATATATATATATATATATATATATATATTGTGTGTGTGTGTGTGTGTTTTGGGTTGTGGTTGTGTGTGTGTGTGTTGTGTGTGTGTGTGTGTGTGTGTGTGTGTTATGCGTGTGTGTAAATAACAAGGTAAGCGTGTCTATGTCTGTTTACAAGCGTACGTGTTGAAGCTAGTTATTTATGTGTACATACCAGAGAGAGAGAGAGACAGAGAGAGAGAGAGAGAGAGAGAGAGAGAGAGAGAGAGAGAGAGAGAGAGTATATTTATTGTTGACTAGTAGTAAAAATAGCGAACTAGCATAGCAATAAAGTTGCCTTTTCGGCTCTCCAACGACCGTCCTAACTTAATTTGCTCTAACCTTTGTGGAAGAAATTAGTCTCGTAATAGCCAGCAATTTCTTCCTTCAGACTTGAAAAAAACTTTGCGGTTTGATTAAAATTCGCTTTAACATTACTGCTTTATCAGTAAAGTTCTAAAGTAAAGTTATAAAGCGAAAAGTTATTACAAAGAACGAAAGACACTTTGACACATAATAAAGATAATGAGAGAGAGAGAGAGAGAGAGAGAGAGAGAGAGAGAGAGAGAGAGAGAGAGAGAGAGAGAGAGAGCTTGGAATAATGTTTCACTCTGTGTAGAGCTTTATTAAGTCACGTTTCACTCTGTGTAGAGCTTTATTAAGTCACGTTTCACTCTGTGTAGAGCTTTATTAAGTCACGTTTCACTCTGTGTAGAGCTTTATTAAGTCACGTTTCACTCTGTGTAGAGCTTTATTAAGTCACGTTTCACTCTGTGTAGAGCTTTATTAAGTCAAATTTCACTCTGTGTAGAGCTTTATCAAGTCAAATTTCACTCTGTGTAGAGCTTTAACAAGTCACGTTTCACTCTGTGTATAGCTTTACCAAGTCACGTTACACTCTATGTAGAGCTTTATCAAGTCATGTTTCGCTCTGTGTAGAGCTTTATCAAGCCAAGTTTCACTCTGTGTAGAGCTTTATCAAGTCACGTTTCACTCTGTGTAGAGCTTTATCAAGTCATGTTTCACTCTGTGTAGAGCTTTAACAAGTCACGTTTCACTCTGTGTAGAGCTTTATTATGTCACGTTTCACTCTGTTTATAGCTTTACCAAGTCACGTTTCACTCTATGTAGAGCTTTATCAAGCCATGTTTCGCTCTGTGTAGAGCTTTACCAAGTCACGTTTCACTCTGTATAGACCTTTATTATGTCACGTTTCACTCTGTTTATAGCTTTACCAAGTCACGTTTCACTCTATGTAGAGCTTTATCAAGTCATGTTTCGCTCTGTGTAGAGCTTTATCAAGCCACGTTTCACTCTGTGTAGAGCTTCATCAAGTCACGTTTCACTCTGTGTAGAGCTTTATCAAGTCACGTTTCACTCTGTGTAGAGCTTTATCAAGTCACGTTTCACTCTTTGTAGAGCTTTTCCAAACCATAACTTGTCTCGATCTCAAATACAGAAATGGTGCCACAGTAACAGTGCCACAGCAATGGTGCCACAGTAACAGTGCCACAGCAATGGTGCCACAGCAACAGTGCCACAGCAATGGTGCCACAGCAATGGTGCCACAGCAATGGGGCCACATTAACAGTGCCACAACAATTGTGCCACAGTAACAATGCCACAGCAATGGTGCCACAGTAACAGTACCACAGCAACGATGCCAGAGTAACAGTGCCACATTGTTGGTGCTACTGTAATGGTGCCACAGCGATGGTGCCACAGTAATGGTGCTGCAGTAACGGTGCCACAGTAAAGGTGCCACAGTAAAGGTGCCACAGTAACAGTGCCACATCATTGGTGCAAGAGTAATGGTGCCACATTATTGGTGCCACAGTAATGGTGCCACAGTAATGGTGCTACAGTAATGGTGCCACAGTAACGGTGCCACAGTAACGGAGCCACAGTAACGGTGCCACAGTAACGGTGCCACAGTAACGGTGCCACAGTAACGGTGCCACAGCAACGGTGCCACAGTAACGGTGCCACAGTAACGGTGCCACAGTAACGGTACCACAGTAACGGTGCCACAGTAACGGTGCCACAGTAACGGTGCCACGCCCTACCAGCCTTTCCCATCTGGCACTACCAGCAACAAATAAAACAGGATCAGAAACCTCCATTAAGGATTGAAGTGTATGTGTGTGTGTGTGTGTGTGTGTGTGTGTGTGTGTGTGTGTGTGTGTGTAAGTGTGTGTGTGTATGTGTGCGTGTGTGTATATGTGTGTGTGTGTGTATGTGTGCGTGTGTGTGTGTGTGTGTGGGGTATGTGTGCGTGTGTGTGTGTGTGTGCGTGTGTGTGTGTATGTGTGCGTGTGTGTGTTGTGTGTGTGTGTGTGTGTGTTTTAAACTCACCTATTGTACTCACCTATTTGTGGTTGCAGGGGTCGAGTCCTAGCTCCTGGCCCCGCCTCTTCACCGGTTGCTACTAGGCCCTCTCTCTCCCCGCTCCATGAGCTTTATCAAACCTCGTCTTAAAACTGTGTATGGTTCCTGCCTCCACTACGTCATTTTCTAGGCTATTCCACTGCCTTACAACTCTATGACTGAAGAAATACTTCCTACTATCTCTCTGACTCATTTGTGTCTTCAACTTCCAATTGTGGCCTCTTGTTTCTGTGTCCCTCCCTGGAACATCCTGTCTTTGTCCACCTTGTCTATTCCACGCAGTATTTTATATGTCGTTATCATGTCTCCCTGACCCTCCTGTCCTCCAGTGTGGTCAGGCCGATTTCCCTTAATCTTTCCTCATAGGACATTCCCCTTAGCTCTGGAACTAACCTTGTCGCAAACCTTTGTACTTTCTCTAGTTTCTTGACGTGCTTTATCAAGTGCGGGTTCCAAACAGGTGCTGCATACTCCAGTATGGCCTGACATACACGGTGTACAGTGTCTTGAATGATTCCTTACTAAGGTATCGGAATGCTGTTCTCAGGTTTGCCAGGCGCCCATATGCTGCAGCAGTTATCTGATTGATGTGTGCTTCCGGAGACATGCTCGGTGTTATACTCACCCCAAGATCTTTCTCCTTGAGTGAGGTTTGCAGTCTTTGGCCACCTAGCCTATACTCTGTCTGTGGTCTTCTGTCCCCTTCCCCTATCTTCATGACTTTGCATTTGGCAGGATTAAATTCGAGAAGCCATTTGCTGGACCAGGTGTCCAGTCCGTCCAGGTCTCTTTGAAGTCCTGCCTGGTCCTCATCAGATTTAATTCTCCTCATTAACTTCACATCATCTGCAAACAGGGACACTTCTGAGTCTAACCCTTCCGTCATGTCGTTCACATATACCAAAAATAGCACTGGTCCTAGGACCGACCCCTGTGGGACCCCGCTCGTCACAGGTGCCCACTGTGATACATCATTACGTACCATGACTCGTTGTTGCCTCCCTGTCAGGTACTCTCTGATCCATTGCAGTGCCCTTCCTGTTATATGCGCCTGATGCTCTAGCTTCTGCACTAATCTCTTGTGAGGAACTGTGTCAAAGGCCTTCTTGCAGTCCAAGAAGATGCAATCAACCCACCCCTCTCTCTCTTGTCTTACTTCTGTTATTTTATAATAAAACTCCAGAAGGTTTGTGACACAGGATTTGCCTTCCG
>NC_069472.1:22974180-22976680 GCF_026875155.1 Cherax quadricarinatus
TGGTTAAAAATCCGAACAAAATCTTATTTTACCTCTCTTATCTTAAACACAGAAGACAGAGTAACAGAAAGGGATTGGTCATCTAAATAAGGAACGGTAACAAGTAGAGTTCCACAAGTATCAGTACTGGAGCAGCTACTCGTGCTAATATGTGTGACTATCTAGCAGACAGGACTGAGTCCTATGTGTTAGATATTAAACCACATAAAAAAACAGAGGGGCGTTACCTAACACTGAGTCTTGAAAGTTACTATTCTGTACAAGGGAGTTTTCTTCATCGACTTGTGAAGATTTTGTACAGGTTATAAGGAAAAAGCAAGTGTTGGATGTGATCACTTACAGAGTCAGAACCTTCAAGTACTCTTCGATTTTATTTGATTCAACTCCTGGCGAGAAACACACCGATCAGTTCACAGCTATTTCTCGACACATGAGAGTCTTACGACTCGCTCACCAGGGTTCAAACCCCACCCGTTCCGTGGTTTGTTTATGAGGGACACTATGCTGTATCAGCTGGTCGTAAACAACACCGATGAGGTAATGAATTAGATACTGTCTGCAGTGTCGTATTCTCCTGCAGTCGACAAAAGAAACCTGTTGCGCAGACGTAACGTTTCGGCAAAGAAGATAGCAAGATGTTACAAAAGTGTCTTATTCATCACACTACAATGAGACATTTGTTCTTGTCTTATCAGGGACACAGGACATGTGTGATGAGTTGATGTAGTTTCTGAGTACACATGACACTGACAAATTGTCCTACTCAGTGTTGTGGCAATGATTCAGGTTTCAGAGGAATAAACATAAGCTTCCAAGCTAAGATGGCTACAAGCTAAGATGGCTACAAGCTAAGATGGCTACAAGCTAAGATGGCTACAAGCGACAAGCTATAAGCCTGGATACCTTGTGCAGGCCACACCTTGAACTTAGCTACTGCAGATGAGTGTTACCCAGCCCCTGTCAACGTTTTATTTTACTGTCTCGTATAGCATTATATCTTCACACGTCCACACATCATTATGAAATGTTAACAACAGCATTGAAAGACAGATGACAAAAATTATGCGTTCTTAAATGCTTTACTACTGTTACTGCTATGTGTTTGTCGTTAGACAGTGAAATTACCCAACTAGATTCTCTTCAGCTGTCCAGGACAGCAATATCTACTGAGAGCTTCTGGCCATAATTTATCTCTGCAGGTACCAGCCTCTGACTTGCTAGGTCTCAGGGGTAATCAAAGAATCTTCAGAATCTGACTGTGAATCTTTGGCCCCCGTGAGATGGTATGTAAACCGAGAGGTGTGTATCTCTCTGTGTATATACACCTCTCGAGAGGTCTACCTGGAGTCTACCTTAAGGGGATTCCGGGGGTCAATGCTCCCGCGGCCCTGTCCTTGACCAGGCCTCTGTGAATATGTACCTTGTTCTCCAACGTGTACCTTTGAATTCATCAAAATTATGAGTTAACTGGGAGTAAATGAGGAAAACATTTGGCCCTATACTCAGCGGGTGGCCAACAGTCCACGGCATAAAACAAAACCTATTTTTTTATACAAAATACTAGGCCTCGCATATGCATACACTGTAATTTGAAGAGTGAATTTCATTCAAAATTATAACAATTCATGAGTTTCTGTAAAGCATAACATCAAGAGCCCTTCCTCAACAAAAAAAAAAGAAACAGCCCTTGATGAATATTGGGGTATAAGGGATCCAGACAGCCACCTACTGGCGTAAGAAAGACCCAGAAATCTTCACCTCTAACCATCATAGCCGGTATTCCCTTCTAAATTATACTATTATATAATCGAATAGAAGCTAGAAAACCTAGTAATTCATTTTTTCTTCCTTTATACCAATCTCATCCATAAAATTCACAGAATAATATTCATAACATCATCAAAAAATTTACTGGGCCAGTCAAATAAGCTTAACTTAAAATTATATTTTTTCTGTATGGCTCAATTGAGATTCAGAAAAAAATGATCCATAAAAGACCATAAAGAAGATCTGATGTGCAGTCCAGTCAGTCTGATGTATTGAAGTCAAAGTCTGATGTACTGAAGTCAAAGACACGAGCAAAACGAGAGGTTGAAAAGTGAGTCCTTTATTCTTGAAGTAATGGAACCTATCAGCCTGAGCTAGGAGACGTCTGCTGCGTTGAATAACCTGTCAGCCTAAGCTAGGAGACGTCTGCTGCGTTGAATAACCTGTCAGCCTGAGCTAGGAGACTTCTGCTGCGTTGAAGAATCTGTCAGCCTAAGCTAGGAGACGTCTGCTGCGTTGAATAACCTGTCAGCCTGAGCTAGGAGACGTCTGCTGCGTTGAAGAATCTGTCAGCCTGAACTAGGAGACGTCTGCTGCGTTGAAGAATCTGTCAGCCTGAGCTAGGAGACGTCTGCTGCGTTGAATAACCTGTCAGCCTGAGCTAGGAGACTTCTGCTGCGTTGAAGAATCTGTCAGCCTGAACTAGGAGACGTCTGCTGCGTTGAAGAATCTG
>NC_069472.1:22981680-23001680 GCF_026875155.1 Cherax quadricarinatus
CGAGTAACCAGGCTGTTGCTGCCCCGCTGCTGCATAAAGGATGGCTGATAAAGTCAAAACGCGTTTGAGCAGATTTTCTTGCCTGGCGAAATTGGCAGTAGCGAGTGGCGAAGCGAGAATTTATACAAGGCGACAGCCGGTGTGATCGCCTAAGTAGCGTTTGTAGAGGTTGGGCTCTATCTCATGGGTTATAGATTAAAGGTCCCAGGTTTTAAGTCCCAGGTCCCAAGTTCTAGGTCCCAGGTCCCAGGTTCCAGGTTCCCAGGTTCCAGCTTCTGGGTCCCTGGTTCTAGGTCCCAGGTCAAAGGTTCCAGGTTCTAGGACCCAAGTTCCAGGTTCTAGGTCCCAGGTTCAGGGTCCAAGGTCCCAGGAGGTTCTAGTTCTCAGGAACTAGGTTCTAGAACCTAGGACCTAAGTTCTAGGTCCTAGGTCACAGGTTCCAGGTTCTAGATCACAGATTCCTGGTCCAAGATCCCAGGTTCTAGGCCCCAGGACCTAGGTCCTAGGGCTCAGGACCTACGTTCTAGGGCCTAGGTCCCAGGTTTCAGATTCTAGGTCCCAAGTCCCAGGTTCCAGGTCCTAGGTCTCAGGTCTAAGATCCTAGGTCCTAGGCTCTAGGTCCCAGGTCCCACACCTCCAGGTCCAAGGTCTCAGGTTCCAGGGTTCAAGTTCCGGGTTCCTGGTCTTATGTCCCAGGTTCTAGGTCCCAGGTCCAGGTCCCAGGTCCCAGGTCCCAGGTCCCAGGTCCCAGGTCCCAGGTCCCAGGTCCAGGTCCCAGGTCCCAGGTCCCAGGTCCCAGGTCCCAGGTCCCAGGTCCCAGGTCCCAGGTCCCAGGTCCCAGGTCCCAGGTCCCAGGTCCCAGGTCCCAGGTACAAAGTCCCAGGTTCCAGACCCTAGGTCCCAGATTCCAGGTTCTCCCGTATCTAATTACCTGCTAAGGAACGGATTAGGTGTTACTGACTTCTTTTCCTAGTTAGTCCACTTTACAAGCGTGTTGTCTAAGTGTTGATGAAGGGTTTTTGATCCAAGGAATTGGAACTCTCATCTCTCTTCCTCGCATCCAACCTGATTACTTTCTATTTACCATGCGCTATAAGACCCTAGTGAGTTTAGCGCTTCCTTTTCTAACTGCAACCCAGCTAACACTTCTGTCTAACCACAGCTCAGTTAGCAACACTAACTACAACCAGCTAGCAACACTAACTGCAACCCCCTAAAAACACAAACACCCCCCCCAAAACAAACACTAACCCAGCACAACACTAACCAACCACTAAAACACTAACAAAACCAAAAGAAACAATCAAAAGAAAACATACTCCCAGAGCAAAAAATACAACCAATAAAACCCCCTTTAACCCAGCAAATAATCCCCAGAAATTCCCCCAAAAGTAAAATTAAAAAACCCAACAGAAAGAAAATCAACGGTGTTTTAAAAGTTGAACCTCAAAAGGGCCAAAAAACCCAAAACTAAAAAGCAAAAACAAAAAAAAGTAAAAAACCCAAAACCCTCAAAAACAAAACCAGCTAACATTTCCCCCCATTAACAAATCAAGCCCAAAAAAAAGAAAAACCCCCCAAACCCCAAACCACTCAACACTCCCCAGAAAAACCAAAAACCCAAAAACACTAAAAAACCAATAAAACCCGTTTTTTTAAAAAAGAAAGGCCCTTTCCCCCATTCGGGGGGCCCCAAACGTCTCCTTCAAAAAATTTTTCAAAGGTCGGGCCCCCCTTTTAAAATTTTTTTTTAGTCCCTTTGAATTTTTTTTTTTTTTTCCCCCGGGTTTTTTTAATTGTTGACAGGGAAAAAAAAAAGGTGCTTCTTGTGGGTTGTTTTTGGTGGGTTTTGGGGAATCACCTTTTTTGGGTTGGGGGGCGATATCCAATTTTTTTTCCGTCCCTCAGGTCATCTTCCTGCCAGACTTAAATCCGTTTTAAAATTTCAGGTTCTAGATCACTAGTTACTTTCCATATTTTTTCCCACTTCTGACGCCATGACGCAGAAATAGTCCTAGCACCCGAGGACCATCTGAGTTCAGGCTCTATTGGATCCCTGGTTAATTCTATGGTCCAGTCTCCTGGTATCCAGGTCCTAGTGTCCACGCTTGTCACTCCTAGTTTTAGGATTCGTTATCCATGTCCCACCCTCCAGGCCAAGGTCTCCTGTCCTCCAGTGTCTCAAGCCTTTCCTAATCTTATTCCTAGGACTAGTCCCTCCCTTCCCTGGTACAGCTGCCAACCTTTGCACTTCCCAGTCCCATGACCAGTGTGGTCCAATGGTTCATACTCAGGTCCACTCAGTGTCCAGGTCCTGAACGTTCCCTTACTGGTACAAACGCTCCTTGGTTCCAGAGCCCTATGCTCCAGATCATTCTCTCCGTTCTAATGTACCTGCTCAAGGAATCTGATTAGTTTACTCAGATTCCTTTCCTAGTGAGTGCATCTTTACAAGTCTTTTCTGTGGTTTTCTACCGTGTTATGAAGTGGATTTTGTCAGGTTAAATTGGAATCATTCTTTGGCAGCATTACCTGTAGGTTACTTTTATTCCTGCTTGCGTTAAACCAGAGAGTTTCTGAAGGCTTCCTTTTCTAACTGTCAAACTCAGTACACTCTGTTAACCATATCCGATTTAACATCACCATTAACTCACAACACTGCAAACAACGAACACTTTAGTCACACACTCCTCATGTCTAGCAAACTAACAAAACAAGCTGGCAACACTAACTACACCCTTGCAACCCGTACTTCACAGCGCCAACACTAATCACCCCAGCGTACCATGAACTCAGTTGTTCCTCTCTAGCAACAGCGTATACTACAATCCAGCTGCATCACTCTACAACCAACAGCATGCCTAGACTACAACCAGCAGCCTTCTTACTAACCTCCTTAACCTGCTGCAACCTTCTTCAGCCAAACTAGCATCACTACCTACAAACCACTCCAGTCTTACTTCGTTACCATGCTCATAAAACTACAAAGTGAACATAGACCCTTACCACCATAGCTGAGCAACAATGGTAATCTCATACAGCTGGCTAACTATCTGAACTACAACACTGCAAATCTAACTACATCCCAGCTGAGGCATTTACTACTACAGTCAATAGTGGCAAGCTATACACATCAGCTACACTAAAAACTTCGTAAAACAACTCACCATAACATAACCCAGTAATTACTAATCATTACTATCTATTACTAAACCTCAACTCACTACAACACTCACACTTTTTTTTTTTTTTTTTTAATCCTATCAACAACCAGCCATCACTCACCAGCTGAAACAACGCAAAAATTTCACACAACACTACCATCAACTGTCGCCTAGACACGGTGCTTTACACTAACATCACAACGCCCATTAACATCATTAGACTCAGGCACTGACTTTTCCATCCTCTCCAGTAACTCAGTTCAGCCATGCCGGTTTCCACTAATCCTTTCATAAATGCTCTACTCTTTACAGTTTCCAAGCAGAGTATAGAAAGACATTTGTTCCATTCCCCTTAAGCTACGTTGTGTGGAAGTCCAAGCCCTCTGACACAAAACCTCCATTAATACTCTCTCATTCAGGACCCTGCTTTTCACACAGTGATACACTTTGAAGTTGCTGTTTTGGAACTAAACATTCTGCTTCGGGGTCCGACTCCCCTCATACAAACTCGCTTTCGCCCTTCACGATCCTGCAATCATTTCTCCACATTCTCCCAGACTCCTCCTATCAAAACGCTCTGTTATTACAAAACTAATGCCTACATGACTCCACTACGTAGCTTTCCTCTAATCTTTTCACACGTTCACACAAAAAGACTGGTGAAAAACTTACCCTAACATCCTTCCTCTCTTTTTCAACTCCAATTGTGACCCTGTTTCTTTGTCTCAAATCTCTAAGGAACCACTCACCTTTTCCATCCATCAATGTCTATATTCCCGCATATTTTAAGACCCTCTGTTATCATCGTCCATCCCCAACGCTCTTCCTGCTCCTCCATCTCTCGCCTCCCCTCAATCATTCTTGTCAAGTCCCTTAGCCTCTGGAACCTTACTCTTCTGATACCTTTCAATTTCTCTAATTTGCGACACCTTACCAAATTTCCACAACTCTCTGCATACTCCCAATCTCCCAGACACATGGTTACAGAGCATTGAACAATTCCACTGAGTATGAACTTTATCTTTTAAATCGCCACGAGCCCCCAATGACCCTCGCAGTAGTTACTTTCTGATTACAACCCAAATAATCTATATTATACCCCACTCATCAAATCCTTTTAACCTACTTATACTGGGAAAATAATTCGCTCTTTCCTCAACCTAACTTAGCCTCTACTTCCATCTGTAAAACTCTTCCTCTTAGTCCTTCCTCCATCATTCAACATGACATTTATCCCACTTGCAGCCTTCAAAATCCAAAAGCCAAAAGACCAGCTTTTAGCCTTCCAATCTACTGTATCACTTGGGTTTATATATTTCACCATTTCACCTGGACCACCTACCCCACCTTTCCAATCCTCTTGTACATCTGCTATCCTTATCCGACTTTCTTAATTCTTCATTTAACCTACCTAAACTTACCAGTCACTCAACAGGGACTTACATAATTTTGATCTTTTATACCCTTCCTTCATGTCTTACTTATACCAAAAACTATGCATGTCCTGCGACCCCTAGTAACTACCGCTCTTCACACTACAATTAGCACCAAACCACTCCAAACTATACCAACCGTTTTAACCTCTACTTCGTATTCATCGATCCACTGCTTACCCTTTTCCCTTTTAATACGTGCCTCACGATCCTCCCTCTCAGCATACTCTGGCTCTATCCTACCCTATAGGAACGTGTCAGGCCTCTTGCATCAGAAATCCATCTACCCTACCCTCCATTAACAATGTCTACATTTCCTTCCTTTCCCAATAAAACTCTCCATTTGAATAATCCCTTCTCCATATTAGGATTTAAAATTGCATCATTGTTCTCTGGTTTTATATCGTAGGGTTATTATATATGAATTTATATAGTGAGATATTATTATAAAGTATCTATATAATTGATATTATTGATTATTAATAATAAAACGCATTCTTTAGTCGAATAAATACATAATAAAGCAAGTACCGTTTACACTATTAATTTACCCCCCTTATTATAATATTAATATAATCTACACTGGCGTTATCCGCAATAGAAGCTACATCTGAGCTATTATCCGTCATAAGGAACACATCTGGCATGTATCTCCGCATAGCTACATCTAGGTGTATCCGAATAAGGCTCATCTGCTGTATCGGCTGCGAATACATCTGCATTACCGAATAAGGAAGCATAAACTCTGGCTTATGCATAACGGAACTACTGCTGAAGATTTATCCGCAAGGCTATCTACTTAATCCGCAAAAGGAATACATCTGGCTTACCATAGGAACTACATCTGCTGTATCCGCAATAAGGAAGCTACATTCTGGCTGTATCCCGGCAATAAGGAAGCTACATCTGGCTGTATCCGGCAATAAGGAAGCTACATCTGGCTGTATCCGGCAATAAGGAAGCTACATCTGGCTGTATCCGGCAATAAGGAAGCTACATCTGGCTGTATCCGGCAATAAGGAAGCTACATCTGGCTGTATCTGGCAGTAAGAACCTTACTTCTGGATATACCTGGCATTATGGATCCTACATCAGTAAGGAAGCTCTAGCTGGCCGTATCTGGCATTAAGACACCTACATCTGTCTATATCTGGCAACAAGGAAGCTACACCTGGCAATAAGGAATCTACAGCTGGCTGTATCTGGCAGGGAAATAGTTACATCTGTCTGTATCTGGCAGTAAGATGGCTACATCTGGCTAAGGCTTTGAGTGAGGAAGCTGGATCTGGTTGCATCCGGCAATAAGGAAGCTACATCTGTCTCCACTGGAAACTGAATTCTTTTATGAGTTTGGATCCGGCTTCACGCTAGGGAAAAGCCGAGTTAATTGCATTTGGCCGCCGGAAAAGCGAATCCAAGTGTAAGTTTGGCCACATTTTGTGTTGGATGGCCACCGTGAAGACTTGCAGCCGGGACCCAGTGGCTTGCTGCGTCCCTTCATGTCCATAGTGCGTCCCTTCCTGCCCGTGCTTCGATGGCTTACCACAGTGGGTTTGAAGCCCATCGACTACACGATGATCAGTAAAGCCCACTGTTTCACTCCCCTCCCCTTGCTATGTATCCCTCCCTGCATTCTATCCCTTCCCCTGCCATCTATCCTCCATCTATCTCCCGGCTCCATCATCCGAGTCAATAAAGTAGTGAGACCGCGTTTACAGCCGTGGTAATAAAAACAGAAGTAAATAAAAGCAAGGAAATAAAGTAACAATAGTCTTACAAGGATCTACTCTAAACTGAACTCTTAACTGAGTAGTAAAGGGAATATTCCCCGATATTAACTGACAGTTCGTCTCGATATTACCCGGTATTACCAGATGTTACCAGACATTGCTAGATACAACAAGATATTAACAGATATTACCAGATGTTACCAGATATTAACAGATATAACAAGATATTAGCAGATATTACCGGGTATTACCAGATATTACCAGATATTGTCATATATTGCCAGATATTACTAGATATTACAAGATATTACCAGATATTATAATTTATTACCAGATATTGCAAGATATTACCAGATGTTACTGGATATTACCAGATATTATTTAAAGAAAAGCCTTGTCAGAGAGGAGATTGTTGCAACGTGTGATTGTGACTCACTTGTACCAGGCCATTGCAAGTCTCTTGCAAATGCACCGTTAAAACTGCTCTGACGGTTAAAACCGTTGGGACAGTTAACGCCGTTTGGATCGTTAAAACCGTTAGGTCCGTTAAAACCGTTGGGACGGTTAAACCCACAGAAGAATAAGCTGGTAGACAGACACACAGATAAGGCGCTGCCGTGAATCCAGATACAAAAGGATTCTCCAAAGGACTCCCAGGCAGAGTCCTAGAGGAGGTACTAGATCCTACAGGATTCAAACGGTTGGAATCCAATTTCCAGTGGGTATGTCTGAACGCATTCCTTGTCCCTCCCCACCTCACCCTACCCGATAACAAATAAGCAATTTACTTCCCTAATACCAGACTGGAATTGGGCTTTTATTAGCAATAAGAAGAGAGCATAAATTGTGGGTTAATTCGACTGTTGTAGCAAGCAATTGTTGGTCCTAACTGTGGCCTGTCTTGATGCAAACTGTGGCCTGTCTTGATGCAAACTGTGGTGTGTGTCGTTGCACACTGTGGTCTGTGTCGTTGCACACTGTGGTCTGTGTCGTTGCACACTGTGGTCTGTCTTGTTGCAAGGCCAATGTTGGTTTGAGTGCCGTAATGAATGTCTTGAAGGGAGAGGGAAGTAGATATATATTCAACAAATTGTTTCTTTCAGTGGGAAGAGCACACACAAACACATGCACATATGCACACACACACACACATGCACACACACACACACACATGCACACAAAGCTCAGGAAGCAGAGAGGGAGAGAATCCGTACGATCATGAGAGGCGGGGCCGGAGCTGAGCTCGACCACCTGCAACCACCAGATTAAGTGAGTACAATCACATACAGCCACACACAACGGGGCCACACAGTCCGACCCTGCAACCACACATAGTGAACAATAGACAACACACACACAAGCGGGGTTCCACAGGGTCAGCCCTTAGGACCTGTGCTGTTCTTGGTATATGTGAATGACATAACGGAAGGGATAGACTCAGAAGTGTCCTTGTTTGCAGATGATGCGAAGTTAATGAGAAGAATCAAATCGGATGAGGATCAGGCAGGACTACAAAGAGACCTGGACAGGCTACAAGCCTGGTCCAGCAACTGGCTCCTTAAGTTTAACCCCTGCCAAATGCAAAGTCATGAAGATTGGGGAAGGGCAAAGAAGACCGCAGACACAATATAGTTTTAGATGGCCAAAGTCTGCAAACCTCACTCAAGGAAAAAGATCTGGGGCTGAGTATAACACCGAGCATATCTCCTGAGGCGCACATCAATCAGATAACTGCTGCAGCATACGGGCGCCTGGCAAACCTACGGATAGCGTTCCGATACCTCAGTAAGGATTCGTTCAAGACTCTGTAATACCATTTATGTCAGGCCCATACTGAGTATGCAGCACCAGTTTTGGAACCCACACCTAGTCAAGCACGTCAAGAAATTAGAGAAAGTGCAAAGGTTTTGCAACAAGACTAGTTCCAGAGCTACGGGATTGTCCTACGAAGAAAGGTTGAGGAAATCGGCCTAACGACACTGGAGGCCAGGAGGGTCAGGGAGACATGATAACGACATATAAAATACTGCGCGGAATTGATGAGGTGGACAAAGACGGGATGTTTCCAGAGATGGACACAGACACAAGAGGTCACAATTGGAAGTTGAAGACTCAGATGAATCAAAGGGATGTTAGGAAGTATTTCTTCAGTCATAGAGTAAGTCAGAGCCATGGAATAGCCTAGAAAGTGAACGTAGTGGAGGCGGGAACCATACATAGTTTTTAAGGCGAGGTATGATAAAGCTCATGGAGCAGGAAGAGAGAGGACCTAGTAGCAATCAGTGAAGAGGCGGGGCCAGGAGCTATGACTCGACCCCTGCAACCACAAATAGGTGAGTACAAATAGGTGAGTACACACACACACATACAAATATACAGGTGACAGCATAAGACAAGAAGAGAGGTGGTGGATGCATTTTCTTGACTGCAAGAAGCGTTGAACACAGTCCATACAAGAATTGGTGCAAAAACTGGGGACCAAGCAGGGATAACTGGTAAGGCACTACAATGGACATGGATACTTGTCAGAAGCAGCATCGAGTCATGTACGTGGCGATGTGTCAGAGTGGGCACCTGTGACAGCGGGGGTCCCGCAGGGGTCAGTCCTAGGACCAGTGCTGTTTCTGTATTTGTGAACGACATGAGGAAGGAATATGAGCGCTGAGGTGTCGCCTGTTTGCAGATGACGTGAGTTGATGAGAAGAATTCACTCGATCGAAGACCAGGGGCAGAACTACAAAGGGATGCTGACAGGCTGCAGACTGGTCCAGCATTGGCTCCTGGAGTGTCATCGCCACTCAGTGCAGAAGTCATGAAGATTGGTGGGGGGCAAAGAATGGCCGCTGACGAGTACAGTCTAGTGGTCGAGACTACAAACCCACTCAGGAAAAAGATCTTGTGGGTGGTATAACACCAGGCACATCTCCTGAAGCGCACATCAACCAAGTAACTGCTGCGCATTGGGGCGCTAGCAAACCACAGAACAGCATTCCGACATCTTAATAAGAGAAATCATTCAGGACCCTTACACCGTGTAATTAGGCCCATATTGGAGCATCAGCACAGTTTGAACCCACACCTAGCCAAGCACGTGAAGAAACTAGAGAAAGTGCTCAAGTTTGCAACAAGACAGTCCCAGAGCTAAGTGTTTCCTACGAGGTGGTTAAGGAAATCAACCTCGACAACTGGAGGACAGGAGAGATTAGGGGGTCTATGATAACGACATACAAAATACTGAGAGAATTGACAAGGTGACAAAGACAGGTTTACAGAGATATGGACAACAGTAACAAGGGGACACAGTTGAAGCTGAAGACACAGATGAATCACAGGGATGTTAGGAATAGTATTTCTTCAGCCACAGAGTAGTCAGTAAGGGAAAGTTTGAGGAAGCGATTATGGAGGCAGGTTCACAACATAGCTTTAAGCAGAGGTATGAAAAGCCATGCTCAGGGAGAGTGACCTAGTAGCGACATGCAGAGGCGGGACCAGGAGCTCGGAACTCACCCCCGCAACCTCACTAGGTGAGTAACATAGCCATAACATATCATCACACACACATACACATAACACAACACTCACACAACTGAAATGGTGGATAATGCAAATCATGTTTCTGCTATCAGTACTGAGTGTGTTGTGGTGTGTGGATGTGTGGTGTGTTTGTGTGTGGTGTGTGTGTGTGATGTGTTAATGTTGTATGTGTGTGTGTTGTTGTTGTAGTGTTGTGTATATGTGTGTGTGTGTGTGTGTGGTGTATTAGTGTGTGTGAGTGTGTGTGTGTGTAGTGTGTGTGTGTGTGTGTGTGTGTATGTGTGTGTAGTGTGCCACTGAAATGTCCACTTGGGTTAAACGACAAATACATTACCTATTTCTGTATTACTTTGTCAGCCAGAACATCCAACTGCGTCATCGTTACAGGAAATATACAACAATGGACACCAAATTTATAAAGCCCTTATGGAACCTCTTTCTCGTCGCGCGAGACCCGTAAAATACAGTGAATCTTGTTCTTGTTACTTCGTCTATGACTGACTCTACTGACTGCTCTAATGACTGCTCTACTGACTAGTATGATATCAACACGTCAATTTCTCTCTAATTAGTCAATGTCTCATTGAGACCATTTATATACCTAGTCAATGTCTAGGCATAGAACCTCTCCAGGAATTCGACTCAGATAGACACAGACTATACACAAAGCTTAACTAACCCATTACAACACTTATTCAGTGTGCCTGGTAAACCGTGCTTATGTCCAAATTCCTCACTAAGACACAGTAGATCACTTGTCTGTCAGTGACAACTTAGCAATATGACAGTATCTATGCTACGGTTGTATGTCGTATACACAACTCTACCACCTTAATAACTATAAATACATTTCCACTAACCACCTGGGCTCATATGGGTGTGTGCAGCCAATGGACGTAATTGCACATTGACCACAACATATTGCATTATTATATTATATTATATTGTCATATCATAATATATTACTGTTATTATTATATATTATTATTATTATTATTATTATTATTATTATTATTTAATGTCATCATCTCATAATTATTATTATTATTATGATTATATTATTATTATTTTATTATTATTATATTATTATTATTATGCTGGCTCATACTGAGAATTATAGGTGAATTTCTAATACGAAATGTCAGTGAATTCTCTGACGAAATTAATGAATATTCCTACGAATTTCAGTGAATTTCCCAGGAAATTCACTGTGTAATAAGAACAGTAGACGTAAATCCTGCGTCTCTCTTACGTCCCTTCTTAATATTACGATCTCCCTTAAAGGAAGTGAAATTTGCTATATGGTGAGTGACAGTGATAGCGTGATAGGAGTGATAGTGAATAGTGAGATGGTGATAGTGAATAGTTGGTGAGTGATAGAGAAATGAGAGGTATATAATATGTGATGGAGGTGAATATGTGATAGTGAGTGATTGAATATGTGTGATGGTGATATTACTGAATATTGTGAGAGATAGTGAATATGTGATGTGAGTGATTGAATATTGTGATGGGAGATTACTGATATTTGATGATGATAGTGATATGGATGGTGAGTGATAGATGAGATGTTGTGATGGTGATGATAGTGAAATTGTGAATGATAGTGATGTGTGATGATAAGTGATATGAATAGTGAGATGGGATAGTGAAAAGTGTGAGTGAATGATAGTAATATGAGATGGTGAATGAAGGTGAATAGTGAGATGGTATAGTGAATGTGTGATGGTGAGTGATAGTGAATATTGTGATGGTGAGTGACAGTAAATTTTGTGATGGTGAGTGATAGTGAGTATTGTAATGGTGAGTGATAATAAGTATTTTGGCGGTGATTGATAGTGAGTATTGTGATGGTGATTGATAATGAGTAGTGTGATGGTGAGTGATAGTGAGTTTGTGATGTGAGTGATAGTGAGTATTGTGATGGTGATTGACAAAGTGTATTGTGATGGTGAGTGATAGTGAGTATTGTGATGGTGATTGATAATGAGTATTGTGATGGTGAGTGATAGTGAGTATTGTGATGGTGATTGATAGTGAGTATTGTGATGGTGATTGATAATGAGTATTGTGATGGTGATTGATAATGAGTATTGTGATGGTGAGTGATAATGAGTATTGTGATGGTGAGTGATAGTGAGTATTGTGATGGTGAGTGATAGTGAGTATTGTGATGGTGATTGACAATGTGTATTGTGATGGTGAGTGATAGTGAGTATTGTGATGGTGATTGATAATGAGTATTGTGATGGTGAGTGATAGTGAGTATTGTGATGGTGAGTGATAGTGAGTATTGTGATGGTGATTGATAATGAGTATTGTGATGGTGATTGATAATGAGTATTGTGATGGTGAGTGATAGTAGTATTGTGATGTGAGGATAGTGAGTTTGTGAGGGTGATAGTCAGTAGTGATGGAGATTGACAATTGTATTGTAATGGTGAGATAGTGAGTATTTGAGGTGATTGATAATGAGTATTGTGATGGTGAGTGATAGTGAGTATTGTGATGGTGAGTGATAGTGGATGGATGGGAGTACATGAGTTATTGTGATGGGATGAAAGTGATATTGTGATGGTGAGTGATAGTGAGTATTGTGATAGTGATTGATAATGAGTATTGTGATAGTGATGATAATGAGTATTGTGATGGTGATGATAATGAGTATGTGATGGGATGATAGTGGTTTTGAGGGGAAAGAAGTGGTATTGGGTGATGGATGAGTGAGTATTGTGATGGGAGTGATAGTGAGTATTGTGTGGTGATGATAGTGAGTAATTGTGATGGTTATTGATAAGGGTATTGTGATGGTGATTGATAATGAGTATTGTGATGGTGGTAAATAGTGAGTATTGGATGGTGATGAAAATGAATTTTGGATGTGAATGATAGTGAGTATTGTGATGGTGAGTGATAGTGAGTATTGTGATGGTGAGTGATAGTGATATTGTGATGGGATGATAATGAGTATTGTGATGGTATTAAATAATGATAAAGGGATGGAGGGGAGGGATAGTGATAATTTGTGATGGTGAGTTAAAGGAGTATTGTGATGGGTGAGTGAAGTGATATGTGATGGGATTGAAATGAGTATTGTGATGGGATTGAATAAGAGTATTGTGATGGGATGATATTTAGTATTGTGATGTTGAGTGATAGTGATATTGTGATGGTGATGATAAGTGAAAAGTGGGATGGGGAGGATTGTGATAGTGAGTAATTGATAGTGATAATTTGAGATGGTGAGTGGATAGAAAATATTGTATGGTGATTGATAGTGAGTTTGTGATGTTAAAAGAAAATAAATATGTGAATGGGAAGGGGATAGTGAGTTTTTGTATGTGAAAGAAAGAAAGTATTGTTGTTTGTCATAAGTGATATTGTGAATGGTGATTTGATATGAGTATTGTGATAGTGAAGGAGGAAATGAAAAAATGCTTACGTAAGAGAAATTCTTTAATTTTACAAAAATTTCGCCCATAACTGGCCTTTTCCAATACCAGGGAGCTTTGTAACAAAGAAGACGAAACGTTGTATTTGTAATGAATCCTTTGTATTGTGTATTTTCAAACCGTCTCTAGAGACATTGATATCGTCTCCCGCAGAGGAGGAGGCAGTTTAATAGCTGAGAGGAGCATTTAAAAGTAGCTGAGAGAGCAGTTTCGGTACCTGGAGGACCCCAGTTAGGGTCTGAGAGGAGGCCGTTTGGGTACCTCAGGAGGGCAGTTTAAGTAGCTTGAGAGGAGGCAGTTTAGGTACCTGGGAGGACCCAGTTTAGGTAGCTGAGAGAAGGCAGTTTAGGTACCTGGGAGGAGGCAGCTTAAGTAGCTGAGAGGAGGCAGTTTAGGTACCTGGGAGGACCCAGTTTAGGTAGCTGAGAGGAGGCAGTTTAGGTACCTGGGAGGAGGCAGCTTAAGTAGCTGAGAGGAGGCAGTTTAGGTAGCTGGGAGGACCCAGTTTAGGTAGCTGAGAGGAGGCAGTTTAGGTAGCTGTGAGAAGGTAGTTTATGTAGCTGGGAGGAGACAGTTTAGGTAACTGAGAGGAGGCAGTTTAGGTAGCTGGGAGGAGGCAGTTTAAGTAGCTGAGAGGAGGCAGTTTAGGTAGCTGTGAGAAGGTAGTGTTTTAATGTAGCTGGAGGAGACAGTTTAGGTAAACTGGGGAGGAGCAGTTTAGGTAGCTGGAGGAGGCAGTCTAGATAGCTGGGAGGCAGTTTTTAGGTACTGAGAGAGGCAGTTTAGTTAGTCTGGAGGCAATTTAGGTAGCTGGGAGATGCCAGGGTTTTTAGCTGCTGGGAGAAGGCAGTTTATGTAGCTGGTAGGAAGCCATTTTTAGTACCTGTTGTGAGAGGTGCAGTTTAGGGTAGCCTGGATTAGGCAGTTTAGGTAGCTGTGTGAGAAGGCAGTTTTAGTAGCCTGGAGAAAGGCCCAGCTTATGTGAGGAGGGCGTTTAGGTAGGCTGTTTGAGGAGGCAGATCTAGATAGCTATGGTGAGGAGGCAGTTTAGATAGCTGTGTGAGGAGGCAAGTTTAGTAGCCCGTGAAGTCGCAACACAGAGAAGTATCTCTGGGGTCAGTGTATCGTATAAGCGTTGCGTTTATTTATGTGTGTTATTGGGCGACTGTTCTGGCTGACGACTGGAGAATTAATTGTCGTAAGCAACTGACTTGCTGATACCAGGAGCACCTGCAGGTACAAAACACATACCCCTCAGATATATATGATATATATATATATATATATATATATATATATATATATATTAGATATATATATATAAATATATATAATATAATATATATATTATATATATATTTAATATTAAGTAATACATATATATATATATATATCTATAAATATATATATATATATATATAATTCAAATATATTATATATATATATATATGTATATATATATATATATATATATATATATATATATATATATTTTATATATATATCCCTCACAAGGTGTCTTACTAATGCCAAGACTCACTTATTTCGTGAGGTGTGCACACTCTTTTGACAACCCAACACACTCGAATGAATATGACGCACAAACACTGAGATCAAACTTTTTAAGAAAGAAGGCACTGAAACCTGTCACTAGAGGATGAGCAATGGATCAGGCCAACCCTCCCAGTGCGACTGGGAGGTATAGGGGTGCGTAAAGAAGCAACGCATGTTGCTTACCTGCTTTTTTTTCTGGTCTTCGTGTTTGGCTTCCCCAGTGCATTAGTCCAAGAAGGAATAGTGCCCGAACGCTTGAGAGATTGTGGTAGGAGTCTCAAGGACCTCCCAGGTTTTATTACTGAAGCAAGCGATTCGGTGGGAACACCCTTACAGACTCCTCCAGTAGGAACAAGTCTTTCCCCTCCAACCAACAGCCCAAACAGCCCCCCACTGGGACTAAACCGATCATGGAAAAAAAATTATCGGCACACACAATGCTACTCTCCAATGCTTTCAGGAAAGAACAAAGCTCGTCTCCTGGCAGTGAAGGCACCACAACTCAGGAGATTTCCTGTTAGCAGTCCCCAATTCCGTCCTTGGGCACGGCCGTCACGACCCACATGCATTCGGATTGGTGTTGCTCTCGCTAAGCCGGCCCTCATCACCTCACCGAACATAGGTGTATTTGCGCAGGGCGAAGCTGATCAATCAATTTCGGACTTCATGGTCTCGTGTGTCCACACAGCAGAATGGGAAGAATGCCAGACCATGAGGAGGTCAATGATATAATAAAGATAAGCCTCGCCACAGCCCGTTGCCCAGCTCAACCGGGAACCCCAAAGAACAGAGGTCGATTGGAAGTCTAAAGCGTCCCTTGATGGCCCACTATGCTACCACCCCTGGAAGGATGGAAAGCCCAGAATGCCTGGACTAGTACACCTGTGCTTGCCACATTGGAGACACCTACATGCCATACTTCTCTGTAGTGGAGGGGGTGGAGCTGCCAGCCACAGGTAGACCCCAGAGAACCGAAAATATGAGAAACATTCCCCTTGCTATTAATTTCATTCCAATTAGGGCCGGAGACCCTTGTGAGCATGGGGCAAGTGTGCTTCTAAAGTTCCTCAAAGAGTCTAGGTGAAAAGCTCATCATAGAAACCAAGAACCACAGGGCGACCACTAATTACGTCTTTCAGAGACTCAGTGTTGCGATCCAAGAGAATGTCTTGCCTGCAGCACATTCTGGCATGATGCGCCCACCGCCGGGAGCTGGGACGAAGTATTCGAGATGTGTAGCTCTGAGTTACCCTATGTTTTTTTACTTTCTGTTGTATTTTTGTGAAATGGTTTTTGGCAAATGTATTTGGTCTTTAAATAAAACATACTTTGAATATAGGGGGGGTAGGAGAAAATTCTCAAAACAATGCTTCAAGGAGAAAACTTAAGTTTTCCCTGAAGCAAGTTTTATCCTTTTCTCTGAGGATGAGGGTCCCTACGACATCTTCTAGAGGTGGTACCTCCCTATATTATTATTTTAATATATATATATATATATATATATATATTAGGTAGTAGGTTGGTAGACCAGCAATGCTCACCCCAGGAAGTACAACCGTCCTGCCAGATGAACTGTGAAACAAAAAAACCTGTAACTGTTTTTGCATGATGGTAAATTGCGGGTTTTTCTTTTTTCTGTCTCATAAACACGCTAGATAACAGGGATATCTTGCTACTCCTACTTACACTTTGTCACACTTCACAGGAACCACGCACATGCATATATATATATAATACATACATCTAGGTTTTTTCCCCTCCTTATTTCTAAATAGCCTCATGTTCTTTTTTATTTCTTCTAATTGTCCCATGTGGAATGTGGAAAAGAATTCTTTCCTCCGTAAGCCATGCGTGTCGTATGAGCGAACTAAAAAAAATGCCGGTAGCAAAATGGGCTAGTAACCCCTTCTCCCTGTATACATTTTTTACTAAAAAAAGAGAAAAAGAAAAACCTTTGTTTTTTTTTTTTTTTTTATATAAAACTGGGTTGTGTTAAAAATGTGCGTGAGTAGTGCGGATGACAAGAAACAGATGATTGCTGATGTTAATGAATGAAAAGAAGTTGATGTCCCTGGCTCTAAGAAAGCGAAACAAAGCTTTGAAGGGATTAAGGAGAGTTTCAGTGGGGGGAAAATAAATGGATAAATCTGGAGTTCCTGAAAGAGTTAGAGCAAAGAAGGGGTAGCAGTAATGTTAAATGATCAGTTATGGAAGGAGAAAAAGAGAATAATGAATGTGAAATTCGAGAATTTATGTGATTAAAAGTAAAGTTGGATGCGAGAAGTGGGTCATAATAAGCCGTGATGCACCTGAGAAGAGAGGAATGCAGAGGAGAGAGAGAGATTTGGGAGATGTTAAAGTGAATGTATAGGAGCCTTTGAAACCAAGTGAGAGAGTAATTGTGTAGGGGACCTGAATGCATAAAGTAGGAGAAACGTTTTAGAGAGGTGTGGTAGTTAAGTTTGGGGTGCCCAGGTGTAAATATAAAGGAAGCCCTTTGATTGAACTTTGTTAGAAAGGGTTTAGTTATAGTAATAACATATTTAAGAAAAAGAGGATAAATAAGTATACACGATATGATGTAGGGCGAAAAATGACAGTAGTTTGTTGGATATTAATAGTAGATTAAAAGACTGTTTTAGTAGACTTCAGGTGATGTACACGTTTATCCGAGGGCCACAGATATATCATATCACTTTTCTAGTTGTAGCTACACTGAGAGTAAAAGGTAATTGGGATAAAAGGAGAATAGAAGCATCAGGAAGAGAGAGGTGAAGTTTATATACTAAAAGAGGAAGGCAGTTAGGGTAAGATATAAACAGCAATGGAGGATAGATGGGGCAAATGAGAGCATAGGCAATGGGGGTCGAAGAGGAATGGGGGTAGGTTTTAAAAATGTAGTGTTAGAGTGTTCAGCAGAAGTTTGTGGTTACAGGAAAGTCTGTCGGTGCAGAGAAGAGGAGCGATTGGTGAATGATGATGAGTAAAGAGAGTAGTAAGGGAGAAAAAGTTTAGCATATGAGAGGTTTTTTATACAAAGTAGAAGTGATGCAAGGAGGGAAGAGTAAATGGAGAAAAAGAGAGAGGTAAGTGAGAGTGTGAGCAAAATGTAAAAAGAGAGCCAAATGAGAGAGTGGGAGCTGTTATCCCAACAAATTTTGTGAAAATAAAGAAAAAGTTTTTTGGAGTGGAATAACAAGTTAAGGAAGCCCTAAGAACAAATGGATTTGTCTAGTTTAAAAATAGGAGAGGAGAGTTATTAAAATGGAGAGTTAGAGGTATTGGGAAGATGGAGGGAATATTTGAGGATTGTTAAATGTGTTGATGAAGATAGGGAAGCTGTGATTTCTGGATAGGCAAAGAGGAATAACATCTTGTAGGAGTGAGGAATGAGCCAGTTGTGAGTTGGGGAAGGAGTTCGTGAGGCAGTAGGTAAAATTGAAAGGGTGTAAGGCAGACCGGGATTGATGGATAAAGATAGAAATGTTCTAAAAAAGCAGGTGGGGATATAGTTTTTGGAGTGGTTGGTGCATTAATTTAATAAATGTAGGGAAGAGGGTAAGGTACTAGGGATTGGCAGAGAGCAATGCATAGTTCCTTTTGTATAAAGGCAAAGGGGATAAAAGAGAGTGCAAAAATTATATAGTGGGAAAGTCAGTTGAGTGTACCTGGTAAAGTGTATGGTAGAGTTATAATGAAAGAATTAAGTAGTGAAGACGGAAAATAGGATAGCAGAAGAACAAGGAGCTTTAGGAAAGGTAGGGGGTGTGTGGTACCAGGAGTTTACAGTGAAACATATAAGTGAACAGTATTTAGATTAGAGGCTAAAGATGTCTTTTGTGCATTTATGGATTTGGAAAAGGCGGATGACAGGGTGGATAGGGGGGGCAAATGTGGCAGATGTTTGCAAGTGTATGGTGTAGAGGTAGGTTATTTGAAAGCAAGTGAAAAAGAGTTTTTTACGAGGATATGGAGGCTCAAGTTAGAGTATGTAAAAAGAGGGAAATTTTTTTTCGCCAGTAAAAGTAGGCCTTAGACAAGGATGTGTGATGACACAGTGGTTGTTTAATATATTTATAGATGGTTGTAAGAGAATGTAAATGCGAGGGTCTTGGCAAAGAGGCGGTGGAGGTTAAAAGAATAAAGATCACACACAGAGTGGGGGAGTTTGTCACAGTCTGCTCTTTGCTGATGAACACTGTGCTCCTTGGGAGATTCTGAGGAGAGGAAGACTGCAGAGATTGGTGATGAATTTGGTAGGGTGTGCAAAAGAAGAAAATTAAAGGTGAATACAGGAAAGAAGTAAGGTTATGAGGATAACAAAAGATTAAGGGTTGATGAAAGATTGAATATCAGATTGGAGTGAGAGAGTATGGAGGAGTGAACGTATTCAGATATTTGGGATGGACGTGTCAGCGGAGATGGTTCTATGAAAGATGGAGTGAATCCATAGAATTGATGAGGGGAAAAAGAGTGAGTGGTGCACCTTAGGAATCTGTGGAGACAGAGAACTTTTGTCTTGAGGCAAGAGGGGAATGTATGAGAGTATAGTTTTAAAACCAACGCTCTATATGGGTGTGAAGCATGGGTGATGAAGGTTTGCAGCGAGGAGAAAAGGCCTGGAGCAGTGGAGAATGTCATGTCTGAGGGCAATGTTGTGGGTGTGAATAAATAATGCCAGAGAATTTCGTAGTTTGGAAGTTTAGGAGAGGTCGGGATTACAAAAACTGTTGTCCAGAGGGCTGAGGAAGGTTTTTGAGGTGGTTCGGACATGTAGAGAGAATGGAGCGAAACAGATAATCTTTCAAGAAGAGTGTATCAGTCTGTAGAGGAAAGGAAGGCGGGGTGGGGTCGGCCTAAGAAGGGTTTTTTGGAGGGAGGGGTAAAAGAGATTTGTGTGCGAGGGGGCTTGGAACTTCCAGCAGGCCATGCGTAGCGTGGTTGATAGGAGTGAAGGCGACAAATGTTTTTTTTAATACTTGACGGTGGTGCTGTTGGAGTGTAGCAAAGTAACATTTATGAGGGGTTCAGGGAAAACCGGCAAAGTGCCGGACTTGAGTCCTGGAGATGGGAAGTACAGTGCCTGCACTCCTGAAGGAGGGTTGTTTGAAATGGTCAGTTTAAAAACTGTTA
>NC_069472.1:23004180-23009180 GCF_026875155.1 Cherax quadricarinatus
AATCACACACACACACAAAAACACACACACACACACACACACACACACACACACACACACACACACACACACACACACACACATACATACACACATGCCCGAAGCTCAGTGACAGCGACTTCGACTTACAATCAAAGAACCCGGATTCAATCCGAGGAGGAGGGGGGTATGGTTGGGTCGAGAACCATACTGATTACTGCTTACTAGGAAGTATAAATACAAGTGCGTGGGTGTTGAAGGAGATCCAAGAAGAGTAAAGTAACACTTAAGAAACGTGCGGTAATAGAACGGTACACCAACACACAGGAACAATACATCAATACGGAGGAACAGTACAGCAACACAAAGGAACAGTACAGCAACACACAGGAACAATACATCAACACAAAGGAACAGTACAACAATACGTAGGAACAATACAGCAACACACAGGAACAATACAACAATACGTAGGAACAATACATCAACACCAAGGAACAATACAACAATACGTAGGAACAATACAGCAACACACAGGAACAATACAACAATACGTAGGAACAATACAGCAACACACAGGAACAATACAACAATACGTAGGAACAATACATCAACACACAGGAACAGTACAACAATTACGTAGGAAACAATAACAGCAACACACAGGAAAATTACAACAATACGTAGGAACAAATACAGCAACACAACAGATGAACAATACAACAATAACTTAGAACAATACAGCAACACACCAAGAACACCATAACAATACGGTAGGATACATACAGCAAACACACAGGAACTATAACAACAATACGTAGGAACAATACAGCAACACACAGAATCTATACAACAATACGTAGAACAATTACAGCAACACACAGAACTATGCAAACAATACGTAGGAACATACAGCAACACAAACAGGAACACTACAACATAACGTAGGAAACAATACAGCAACACACAGAACTATACAACATATAAAAATGTGTGAAAAAAATAAAAAAAAAAAAAAAAAAAAAAAAAAAAAACAAAAAAAACGTAAGAAACAATACAGCAACAACACAGAACTATACAACAATACCTAGAAACAATACAAGCAACACCAGGAATCACTAACAACAATACGTTAGGAACAATACATCAAACACACAGGAACAATAACAACAAATAACGTAGGAACAAATTACAGCAACACAGCAAGGAACAATACAACAATAACGTAGGAACAATAACAGCAACACACAGGTAACAAACAACAATACTTAAAGAACAAATACAGCAACACACAGGAATCACTACAACAATACGTAGAACAATTACAGCAATCACAACAGGAACAATACAACATACGTAGGAAACCAATACAGCAACACAAACAGAACAGATCAACAATACGTAGGAACAATACAGCAACACACAGGAACAATACAACAATACGTAGGAACAATACAGCAACACACAGGAACAATACAACAATACGTAGGAACAATACAGCAACACACAGAACAATAAACAAATAAGCCAGGAACAATACAGCCACCACACAGGAACAATAACAACAACACAACAGAAACAGAACAAAATACACAGGAAGGTACCGAAGTTTCCTTCAAACCTAACGATTATCCATCGTAAACTGCGAGGCTGTGGGGACGGATTACCTCATTTTCCATACATATAGTTCTCACATTATGTCCTTGTAATACGGTACTGATAAAGCCACCTGGATGGGCGAAACGTCTACAAAATAAGATGCCCATATGTTTTGCACAAATGTGTTTAATTCTTCATGTTAGTCGGTACTGTGTGGCCGTTGTTTGTACAAGTTTTGGATACGCTTCTCAAACGTCTTCTTGCACAAATTACTAATGAAGCCGAGACAGGCAAAATAATGTGAAAAAACAAGTCCGGATTAACCATGTTTGCTAAATTTTTTTAATAAGTACACCTTGGTTTAATTTTATAGAAATAGATATTCTCTCTCTCTCTCACTCTCTCCTCCTCCTCTCCCGAGTACTCTCAACCTTTCTCTCCCACATCTCTCTCTCTAAGGCTCTTCTCTCTGCATCCCATCTCTCTCCTTCTCTCCCTCCGCTCCTCTCTCTCTTCGTCCTCTACATCGCTCTCCTATCGTCACCTTTCCATCTCCCTCCTCTCTCTCCTCTCTCATCTCATCCGTTCTCATCATATCTCCCTCTCCCCTCTTCTCCTCTCCTCTCTCCTCTCTCTCTCTCTCATTCCCTCCCAATTCTCTCTCCTCCTCTCTCCTCTCATTTCCCTTCTCTCTCTTCTATCCTCTCTCTATCAGATTCCTCCATCTCTCTCTCCTCCTCATCCTCTCCTCCTCCCCTTCTCTCTCCTTCTCTCTCTGGTATGTTTAACATGAAAGGCTTGACCTTAGGCTTTTTATTGCAATACAACAGCTGAAGGCAATCCTCAAGCGATTAAAACTAGGGTTTGGAAATAATTTACAGAAAAAACACAAAACTAGGTATTATGGGACTAACGGAAACTAACTTGAATGAAGATACATGGAATGTGGAAGTGTGTAAATGAGTTCAGCAGGAGAATGTATGTAATTGAAAGAATGAATGAAAGGAGGCGTGGAGAATGGAAAGAATAGAGAAAGAAACAGCAAAAATTCCCCCTCAGAAAAAAAACTACAAGCTAGAAGGTAACACAAAATACCAATGATTTTAAAGTCTTGATGTGATAAACTCAGGTAGAAAGCAGATAACAATCATAAATCTGAATGTAATCAACACAGTGCCTCCATGACGACACTGGAGCCCTTAGTCACCCAAAGAAGAAAGCACATTCACCATAATTCATTCAATAGCTGTCTTGCCAGACGTGTGCTGACATCACACCTTGCTTTAACGTCTATTCACCAAACTGAGCTGATCCGACATGTGTTAATTTTATAAGCTAAATTAGGCACCACTGTTTATTAATTAAACCCGTGTGGGTCACGCAGCGCAAATGTAGCCACAATGCCGATCGCTGGAATATAAGTGGGGGCCAATAACTACATTCCAAGAGCTAATTTTATTTCGATAAAAAATTAATATAATGACGATCAGTATATACATTTCCCAAACATGTAAATGAGAAAAATTTCTACGCTGTGAATGTTCCAAAAGTCAGCATTGCTGAGGCCAGTCATTACCTAACTCAGCGAGGCTCATACCCACTACCTCAGGACAAAAATAATGCTAAACCATGGTTGTCAATAAGGCTCGTATTCTACCGTATTATATGCCCATGACAAACCATCCTGCCACAGTGGGATATTAGTGGCCAGCACCGAACAAAAGAGTCACCAAGCTTACCCACATAAACTGCTGAACACACTTTTACTCCTGTATAACTCTGACCAGACATAACAACATAAGAGAGGAGGGGCACTGCAGAAGGCCTACTGACCCATACTGAGCAGATCCTTCACAAATCCAACCCACTAACAGAATATTTGCAAAATCCACTTTCAATGCTATCCTAACAATAAGCTTTTTCTGTTAGCGCGTGTATCTATTGACCAGTATTATATATAATATATTACTGGCGTGTAGATTGTTAGGTAAGACACATATGCAACAGTTAGGTATCTTTATTTCGAAACGTTTCGCCTACACAGTAGGCTTCTTCAGTCGAGTACAGAAAAGTTGATAGAAGCAGAAGAGACTTGAAGACGATGTAATCAGTCCATCACCCTTAAAGTTTTGAGGTGGTCAGTCCCTCAGTCTGGAGAAGAGCATTGTTCCGTAGTCTGAAACAATATGGAGTTGGAGTGACAGGATGGAGCCTTATATAGCGCCAGGAGGTGAGATGTAGGTCACTTTGGGAGGTCAGGTCCCTCTCAAATCCAGCCGTTCTCACTGGCGTGTAGAACTGAGGAATTGATGACTTAGACACGTGAGCAATAATTGGGAATCTTTATTTTGGAGATGTTTCACTTACCAGTGGCCTTAACAGTCCAATATGGAGGGTGATACTGGAGGCGGTGGAAGACACGAAAAAGTAGTGTGAGATGATCAGTCCCTCAGCCGTAATGATTCTGTAGGAAACGGTGGAAGACGTGAATTATCTTGAGGGGATCAGTCCCTTACCCTAGAAAGATGTTGAGTCAACATAACTGTCTATGTAAGTTCTTGGATAAATATAAATCTCTGTTTGGTTGAGTTAGGGATGTAAATGGCCTTCTGTCCACAGTAAACAAAAGCTATATGATTCATAAGAGAATAAGCTATTATTATGACAAAGTTTCGCTCTTTATAAAAGTCAACACAGAGCGAAACGTTGCCTATGCTGCTCCGTGTTTATAATTTCCCCTCTGCTATAACAAGAGGTCCATCAATACGGAATCAGAATACGAAGAAGCAAGATATGCTTAGGAAGGATTATTACGTTATTGAATTTAGGCAAATCTATGTTATTATCAAACTCTATGAATAATATAAGCTGTCTTAGACGCTGTTGAACGGGATCACAGAATTTCCCATATCCAAATTTTAAACCAAAGGGTTAAATTTGGGAAAAACCCTTCCACTCTCAAAAACTTTATAAAAAACCGGGGAAATTTTGAGAAAAGGACCACGAAAATCGTAATGACACGTTTGTGAATGTGTGTGAAGGGTGCGGTGCATAGGGTTATGTTTTTTTGTGGGTGCGTCGTGGGGTGTGTGTGTGTGTGTAAAAAAGAATACCGAAGGCTCGTCCCCCGGGGCCATAACCATAAACCCCCCCCAAACCCAATTTTTCCCCAAATTTTTTCTTCACCATCATAATAAACATCCCAAAACCCGAAAGTCTCTGTCGCAGCAATAAAGTTGCAACCAATTTGGCAACTTTTCTGATTCCTAAACCGGCAATTAACAGGCAGTTTTTAAAAGGCCAAAAGAAAATGACCTATGAACACGGTTTTCCCAATTTTCTTGTCGGCCTAAAATCCAAAATTAATTTTCTAATTAGTCAAAAATTAGGCGCGAAGCCCGGGCTTTTATGTAAAATTTTTA
>NC_069472.1:23014180-23041680 GCF_026875155.1 Cherax quadricarinatus
GTCAGCCAGCCAGCCAGCCAGCCTGCCAGCCACACCCTCACTATCAGTAAGAGTGGGTGAGTGAGCATCAAGCAGCTGCTGGGAAGGTCTTCAATGATACAATCATCATTTGATCTCTCTCTCTCTCTCTCTCTCTCTCTCTCTCTCTCTCTCTCTCTCTCTCTCTCTCTCTCTCTCTCTTCTCTCTCTCTCTCTCTCTCTTCTCTTCTCTCTCTCTCTCTCTCTTCAAAACAAATGGAATTTAAAATGCCCACAAGTACGTTAATGGGAGACTTTAATAGACAATTTTCCCACCTGAAAAAAAAAGTTTAATGTTTTCAGTCGAGTTTCTAAAGAAAAAAAAACACTGAACGAAACCTGGTATCAGAAGCCTTCGTTCTTCTTTAACTTTCTCTCTCAGAAGCTTTCTCAATAATATTTCGACTGTTTCTCATTCCGTTATTCTTCGTTACACAAATTGTCAATGGCGTCGTTAGTCAGTTCAGTTTCCTTTAGTTTCCCCTTATGCTTAAAAATTCGGATTATCCCATTAACCAGCCAATGATTGTGGTAATGAATGGTGATGATAATGGTAATGATAGTAGTAGTGACGGTAGTAATGATAGTAATTATAGTAGTAATTATGGTAGTAGTGATAGTGGTAATGATAGTGGCAATAATATTAGTAATGATAGTGGTAATGCTAGTAGTACTGATAGTAACGATAGTGGTTATGATAGTAGTATTGATAGTAACGATAGTGGTTATGATAGTAGTATTGATAGTAACGATAGTGGTTATGACAGTAGTATTAATAGTAACGATAGTGGTTATGATAGTAGTATTGATAGTAACGATAGTGGTTATGATAGTAGTATTGATAGTAATGATAGTAGTTATTATTACAACCCACGAACAATAAGGCCTGTTAACCTGGTTGTAAAGGGCAGCAAGAAGCTCAACAAACACAGCCGAATGACTTTGAATTATATTTCCCTTCACCAAGTGCGATTATAAGCATTTACAAGTATGTACACTATATACAGTTGGAAATATATGTGCACCACACGGTGAATCAATAGGCAAAGACACAGCCTGGAGACAGAATGGACAACCGTGTTCAACCAGCTCTAGAATGGAAATGACAAAGGTGGAAAGGTGAATGGTGACCACGACACCTCCACAATTGCCAGATCCACCTTCTCATTGGCTGAACCTAGATACTGATCTGACGATGGGGCCCCATTGTCCGACCCTTAGTACCCGCTTCGTTGGTTGGGGAGGTAGCCGAATAAAGGTTACGTATTCTTTGCATGTCACAGTTATGATAGTAGTATTGATAGTAACGATAGTGGTTATATTAGTAGTAATGAGTGTAGTACTGATAGTGATGATAGTGGTTATATTAGTGGTAATGATACTAGCACTAGTCCGACAGAGGGACCAACACGTTGAGGGCCCCCAGCAACATTCATGACCCGGGACCATAAAGGGACCCAGACAATAAACTCACTCTTCCCGGCCTCACAAACAAATTATTTTCAATCGTCCATAAATGCTGAAATATTAACCTCCCAAAAAATTCGTGAGTGGAAAAAACTTGAAGAAAAACGAAAATTTGAGTCTGGGTCCCAGTAGGCTGCACACACAGAGGGGGCACACACACACACACACACACACACACACACACACACACCACACACACACACACACACACACACACACACACAACACACACACAAAATGCACATATATATAAGCCTTTAGAAATTACTGTGCTAGATCAATTTTCTCTTCTCCTCTTCTCTTTCTCTCTCTCTCTCTCTTCTCTCTCTCTCTCTCCTCCCTCTCTGTACTCTCTCTCCTCTCTCTCTCTCTTTCTCTCTCTCTCTCTCTTTTCTCTCTCTCTCTCCTCTCTCTCTCTCTTCTCCTCTCTCTCTCCCTCTCTCCTCCCTCTCTCTCTCCCCTCTCTCCTCCCCACTCTCCCTCTCTCTCACTCTCAGCTTAAGCTCTATAAAAGGGTTTTCCAATAAAAGTTTTCACTCGACTTTTTTTCCCCCGGGGGTTTTTTCCCCCCAAACTCTAAGACAAAATTTTTGGTCCGGGAGATTGGGGAAATTTTTTAAGCCCCCATCTCCTTCCTCGGATCAAGCTTCATTACCCCCCATTTTTCCCAGCTTTGTGAGATCACTAAAAAAACCAAAGGCCCCTGCTGTCCCAGCTTTTCAAAAGTAAAACAACAAGTATATAAAAGTTTTATGTTTTGGGTATACCACTAAAATGTAAAATACAACTATATACACAAATGCAAAAAAAAAAGGGGGGGTTTTAGAGAGAGGAAATGAAGTACTCTACCACGCTGTCACATTTTTATATAGAACGAAAAATCTAAACGTGTGACCACCCAGGGGGCGGGAGAGGGTCTGTTTGGGTTGTTTAAAATCAGGTTCAAAGTCTAGGATAAAACTGGGGGTCGTTAAGGCCGCCTTTTAACCTTTTTCCCACACCAGACAAAAAGGGCCCCACCTCCAAGATAAAATAAATAAATACACCTCTCTCAGGTATATACCTCGTGATCTCAGGGATTTCTTAAAGAAAGGGGTGACCTCTTCACCACCCCCTCAGGCTGCCAAAAACCTCTGAAACATCAGACCCCGCCGCAGCCCCATTTTACCCAAACCCAGTACTAGGAGGGCGGCTCATCTTAGTAACCACTGGAAATCGATTTTCTCGGGGGGCTAACTTGACATGCGGGAAAGGGGTTTTTTGCAGGGGCAAGTTTAATAAAAATAAAAATAATAATAAAAATAATAATAATAATAATAATAATAAAAATTAATAATAAAACTAAAAATTAAAAAAAAATTTAATAATAAAAATTTAAATTTTTTATTATTATTTTTAATTTTTTAAATTATTTTTAAATTTTTTTAAATTATTATTATTATTTTTTTATTATTTTTATTATTATTTTTTAAAACACAAACTACTATTATTTTTATTATTTTTTTATTATTATTATACTATATTTATTATTTTTATTATTACTATTTTTAAATTAATTATCTTTTTTATATACCATTTAAATTCATTATTTTTTCCTAATCATTACCTACCTACTATCTGTTATTGTATTTTTTATTGGCTAAAATGCTATTAATGTTTTTTTGTCTTTTTTTTCCTATTCTCTACCTGTTTATTATTTTTTTTTCTTTTATTTTTTTTTTGTGACCAAAAAAAAACTGCATCTTCCCTTCTTTTTCTTTAGAAAACGGGAATGTTTTTTGGGCCAAAAGGTGCGGGTGTGCGGGGATGGCTGGGCAAAAAATTGGGTTTAATTATCTGATGTCCATTTAATAACTGATCCGGGGGCCCTTTTTCCGGGAATAGGGGCAAAGGGAATAAAGGCGGGGATGGGAGGTTTTTTGTCTGGGTTCCGCCCCCCGAAGGGGGAAGAGGGGATAACTATAGTACCCTTCTTTTTTAATTATTTTAATTTTTGTAAAGTGTACAGGGTGAACTTTTAAAAAGGTTTATAAAATCCCGGACGGGGTTGTTAGTAAGCACATATCCCAACATTTTGGGTACTTTATTTCGAAACTTTTCCCCTACAATGGCCCTTCTTCAGTCGAGTACAAAAAAAAGTTAAATAAAAGCAGAAAAACTTAAAACCCGATTAATCAGCCCATCCCCCTTAAATTTTTTGAGGTGGTCAGTCCCCCCCAATTGGAGAAGAGCATTTTCCATAAAATAAAACCCAATATGGAGAGGAAGGGGACAGGATGGAGCCTAATATGGGCGCCAAGAGGTGAGCGTAGGTCATTAGGAGGGGTTTAAAAAACTCGAGTTGGGGGACGGGTTTCCCCTCTCAAATCAACCGTTTTTTACTTTGTAGAGGTTGGATTTGAGAGGGACCTGTCCCCCCCAACATTGAGTTTTTTTCCCCTTTCCCAATTACCTACGTTCCCCACCCCTTGGCGTAAATTTGGCTCCATCCTGTCCCCTTCACTCCATATTGTTTTTATACCATGGAACAATGTCTTCTCCAGGGGCTGGGGAAAGACCCCCTCAAAACTTTAAGGGGGGTTTGGGCTGATTAATCGTCTTCATTTATCTTCTGCTTCTAAACTTTTCTGGGATTCGATGAAAAGCCCACTGTGTAGGCGAAACGTTTCGAAATAAAAAATACCCCAACTGTTTCATATGTGTCTTACCTAACAAGTGTTTCAAAGGGTGGGTTTTAAAAAGATGGGCCCCCCTTTTTATATTGGGTTTAGTATTTTTTTAAAAACCCCCCGTTAACTACTGCAGTCTTTTTTCTTTCGAGTATATAACTGAGAGGGGCGTGTATCCCCTTTAATATAACCCTGAGGTGAAGTGTGTGTGTTTTGTTTTGTCGTATTATACAGAGAGGTTTGTAATTTTCACTGCATATACCCAAAAAGATTACGTTAATTTTCATTGAATTATTTTTTTTTGTCCCCAAATGGTGTACCCGGGGGCATATAGTCTTTTTAAACACCCCCCGTGTATAGAAGGGGTTTTAAACCCACACAGAGGCAAAACCCTTTAGGAGCTGTACCGACCCCCGCAAACCCCAAATAGGGGAGTACAAATAAAGGGGGTACACACAAACAAAACACACAGAGTCAGGAAGGGAATAATTTGGGAAGCGATGGGAGTGGAGGAGGATCCCTACATAGCTTTTAAACAGAGGTAGATAAAGGTTTACGGTTCAGGGGGAGTGACTTTGGTTGGAACCAGTGGGGGAAAAAGCAAAAACCCCAAATAGGGGGGTCACACACACATACAAACACAACCAAACACACTAAATTTCTACCTTTATATACACCAAATCTTTACCTCCTCACCAAACCTGCCTGAGGTACCTAGACGGTAAAACCATCGGGCGGGCAATTACAGACCTCAGGGTCGGACCCTGTTATCCATCTGTTTTTTCATTGGGAGCATTTAATGCCTATGTAATATACAATTTATGCATATTTATTTAAAATTTATCCTATTCACTGTCAACAATAAATTTCACTGTTTAATAAAAAAGAGTTTATTTCGGTACTTTTTTACCAATAAATTTTACAGCGACGGGGGGCGAGCCGGGTGTGTCTGATCGGACCCTTGGCTAGCGTCCTTTTGTTAATACTGGGGGGAACTGGGGGTGATTATGTGATGTCCCTCTCTCTCTCTCTCTCTCTCTCTCTCTCTCTCTCTCTCTCTCTCTTCCATAGACGGCTTCTGGTCTGACAGTGACTTATCACTGATCTTATGGACTATTGGGGACCTGTCTCTGATTTATTATACAGTGGATTTATTATACAGCTGAGTGGATTTATAGGTGATGCTGGACTGGTGGTGATGTGTATCCGGCTCTTGCTGAGGTCAGCGGATTTATCCTCCACTGACTATGGCCAGGAATCAAGGGAGGTATCTATCTCCCTGTGTAAGTACACTTAGTGGCCACTTTATTAGGTACACCTGCACGCCTGCACACCTGCCCGTTAATGCGAATATCTAATCATCCAATTGCGTGGCAACGCCTCAGTGTCTAACAGCAATCAGACATGGCCAAGAGGATCAGTTGTTGTTTAGATCGAACATTAGAATGAGGAAGAAATGTGATTTAAGTGAGTCTCACTGTGGAATGATTGTTGGTGACAGACAGACGAGGTTGCTTGAGTATCTCAGAAACTGCTGATCTCTTGGGATTTTCACGCACAACAGTCTGTAAAGTTTACAGAGAATGGTGCGAGAAACACAAAACATCTAATGAGGGACAGTTCTGTGAGCGTCAGAAAAGGTCAAAAAATGGCCAGACTGGTTTAAACTGACAGGAAGGCAAGAGCTGTTTACTTACGCATTACAACAGTGGTATGCAAAAGAACATATCTGAACGCTCAATACGTCGAACTTTAAAGTGGATGGGTACAGCCACAGATTACCACACTGGGTTCCACTCCCTTCAGGTAAGAAGAGGAAACTGATGCTACAGCTGGGCACAGGCTCACCAAAACTAGACAGATGAAGACTGAAAAAACGTCGCCTGATCTGAGAAGTCGCATTTTCTGCTGCGACATGCAGATGATAGTCAGAATTTGGCATAAACCCTCGAGATGTAGTGGAACTGGAGATTTGCAGCATGAATGCACAACTAACAAATCTGTAGCAACTACTTGATGCTATCATGTCAACATGGACCAGCATCTCTATGGAATGTTTCCAGCGCCTTGTTGAATCCATGACACCAAGAATTCAGCCTATCCTGGGGGCCAAGGGAAGACCTACCCAGTACTAGAAAGATATACATAACAAAGTAGTCACTGTGTATATACTCCGAGAGGGCATAATCCCTCAGTGTATATACACCGAGAAGTGCGTATATCACTCATTGTAATTACACTGAGTGATTTGTGGCAAGAGTGGAGTTTATTGCAACTAATTGTTTACTCAGTTAATTGGCCTCGTATATATCTGTAAACTTCCCATGTATCAGAAATCTTTCCTACGAGGATAGACTGAGGGCAGCGCTGAATCCGCACCCTCTGGAGAACAGTGGAATCTGGAATATCATGTGAGTGAAGTGCATAAATGGAAGACAGGGATAAATGAAGGGGATATAAATAATGTGCTGAAAATATTTAGTCAAGACAGGACTCGTAGCAATGTCTTCAAGTTTTGGAAAAAAAATTAGTTACAGAAAGGATACAGGAAAGCTGTGGTTTGGTAATAGAGTTGTGGATGGATGGAACAAACTCCCGAGTAGAGAACCTTGTGTAGCTTTAAACAATAAATTAGATGGGTACATATGTTGGTATAACCTAGTAGGCCTGCAGTAGCACTGCAGCAGGGCTACTGGCATGATTATTACTGCAGGACTGCTGCAGAAGCACTGCAGCAGAACTACTGGCATGATTACTACTGCAGGACTGCCGCAGTAGCATTGCAGCAGGGCTGCAGGCATGATTACTACTGCAGGACTACTACCGTAGCACTGCAGCAGGACCACTGGTAAGACTACTACTGCAGAACTACTGTAGCAGCACTACAGCAGGACTACTCATCCACAACTCTATTACCAATCCAATCCTTTCCTGTATCCTCTCTAAATCTAAATATTCTTATTTAAGTGCATTTGAATGGTGTCTATCCCATAAACAGTGGAATAAACATCTTTCAACTTAGTATAAGCGACTGTACTGGTACGATGAGTGAATAGTACCACATAATTCCATCTTTGTACCAATATAACCCCTTGTACCACTCTCCATCAACGTTACTCAATTATTCAGTATCTTTCAACGTGAAGGATGCAGTTGATTTCGAGCGATTGATTTTACATTACGAGGGGAACGAGGTGTGACCAGCAATACGAGTGTCACTGCCAGCAATACTCGTAGCAATTAGAGAGAGGAGAGAATGACAGGGATGGACATATTCGTTAAGTGAACATGATGGAGTATGAGGCGCAACATGATGGAGCATAATGGAACATGATGCTGACATGACATGTGTGATCTTGCGTTTTCATGGTCAGTTGAACAGGATGGTTCAGTGTGTAGATGTGTTAACGAGAAACAAGCGATATTATGTAGAAATTAACCAATTTGACAGGGAATTAGATTGCAAAGAAAAAACATAATGAAGCTCTGGTACGTGTTGTAAGGTTAGTGTGTGTGTGTGTGCTGTGTGTAGGTTGTGTGTGTGTAGTGATGTGTGTGGTGTGTTATGGCTGTGTGGTGTGTGTGTATGTGTGTTTATTAGTGTGGTTCTGTTGTGTATGTGTGTTTGTGTCGGGTGTTTTGCTGCGTGAGTTATAGTAGAGTACAAGTAGTTGAGTAGTCGCAGGACAGCAGCAGCTTACAATGTAGAAGTAGTATGCAGCAGCTCAGCAGCAGCATGAAGCATATAGCAGTTAGTACCTGTAGCAGTAGTCGTAGTAGTTAGTCATGCAGTAGCGTATGTCGTTATAGTCAAATGACACTGATTCATTGAACATAGATTAAAGACTAAGATGCTTTAGAGGGAAGGAAGTGTGTTGTGATTAAGTTTTGTGGAACCCAGTATGTGATTGCTGCCTGTGTGTGTGTTGTGTGTGAGTGTTTGAGCCGGGTCTCCCACTCTACCTTCACCATGCATTGGCGTGGTTGTACTAAGTACAACTTTAGACGACACACAGAATTGTAGCTGACACTACTCACAGGGTCAGAGGGGTAAGAGCATTCACGGAGAGTGATCGAGGAACCAGGCAGTGCGTAGAGCGAGATGTCGAGAGAAGACATCTGAGAGATCAAGAGATAGATGAGAGGACGGAGACGAAACTCGTGGTAAAGACTGAAAACCCCGATAAATGGGAAAGCGAAGATGAGTGTGGTACTGTGCAGCAGGTCTTCAACTTAGCCAGCATCCCCCTTCACATTTACCTTCACCATCTCACCAACACCTCCATTCCTCACCACTCTCACCTTCACCATTTACCTTCAAACTGCTTTCCCAGTATTCATGCACACCTTCACAGCAGAGAACTTACTCAGCTCCTTCGAACCTTATCCAGCTCCTTCAGCGCTGTGCACCCAGCTTACGCTTCCACTCTTATTAAAACTCTTCACTTCACATATTTGACCTAGGCAGCTTCAGCCTTAAAAACTCTTGACGTGTCAGACACTGCCTTACCTTACCAGCTCTTACACCTACACAGCTCCTTCACCTTCACCAGCCTCCTTCACCTCACAGTCACCTTCACACCTTACACCACTCCTTCACCTTCACCAGCTCCTTCACCTTCACCACTCCTTCACCTTCACCAGCTCCTTCACCTTCTCCAGCTCCTTCACCTTCACCAGCCCTTCACCTTCACCATCCTTACTTCACCAGCTCCTTCACCTTCACCAGCTCCTTCACCTTCACCACGCTCTTCACCTTCACCACCTCCTTACCTTCACCAGCTCCTTCACCTTCACCACTCCTTCACATTCACCACTCTTCACCTTCACCACCTCTTCTTCACCATTCACCACGCTCCTTCACCTTCACCACCCTCCTTCACACTACCTTCAGCCTACACCACTCCTTCACCTTCACACACCTTCACCTTCACCACCTCCTTAACTTCACCACCTTCCTTCACCTTCACTACCTCTTCACCTTCACCAGCCCTTCCTTCACCAGTCCTTCACCTTCCACTCTTCACCTTCACCACCTCACTCACCATTCACCTTCACCACCTCCTTCACCTTCACCGACTCCTTCACCTTCAACCACTCCTTCACCTTCACCCTTCACCAGCCCCTCCTTCACCTTCACCACCTCCTTCACCTTCACCACTCCTTCACCTTCACCACTCCTTCACCTTCACCTACCACTCCTTCACCTTCACACTCCTTCCTACACTCCTTCACCAACCTCCTTCACTTCACCACCCTCCCTTCACCACTTCACTTCACCACTCCTTCACCTTCACCACCTTCCCTTCACCACTCTTCACTTCACAGCTCCTTCACCTTCACCACCTTCACCTTCACATCCTTATCACCACCTCCTTCAATTCCTTCACCAGCCCTCACTTCACACCTTCACTTCACACTCCTTCACCTTCACCACCCTTCCTTCACCTCCTTCACCTTCACCACTCCTTCACCTTCACACTCCTCACCTTCACCACTCCTTCACCTTCACCACTCCTTCACCTTCACCACTTCACTCACATCTCACCTTCACCAGCTCCTTCACCTTCACCACCTCCTTCACCTTCACCCTCTTCACTTCCACCTCCTTCACCTTCACCACTCCTTCCCTTCACCACCTCCTTCCTTACCACTCCTTCACCTTCACCACCTCCTTCACCTTTCACCACCTCCTTCACCTTCACCACTCCTTCACCTTCACCACCTCCTTCACCTTCACCACCTCCTTCACCTTCACCACCTCCTTCACCTTCACCACCTCCTTCACTCTCACTTCACCACTCCTTCACCTTCACCACTCTTCACCTTCACCACTCCTTCACCTTCACCACCCCTTCACCTTCACACCTCCTTCACCTCACCTCCTTCACCTTCACCACCTCCTTCACCTTCACCACTCCTTCACCTTCACCACTCCTTCACCTTCACCACCTTCCTTCACCTTCACCCACCTCCTTCACCTTCACCACTCCTTCACCTTCACCACCTCCTTCACCTTCACCACCCTTCACTTCACACCTCCTTCACCTCACACTCCTCACCTTCCCAGCTCCTTCACCTTCACCAGCTCCTTCACCTTCACCACCTCCTTCACCTTCACCACTCCTTCACCTTCACCACCTCCTTCACCTTCACCACCTCCTTCACCTTCACCACTCCTTCACCTTCACCACCTCCTTCACCTTCACCACCCTTCCTTCACCTCTTCACCCACCTCTTCACCTTCACCTCCTTCACTTCACCACCTCCTTCACCTTCACCACTCCTTCACCTTCACCACCTCCTTCACCTTCACCACCTCCTTCACCTTCACCACCCTTCACCTTCACCACTCCTTCACCTTCACCCTCCTTCACCTTCACCACCTCCTTCACCTTCACCACTCCTTCCCTTCACACTCTTCACCTTCACCACTCCTTCACCTTCACCACTCCTTCACCTTCACCACTCCTTCACCTCACCACTCCTTCACCTTCACCACCTCCTTCACCTTCACCACTCCTTCACCTTCACCACTCCTTCACCTTCACCACGCTCCTTCACCTTCACCACCCTTCACCTCACCCTTCACCTTCACCACCTCATCACCCTTCACCCACCTCCCTTCACCTTCACCACTCCTTCACCTTCACCACCTCCTTCACCTTCACCACCTCCTTCACCTTCACCACCTCCTTCACCTTCACCACCTCCTTCACTTCACACCTTCACTTCACCATCCTCTCACCTTCACCACCTCTTCACCTTCACCACCCTTACCTTCACCACCTCCTTCACCTTCACCACCTCCTTCACCTTCACACCTCCTTCACCTTCACCACCTCCTTCACCTTCACACTCCTTCACCTTCACCACTCCTTCACCTTCACCACCTCCTTCACCTTCACCACCTCCTTCACTTCACCACTCCTTCACCTTCACCACTCCTTCACCTTCACCACCTCCTTCACCTTCACCACCTCCTTCACCTTCACCACTCTCACTTACCTCCTTCACCTTCACCACCTCCTTCACCTTCACACTCTTCACTTCACCACCTCCTTCACCTTCACCACCTCCTTCACCTTCACCACCTCCTTCACCTTCACCACCTCCTTCACCTTCACCAGCTCCTTCACCTTCACCACTCCTTCACCCCTCCTTCACCTTCACCAGCCTCCTTCACCTTCACCACTCCTTCACCTTCACCAGCTCCTTCACCTTCACCAGCCCTTCACCTTCACCATCTCCTTCACTTTCACCACCTCCTTTCACCTTCACCAGCTCCTTCACCTTCACCACTCCTTCACCTTACCACCCCTTCACCTTCACCACCTCCTTCACCTTCACCACCTCCTTCACCTTCACCACCTCTTCACCTTCACCACTCTTCACCTTCACCACCCCTTCACCTTCACCACCTCCTTCACCTTCACCACCTCCTTCACCTTCACACCTCCTTCACCTTCACCACTCCTTCACCTTCACCACCTTTCACCTTCACCACCTCTCCCTCACACCTCCTTCACCTTCACCAGCTCCTTACCTTCACCACCTCCTTCACCTTCACCACTCCTTCACCTTCACCACCTCCTTCACCTTCACCACCTCCTTCACCTTCACCACTCTCACCTTCCCACCTTCACCCCTACCTTCACACCTCCTTCACCTTCACCACTCCTTCACCTTCACCACCTCCTTCACCTCACACTCCTTCACCTTCACACCTCCTTCACCACCTCCTTCACCTTCACCACCTCCTTCACCTTCACTCACCTCTTCACCTTCACTCCTTCACCTTCACCACTCCTTCACCTTCACCACCTCCTTCACCTTCACCACCTCCTTCACCTTCACCACCTTCACCTTCACACTCCTTCACCTTCACCAGTCCTTCACCTTCACCACCTCTTCACCTTCACAGCTCCTTCACCTTCATCACCTCCTTCACCTTCACCACTCCTTCCCTCCCCTTCACCTTCACCACCTCCTTCACCTTCACACTCTTCACCACCTCCTTCACTTCACCACTCCTCCCTTCACCACTCCTTCACCTTCACCACCTCCTTCACCTTCACCATCCTCACCTCACACCTCCTTCACCTTCACCACTCCTTCACCTTCACCACCTCCTTCACCTTACCACTCCTTCACCTCACAGCTCCTTCACTTCACACTCTTTCACCTTCACCACCTCCTTCACCTTCACCAGCTCCTTCACCTTCACACACTCCTTCACCTTCACCACTCCTTCACCTTCACACCTCCTTCACCTTCACCACTCCTTCACCTCACCACCTCTTCACCTCACCACTCCTTCACCTTCACCACTCTTCACCTCACCACCTCCTTCACCTTCACCACTCCTTCACCTTCACCACTCCTTCACCTTCACCAGCTCCTTCACCTTCACCACCTCCTTCACCTTCACCACCTCCTTCACCTTCACCACCTCCTTCACCTTCACCACCTCCTTTACCTTCACCACCTCCTTCACCTTGACCACCTCCTTCACCTTCACCAGCTCCTTCACCTTCACCAGCTCTTTCACCTTCACCACCTCCTTCACCTTCACCAGCTCCTTCACCTTCACCAGCTCCTTCACCTTCACCACCTCCTTCACCTTCACCACCTCCTTCACCTTCACCACTCCTTCACCTTCACCACCTACTTCACCTTCACCAGCTCCTTCACCTTCACCACCTCCTTCACCTTCACCACCTCCTTCACCTTCACCACCTCCTTCACCTTCACCACCTCCTTCACCTTCACCAGCTCCTTCACCTTCACCACCTCCTTCACCTTCACCACCTCCTTCACCTTCACCACCTCCTTCACCTTCACCACCTCCTTTACCTTCACCACCTCCTTCACCTTGACCACCTCCTTCACCTTCACCAGCTCCTTCACCTTCACCAGCTCTTTCACCTTCACCACCTCCTTCACCTTCACCAGCTCCTTCACCTTCACCACCTCCTTCACCTTCACCACCTCCTTCACCTTCACCACCTCCTTCACCTTCACCAGCTCCTTCACCTTCACCACCTACTTCACCTTCACCAGCTCCTTCACCTTCACCACCTCCTTCACCTTCACCACCTCCTTCACCTTCACCACCTCCTTCACCTTCACCACCTCCTTCACCTTCACCATCACTCACCAAGGAACCAGGGAGTCACGCCCCACATACACAAAAAAAAACCAGTAATTGGAGACCAAGTTTTAACGAGACTATGAATTGTCACTTGATTAAAACCTCACAGAGGCAGCAAACTGAATATATGTATATATATATATATATATATATATATATATATATATATATATATATATATATATATATATATATATATATATATATATATATATATATATATATAATATATATATAATAATATATATATATATATATATAATATATATATATATATATATATATATATATATATATATATATATATATATATATATATATATATATATATATATATTGATCAAATTATGACAGGCTTAGCATTTAAATGTAAAGTTCGGGAATTGAAAGAGATCCTGTAGGAGAATGCTACCAGAATTAAGTAGAATTTCTGATTATCTCTCACATAGAGACAATTAGTGAAATCTTTAATTGGTGAATAGTTAATAGTTAAGAGGTCATTGTAATGGGATTACTGGAGGGTAAAAACTTAGGGTGGGTGTAAAGAGGAAAATATCACTGATAAGAGGAGAGGAGGAGGAGCAGGAGGAACAGGAAGAAGAAGAATGGTAATAATAATAATAATAATATTATTAATGATGATAATAATAACGACAATAATAATATTAATAATAATAATAATAATAATAATAATAATAATAATAATAATAATAATAATAATAATAATAATAATAATAATAATAATAATAATAATTGTCTTATATTATTATTATTATTATTATTATTATTATTATTATTATTATTATTATTATTATTATTATTATTATTATTATTATTATTATTATTAATCATCATTAAACGATAAGAAATTATTTTCACTTAGTTCAGAAATTCCTTTTAATACTGTAAGTAAATCAATACTTCCAAGACCACTAACCTAACACCACACTCCCCCCCCCCTCCTCCTTCATCCCTTACAATATCCCTCTCCCCACCCCCTATTACCCTTAATTAACACCGCTTCTATCACCCCTAACATCCCATCTATCACCCCCTAACACCACACTGACCCCATGGAGAAGATTATAATGTCCTGCCGTACTCTTCCAGGCCGTGCCGAGGGTGTACACATCACTCGCTTGGACGTGCCTCAGTACGTAGCGCTGGGAGACCAAGTGGAACTTGGGTGCCAGTGGGAGGGACCGAGGGAGAGGCTCTACTCGCTCAAGTGGTACTTCAATGACCTTGAGTTCTTCAGATACAAACCGGAAGAGAGTCCCAATAAGATGGTACTCGCTGTTCCTTACGTCAACGTTAGTGTAAGTCAATCGTTATTTCCTGAAGGCAATGTCAGTCTTTCCAGTAGGTTTTTAAACTGATGTCAGCCTTTCCAGTAGCTTTCTAAACTATTGTCTGCCTTTCCAGTAGTTTTTAAATTAATGTCAGCCTTTCCAGTAGCTTTCTAATTAATGTCTGCCTTTCCAGTAGCTTTATAAATCAATGTTGGCCTTTCCAGTAGCTTTCATTATTGTCAGCCTTTCCAGTAGCTTTCACTAATGTCGGCCTTCCCAGTAGCTTTCTAAATTGATGTCAGCCTTCCCAGTAGCTTTCTAAATTGATGTCAGCCTTTCCAGTAACTTTGTAAATTAAATGTCAGCTTCTGTACACACTACACACACACACACACACACACACACACACACACACACACACACACACACACACACACACACACACACACACACACACACACACACACACACAAACACACACACACACACACCCGCGAGCGAGCGCGCATCTAGTAGTACCTAGGAGCAACTAGCAAAGAGTCAGGACTAGAAGCCATGAATCGACATCTACAACCACAAATAGGTGAGTACAAACACACACACATACACACACACACACACTCCTAGGTCATTAATTTTCAAAAGGAGTTGAAAGCGCCTTGTAAATACCAGTTGCGCATGCAATTAGCCTGCCGATATTACAGTGCTAGGAATATATGCAGGCAGATCTAGCTAGGCTTAATCTTAGAAGCTGCAAGATCAGCGACCTTCGTAAACAGAGGTCTGCGTTCCTTTCTTGTGCCCTGCTGGACGGAAGGTCGAGCCTACAGCTCTCCTGGAGTTGATGTACACCAGTCTCCCGTTTTTTTTAAGGAATGCAAATCCACTCTGTGTAGAGCTTTGTCAAGTCATGTTTCACTCTGTGTAGAGCTTTATCAAGTTTTGTTTCACTCTGTGTAGAGCTTTATCAAGTTATGTTTCACTCTGTGTAGAGCTTTATCAAGTTATGTTTCACTCTGTGTAGAGCTTTATCAAGCTATGTTTCACTCTGTGTAGAGCTTTATCAAGTTATTTCACTCTGTGTAAAGCTTTATCAAGCTATGTTTCACTCTGTGTAGAGCTTTATCCAGTTTTGTTTCACTCTGTGTAGAGCTTTATCAAGCTGTTTCACTCTGTGTAGAGCTTTATCAAGTTGTTTCACTCTGTGTAGAGCTTTATCAAGTTATGTTTCACTCTGTGTAGAGCTTTATCAAGCTATGTTTCACTCTGTGTAGAGCTTTATCAAGTTGTTTCACTCTGTGTAGAGCTTTATCAAGCTATGTTTCACTCTGTGTAGAGCTTTATCAAGCTATGTTTCACTCTGTGTAGAGCTCTATCAAGTTATGTTTCACTCTGTGTAGAGCTTTATCAAGTTTTGTTTCACTCTGTGTAGAGCTTTATCAAGTCATGTTTCACTCTGTGTAGAGCTTTATCAAGTTTTGTTTCACTCTGTGTAGAGCTTTATCAAGCTATGTTTCACTCTGTGTAGAGCTTTATCAAGTCATGTTTCTCTCTGTGTAGAGCTTTATCAAGTCATGTTTCACTCTGTTTAGAGCTTTATCATGTTTCACTCTGTGTAGAGCTTCATCATGTTTCACTCTGTGTAGAGCTTTATCAAGCTATGTTTCACTCTGTGCAGAGCTTTATCAAGCTATGTTTCACTCTGTGTAGAGCTTTATCAAGTTTTGTTTCACTCTGTGTAAAGCTTTATCAAGCTATGTTTCACTCTGTGTAGAGCTTTATCAAGTCATGTTTCTCTCTGTGTAGACCTTTATCAAGTCATGTTTCGCCCAGACATTGTACATTATACTTCCTGCTACGTTACATCATTCAGCAATTCCTGTAGCAGCAGTTCCTGTATTAACTCGCAAGAGACCTCTGTTCTTTATTCGTTAATTTGCAAAGGCAAAGTGATCCCAGCTCTGTCTGGCCACTCTGAATGTTGAGTGATTGAACATGCTGAATGTTCGTGATGACGTGTTCAGTGATAGATGTTGAACGATAGGTTAAGGTTCAGAATTGATTGGATGTTCAGTGATCGGTGCTCTTGATGACTGAATGCTCAACGTTTGGACGAGGTTCGACGCTGTGGGTGAGTGTGCAACGCAGTGATAGTGTTCAACACTGTGGCCCCTGTTCAACGGCAGGTTGACCCACAAAGCTCCGGGGGACAAAATGGAAGACAAAGTTGATTGGATTATGATAGGTTAATTTCTGTGTCCATCGGGAATAGTTGTTCTTTCTCTTTCTCTCTCTCTCTCTCTCTCTCTCTCTCTCTCTCTCTCTCTCTTCTCTCTCTCTCTCTCTCTCTCTCTCTCTCTCTCTCTCTCTCTCTCTCTCTCTCTCTCTCTATGTGTGTGTGTGTGTGTATGTATGTACTCACCTATTTGTACTCACCTATTTGTGGTTGCAGGGGTCGAGTCCTAGCTCCTGGCCCCGCCTCTTCACCGGTTGCTACTAGACCCTCTCTCTCCCCGCTCCATGAGCTTTATCGAACCTCGTCTTAAAACTGTGTATGGTTCCTGCCTCCACTACGTCATTTTCTAGGCTATTCCACTGCCTTACAACTCTATGACTGAAGAAATACTTCCTACTATCTCTCTGACTCATTTGTGTCTTCAACTTCCAATTGTGGCCTCTTGTTTCTGTGTCCCCTCCCTGGAACATCCTGTCCTTGTCCACCTTGTCTATTCAACGCAGTATTTTATATGTCGTTATCATGTCTCCCCTGACCCTCCTGTCCTCCAGTGTCGTCAGGCCGATTTCCCTTAATCTTTCTTCATTGGACATTCCCCTTAGCTCTGGAACTAACCTTGTCGCAAACCTTTGTACTTTCTCTAGTTTCTTGACGTGCTTTATCAAGTGCGGGTTCCAAACAGGTGCTGCATACTCCAGTATGGGCCTGACATACACTGTGTAAAGTGTTTTGAATGATTCCTTACTAAGGTATCGGAATGCTGTTCTCAGGTTTGCCAGGCGCCCATATGCTGCAGCAGTTATCTGATTGATGTGTGCTTCCGGAGACATGCTCGGTGTTATACTCACCCCAAGATCTTTCTCCTTGAGTGAGGTTTGGAGTCTTTGGCCACCTAGCCTATACTCTGTCTGTGGTCTTCTGTGCCCTTCCCCTATCTTCATGACTTTGCATTTGGCAGGATTAAATTCGAGAAGCCATTTGCTGGACCAGGTGTCCAGTCTGTCCAGGTCTCTTTGAAGTCCTGCCTGGTCCTCATCAGATTTAATTCTCCTCATTAACTTCACATCATCTGCAAACAGGGACACTTCTGAGTCTAACCCTTCCGTCATGTCGTTCACATATACCAAAAATAGCACTGGTCCTAGGACCGACCCCTGTGGGACCCCGCTCGTCACAGGTGCCCACTGTGATACATCATTACGTACCATGACTCGTTGTTGCCTCCCTGTGTGTGTGTGTGTGTGTGTGTGTGTATGTGTATGTGTATGTGTATGTGTGTGTGTGTGTGTGTGTGTGTGTGTGTGTGTGTGTGTGTGTGTGTGTGTGTATGTATGTGTGTGTGTGTGTGTGTGCGTGTGTGTGTGTGTGTGTGTGTGTGTGTGTGTGTGTGTGTGTGTGTGTGTGTGTGTGTGTGTGTGTGTGTGTGTGTGTGTGTGTGTGTGTGTGTGTGAAGCTCGGCTAAGCATTCACAAGTGAAGAAATTTCAGCTTAAGTGAGGGTGAAAAGAGCTGACGGAGGAGCTGGGAAGCTGCCGGTATTCCCTTCAAACATCCCCTCAAGATGCCCTTACAAGATGTAAACATTTCTAAACATCATCTCTCTCTTATTTTTATTATTTCCGGAACGGATGAGATTCGATCTCACTGTGTAGGATTCCCCAAAGCATCGTCCACGGTACTGGATCCCACGTCATGGCTCCATGACCTGGGAAACAGGATATAGGGTGCGATTTTGTAGGCCTGGGATACAAAGTGTTTTGTAGACCTTGCATACAAGGTGTGTTCTGTAGAGTTTGGATACAAGGCGTGTTTTATAGACCTGGGATGTAAGGTATATAAGTGTCAAGAGGATGGACTGTTGAATGTGATACCCCGTTTAAAAAAAATAATATACATTCATAATTTGACGTATGTACAATGACGGTACTCTGGAGTTTGTTCCACTCATCCACAACTCTATCACCAAACCAGTGCTTTCCTATATCCTTTCTAAATCTAAATTCTTCCAACTTGAAACCATTGCTGCGAGTCCTGTCTTGGTTAGATATTTATAGCACCTTATTTGCATCCCCTTTATTTATTCCTGATTTCCATTTATACACCTCAATCATATTTTCCCTTAATTGTACGCCTTTCTAGAGAGTGTAGATTTAGGGCCCCTTAGTCTATCCTCGTAGGGATCAACTTTGTCATCCTCTCTTGTAAGATTTCCAGCATATTTATGTCCGTTCTGTAATATGGAGACAAGGTAGTATATTCTAAATGAGAATTTACCAACCTGCAATGTTCACTATATATTCATGTTCTTTTATTTGTGTATCTGCTGAAGAGGATCCCAGAAAGGGATCGAAATATGCAGATCAATTAAATTCTGAGTTTCTATCGCCATTTGGGTTATTACTGAACATTGAAAAGTGTTCGTTACACTTTAGTTATCCAAGGAGACGTAGAGTTGAAGAATAACCTGTGGTCTGGGTATATTTTTGATGGTATGAATTATAACTTCAAGAATTGTTGCTCTCGCTCGCGTTCCACTGAACCTTCACTCATACCTCCAGTCACACTCCACCATACTCCAGACCTGATCTGTTCACACCTCCAGTCACACTGAACCTCCACTCACACCTCCAGTCACACTGAACCTCTGTTCACACCTCCAGTCACACTGAACCTTCACTCACACCTCCAGTCACACTGAACCTCTGTTCACACCTCCAGTCACACTGAACCTTCACTCACACCTCCAGTCACACTGAACCTTCGCTCACACCTCCAGTCCTACTGAACCTTCGCTCACACCTCCATCACACTGAACCTCTGTTCACACCTCCAGTCACACTGAACCTTCACTCACACCTCCAGTCACACTGAACCTTCACTCATACCTCCAGTCACACTGAACCTTCACTCATACTTCCAGTCACGCTAAACCTTCACTCACACCTCCAGTCCTACTGAACCTCTGCTCACACCTCCAGTCACACTGAACCTTCACTCACACCTCCAGTCACACTGAACTCCTTCACCTCATACACTCAGTCACACTGACACCTGAATCTCTCTCAACCTCCGTCACATGAACTTCACTCACACTGTCACAGACCGGCCGCGCGCGGCGCTGAACCCCGAAAACTCTCCAGTCAGTAAACTCTCTCATCATCACTGAAAACACCTCCAGTCACACTGAACCTCTGTTCACCACACCTCCAGTCAAACTGAACCTCCACTCGAACCTCCAGTCACACTGAACCTCCACTCATACCTCCAGTCACACTGAACCTCCACTCACACCTCCACTCACACCTCCTCCCGTCACACCTCATTAACATACATTCTCTTAATTAATTTACCCTCATCCAATCTTGTCAAGACCTCATATTTCTCCGCCACTGTACCCATTATGAGGGTAAATTCCCCAGTCACTCCTACGCATCTCGGGGGTATTTCATTGTTTTCCCCTCCCTACCCCCCTCCCGGGACATTATTACTCCCCCCCCCCCACTCGCTACTTTCTGCTAGGGACCTCGTCTCACAAGCAAAAGGGTTCGGGGGTTCGATTTTCGGGCGGGGTTCATGGGTAAGAGTTAAGTAGGTGCCTTACAGGTGCCTAATTTTTAAAGAGGTGAAGGGGTAAGCCAGTGGAAGGTCTCGGTCAGATGACCAAAAGCTCCAGCTGTGGGTCATCATCTGACTAAAACCCGCGTCAGGAAACACTTATCCTGTTTCCTGACGAACCTTACCTAACCTAACCTGGAGGTCAGTGGACTGAGGTGGGTTGCATCCTGGAGGTGGAGGATACAGTACCTTACAAACAGTAAGTCACACTACCAGACTTGACTCAGTCTTACTGAGTTATCAACCATCCTTTATCTTTTTAATCTAAATTATTATTATTATTATTATTATTATTTTTATTATTTATTATTTTTATTATTATTATTTTTTTTTTTTAATTAATTATTATTATTATTATTTTTGTTATTATTATTATTATTATTTTATTATTATTATTATTATTATATTATTTTTTATTGTTGTTTGTTGTTGGTTGCTATTATTATTATATTATTTTTATTAATTATTATTTTTATATTAATTATTTTATCATTATTTATTATATTATTATTATTTTTTAAATTTTTAATTTTTTAAATTTTTAAATTTTTATTCAACGTCAACCATAGCTAATCTTTGATTTTTCCAGTGTTCTAGTTGTTTACAGTGATTTACAGTGATTTTCATAATTTACAGTGGGTTTCAGTTATTTACAGTAATTTTCAGTGATTTGCAGTTATTTTCGGTTATTTTTAGTGATTTAACAGTGATTTTCAGTGATTTAGTGATTTTCAGTGATTTACAGTGTTAGAAATCACTAGCACACTGACTTCAGCTTACGAAGACACTGACTGTAGTGATTTACAACTGAAATACACTTCGGGCGATGTTTCGCCCCCTCGTTGGACCATTATCTATCCACTTAATAACGTGTTCATGACCTGACAGTGAGTTGTTCAGGATTTAATAACAGTGTGAATTGTTCCAGCTACGGTATAGTGATTTTTTGTTCTCCATGGCTGGTTGTTCATGGCTGGTTGTTCAAGGCCGGTTGTTCATGGCTGGTTGTTCATGGCCGGTTTTTCTTTGGGGGTTGTTTAGGCTGGTTGTTCATGGCTGGTTGTTCAAGGCTGGTTGTTCATGGCTGGTTGTTCATGGCTGGTTGTTCATGGCTGGTTGTTCATGGCTGGTTGTTCAAGGCTGGTTGTTCAAGGCTGGTTGTTCATGGCTGGTTGTTCAAGGCTGGTTGTTCAAGGCTGGTTGTTCATGGCTGGTTGTTCATGGCTGGTTTTCAAGGCTGGTTGTTCAAGGCTGGTTTTCCCTGGCTGTTGTCAGCTGGTTGTTCATGGCTGGTGTCAGGCTGGTTTTTCATGGCTGGTTGTTCATGGCTGGTTGTTCAAGGCTGGTTGTTCATGGCTGGTTCCCAAAGGCTGGTTGTTCAGGCTGGGTTTTTTCATGGCTGGTTGTCATGCTGGTTGTTTCATGGTTGGTTTTCATGGCTGGTTTTTTCATGGCTGGTTGTTCATGGCTGGTTGTTCATGGCTGGTTTTGGGTGGTTGTTCATGGCTGGTTGTTCATGGTGGGTTTTTCATGGTTGTTGTCCCTGGCTGGTTGTTCATGGCTGGTTGTTCATGGGTGGGTTTTTCATGGGTGGGGTTTTTCATGGCTGGTTGTTCATGGCTGTTGTTCATGGCTGGTTGTTCATGGCTGGTTGTTTCATGGCTGGTTGTTTTATGGCTGGTTGTTCATGGTTGGTTGTTCATGGCTGGTTGTTCATGGCTGGTTGTTCATGGCTGGTTGTTCATGGCTGGTTGTTCATGGCTGGTTGTTCATGGCTGGTTGTTCATGGCTGGTTGTTCATGGCTGGTTGTTCATGGCTGGTTGTTCATGGCTGGTTGTTCATGGCTGGTTGTTCATGGCGGTTGTCTGGCTGGTTGTTCATGGCTGGTTGTTCATGGCTGGTTGTTCATGGCTGGTTGTTCATGGCTGGTTGTTCATGGCTGGTTGTTCGTGGCTGGTTGTTCATGGCTGGTTCATGGCTGTTGTTCATGGGGTGGTTGTTCATGGCTGGTTGTCATGGGTGGGTTTTTCATGGCTGTTGTTCATGGGTGGTTGTTCATGGCTGGTTGTTCATGGCTGGTTTCCCATGGGCTGGTTGTTCATGCTGGTTGTTCATGGCTGTTGTTCATGGCTTTGGGTTTTTCATGGTTGGTTGTTCATGGCTGGTTGTTCATGGCCTGTTGTTTTCATGGGCTGCATGGTTTGTTCATGGCTGGTTGTTTCATGGCTGGTTTTTTTCATGGGTTTGGGTTTTTCATGGCTGTTTTCATGGCTGTTGTTCATGGCTGTTGTCATGGTTTGTTCATCTGTTGTTCATCTTTGTTCCCCTCTGGGTTCTCCTCTTGTTCATTGGGTTGTTTCATGCTGGTTTTCTTTTGTTTTTCTTGGCTTTTTGTTCCTTGCGTGTTCAACTTTTTTCCATCTTGTTCTCTTTGTTCATCTTTGTTTATTTTTCTTTTGTTCTCCTTTGTTCCCCCTTTTGTTCCCTCTTTGTTCCCTCCCCGTTGTTCCTTTTCTCGGGTTTTTCTCTTTTGTTCACTTCATCTTGTTCTTTTTGTTTTCCCCTTTTGGTTCCCTTCCCTTTTTTGTTCCTTTCCTGTTCCCTCCCTTTTGTTCCTTCCTCCTGTTCCCTTCCTTTTGTTCCTTCCTCTCTGTTCCCTCCTTTTTTTTTCCTTCCTCTCTGTTCCCTTCCCCTTTTTTTCCTTCCCCCTCTGTTCCCTTTCCCCTTTTGTTCCTTCCTCTCTGTTTCCCTCCCTTTTTTCCTTCCCTCTGTTCCCTTCCTTTTGTTCCCTCCTCCTTCCTGTTCCCTCCCTTTTGTTCCTTTTCTTCTCTCTGTTCCCTCCCTTTTGTTCCTTCCTCTCTGTTCCCTCCCTTTTGTTCCTTCCTCTCTGTTCCCTCCCTTTTGTTCCTTTCCCCTCATGTTTCCTCCCTTTTGTTCCCTCCTCTCTGTTCCCTCCCTTTTGTTTCCCTCCCTCTCTGTTCCCTCCCTTTTGTTCCCTCCTCCCTGTTCCCTCCCTTTGTTCCTTCCTCTCTGTTCCCTCCCTTTTGTTCCCTCCTCTCTGTTCCCTCCCTTTTGTTTTCCCTTTCCCCTCTGTTCCCTCCCTTTTGTTCCTTCCTCTCTGTTTCCTCCCTTTTGTTCCTCCTCTCTGTTTCCCTCCCTTTTGTTCCCTCCTCTCTGTTCCCTCCCTTTTGTTCCCTTTCCTCTCTGTTCCCTCCCCTTTTTTTTCCCTTCCTCTCTGTTCCCTTTTTCCCCTTTGTTCCCCCTTTTTTCCCCCCTCTTTTTCCCCCCCTTTTGTTCCTTCCTCTCTGTTCCCTCCCTTTGTTCCTTCCTCTCTGTTCCCTCCCTTTTGTTCCTTCCTCTCGTTCCCTCCCTTTTGTTCCCTTTCCTCTCGTTCCCTCCCTTTTGTTCCTTCCTCTCTGTTCCCTCCCTTTTGTTCCTTCCTCTCTGTTCCCTCCCTTTTGTTCCTTCCTCTCTGTTCCCTCCCTTTTGTTCCTTTCCCCTCTGTTCCCCCCCTTTTTGTTCCCTCCTCTCTGTTTCCCCCCCCCTTTTGTTCCTTCCTCTCTGTTTCCTCCCTTTTGTTCCTTCCTCTCTGTTTCCTCCCTTTTGTTCCTTCCTCTCTGTTCCTCCCTTTTTGTTCCTTCCTCTCTGTTCCCTCCCTTTTGTTCCTTCCTCTCTGTTCCTCCCTTTTGTTCCTTCCTCTCTGTTCCCTCCCTTTTGTTCCTTCCTCTCTGTTCCCTCCCCTTTGTTCCCTTTCCCCTCTGTTCCCTCCCTTTTGTTCCTTCCTCTCTGTTCCCTCCCTTTTGTTTCCCTCCTCTCTTTCCCTCCCTTTTTTCCTCCTCTCTGTTCCCCCCTTTTGTTCCTCCTCTCTGTTCCCCCCCTTTTGTTCCTTCCTCTCTTTTTCCCTCCCTTTTGTTCCCCCCCTCTCTGTTCCTCCCTTTTGTTCCCTCCCCCTCTGTTCCCTCCCTTTTGTTCCCTTTCCCCTCTGTTTCCTCCCTTTGTTCCTTTCCCCTCTGTTCCCTCCCTTTTGTTCCCTCCTCTCTGTTCCTCCCTTTGTTCCCTCCTCTCTGTTTCCTCCCTTTTGTTCCCTCCTCTCTGTTCCTCCCTTTTGTTCCCTCCCTCTGTTCCCTCCCTTTTGTTCCCTCTCTCTGTTCCTCCCCCCCTCTTTTTTTCCTCCTCTCTGTTTCCCCCCCTTTGTTCCCTCCCTCTGATCCTCCCTTTGTTCCCCCCTCTGTTCCCTCCCTTTTGTTCCCTCCTCTTTTGTTCCCCCCTTTGTTCCTCCCGTCGGTTCCATCCCTTGTTCCCTCCTCTCCTTTTGGGTTTCCTCCTCTCTTTCCCCCTTTTTTCCTTCCCCTCTGTTTCCCTCCCTTTTTTCCTTCCCTTTAGTTCCCTCCCTTTGTTCCCTCCTGTTCCTCCTTTGTTCCCCCTTCTGTTCCCCCCCGTTGTTTCCCCCCTCTGTTCCCTCCCTTTGTTCCTCCTTCGTTCCCTCCCTTTTTTCCCCCTCATCCCTCCCTTTGTTCCTTCATATCCCCCCTTTGTTCCCCCTCCTCTGGTTCCCCCCTGTCCTTTCCCCCCCTTCCCCGTTCCTCCCATTGTTTTTCCCCTTCTGTTTCCACCCTTTTTCCTTCCCCCCCTGTTTTGGGTTTCCCCACTCTGGTTCCCCCCTTTTGTTCCCACCTCTCTGTTCCTCCTGTTGTTCCCCTTCCCGTTCCCCCCTTTTTTCTTTCCCCTTTTCCCCCCCTTTTGTTTTCCCCGCCTCCCTTTTTTCCCCCTTATGTTCCCCCCTTTTTTTACCCCCTTGTCCAACCCTCTGTTTTCCCCCCCTGTTCCCCCCCTGTTTTTCCCCCTGCCTTTTTCCCCTTCCTTGTTCCCCCCCTTTTTCTGGTCCCCCCATTTCCACCCCCTGTTTTTCCCCCCTTCCCCCTCCTTGTTTCCCCCCCTGTTTCCCCCGTTCCCTTTTCCCCTGCCTTTATTTCCCACACTGCGGGGGTTTTTTCCAACCCCTTCGTTTTCCAAACCCCCCCTGTATCAAAACCTTTTTTATACCCACCACCTTTTTCTTTTTATCCACACCTGCTGGGATCCACCACTGCGGTATCCACACCGTTGGTATCCACCCACTGTTGGATCCACACCTGCCCGGTTCCACACACTGCTGGTACCCCACACTGCGGTATCCACACACTGCCTGGTATCCACACTGCTTGTATCCACACACTGCTGGTAACCACACATGCCTGGGATCCACACAGCCCGGGATCCACACAAAGTCCCCTTTTCCCCACCTTTTGGATCCCCCAACACTGTCGGTATCCACACACTCCCGGTATCCACACACTGTGGGGATCCAAAACATGCCGGGTACCACACACTGCCGGTTCCACACACACTGGACCACCACACTGCCTTTCCACACACTGTCGGGTACCACACACTGTCGGTACCACACACTGTCGGTATCCACACACTCCCCGGGATCCACACACTGTTGGATCCAACACTCCCCTGGTATCCACACACTGTCTGGTACCCATACACTCCCGGGTACCCCCAACACTCCCTGGATCCACACCTGTCTGGTACCACAAGTCGGGTATCCACACCCCTGTCTGGTATCTACACATGGCGGGTACCCACCACTTTTATCCCACTCTGTCTGGTACCACCACTGCCTGGTATCCAACACTTTCTGGTACCCCAAAACACTGTCTTATCCACACACTGCCGGGTATCCACACACTGTCGGATCCAACACTGCCTGGTATCCACACACTGCCTGATATCCACACACGTCTTATCTAAACACTGTCTTATCCACACACTGCCGGTACCCACACACGGGTATACACACTGCCGGGAAATCCACACATGGTATCACACACTTCTGTATCCACACACTGTCGGGTATCCACACACTGTCTGGTATCCACACACTGCCTGGAATCCACACACTGTCTGGTATCCACAAAACCTCCCCTGGTATCCACACACTGTCTGGTATCCACACATCTGTCTCGATCCACACACTGCCTGGTATCCACACACTGTCTGGTATCCACACACTGCCTGGTATCCACACACTGCCTGATATCCACACACTGTCTGGTATCTACACACTGTCTGTATCCACACACTGCCTGGTATCCACACACTGGTACCCACACCTGTCTGGTATCCACACACGGGTCTGTATCCATACACTGTCTGGTATCCACACACTGTCGGGTATCCATAACTGTCTGGTATCCACACACTGCCTGGTATCCACACACTGGTATCACACACTGCCTGGTATCTACACACTGGTATCACACACTGTCTGGAATCCACACACTGTCGGGTATCCATACACTGTCTGGTACCCCACACACTGTCTGGTATCCATACACTGTCTGGTATCCACACACTGCCTGGTATCCACACACTGGTATCACACACTGTCTGGTATCCACACACTGTCTGGTATCCACACACTGTCTAGTATCCACACACTGTCTGGTATCCACACACTGTCTGGTATCCATACACTGGCTGGTATCCACACACTATCTGGTATCCACACACCGTCTGGTATCCACACACTATCTGATATCCACACACTGCCTGGTATCCATACACGTCTGGTATCCACACACTATCTGGTATCCACACACTATCGGAAATCCATACCTGTCTGGTATCCACACCTGTCTGGTATCCACACACTGCCTGGTATCCACACACTGTCTGGTATCCACACACGGGTCTGTATCCAAACACTGTCTGGTATCCACACACTGTCTGGTATCCACCACTCCCTGGTATCCACACACTGCCTGGTATCCACACACTGTCTGTATCCACGCACTGCCTGGTATCCACACACGGGCCTGGTATTCACACACTGTCTGGTACCACACACTATCTGGTATCCACACACTGTCTGGTATCCACACACTGTCTGGTATCCACACACTGTCTGGTATCCACACACTGTCTGGTATCCACACACTGTCTGGTATCCACACACTGCCTGATATCCACACACTGTCTGGTATCTACACAATGGTATC
>NC_069472.1:23046680-23053264 GCF_026875155.1 Cherax quadricarinatus
ATAAGAGCATGAACTTTCTGAAGAATAAAACAAAAAAGGAACAAAGAGGAACTTGAAAAAAAAGAATAATAAAATTTAGGCATAAATTCTCATTTTTAAATTACCGAATTGGTGTAACCAACCCCTTCAGCAACCAGCGGCCCCCCAAAATTTTTTTTAAAGAAAAATTTTTGGAAGGAAAAGGGAGGAGAAAGGAAGGAAAAAGTGAGGAGAAGGAGAGAAAGGAGGAGAAAGGGTTTAAAGGAGCAAGTGGGGGGAAAGGAACGGGGGGTTGGAAAATGTAGGGAAAGTGGGGGGACTGGGACAAGGGGAACCTCTTGAAAAAAAAGAAAATACAAAATCACCACAACCACACCAAACAACACACCACACAAAACACCCCAACCCACCAACACCACAAACCCCATTCAAACCCATTTAAACCCACAAACCCCATTAAACACCTTTCAACACCAAACACCACAAACCCATTAAAGACAACCACAAACCCCCTTTCACCCCAATTTTTCCACAAAAAAAATACCACCACCACCACCACCACACCCCCACCAAATACCACCCCCACCACCACCCCCACCATCACCACCACCACACCCCCCCACCACCACCACCATCACCCCACACTACCCCCAACCACCACCCCCAAACCCCACCCCACCACCCCCCCACCCCCACCCAATCACCACCACACTACCCCCCCCACCACCACAACCATCACCACCCCCACTACCACCACCTCCCCCAACAAAACCACCACCAACCCCCCAACCACCACCACCCCCCCACCACCACCCCACCCCCCACCCACCCCACCACCACCCCACCTCACCACCACCACTACCACCCCCACCACCACCACCACCCACCACCACCACCACCACACCACCATCCCACCACCACCCCCACACCACACCACCACCACACCACCACCTCCCCACCCCCAAACCCCACCACCACCACAACCACCACCAACCACCACCAACCACCACCCCACCACCCACCATCCCCACCACCACCCCCAAACCCCCACCATCACCCCCACCAACCACCACCACCACCCCCCATCACCCCACCACTACCCCCACCACCACACCACCCCCCCCCACCATACCACCACCACCACCACCACCACCACACCACCACCCCACCACACCAACAACACCACCACCACCCCCCCCCCACCATTACCCCCACCACCACCATCACCACCACCCACCACCCCACCAACCACCACCACCACCACCCCCCCACCACCATCACCACCACCACTCCCCCACCACCCCAAACCCCACCACCACCACCCACCACCCCCCTTACCACCACCACCACCACCCCCAAATCACCACCACCACCCCCACCACCACCACCACCACACCACCACCACCCCCACCACCACCATTACCCCCACCACCATCACCACCCCCAAAACCCCCCACCACCACCACCATACCCCACCACCCACCCCACCCACCTCAACCACCACCCACCACACCACCACCACCAACCACCAACCACCAACCCATCACCCCCACCCCCACCACCCCCAAAACCCCAACCACCACCACCATCACCACCACCACTACCACCACCATCACCACCACCATCCACCACCACCATTACCACCCCCAAACCCACCCCCAAACCCCACCACCAACCCCCAAAACCCCAACCACCCCAAACCCCCACCACCCACCACCCCCCAAACCACCCCAACACCCCACCACCACCACCACCACCACCACCACCACCCCCCAACCACCACCACCCAACCCCACCCCCCTTCCCCACCACCACACCACACCATCCACCCCACCCTACCACCACCACCCACCACCCTACCACCACCACCACCCACCACCACCACCACCCCCCACCACCCCACCACCACCACACCACCACCACCACCACCACCACACCACCCCCCCACCCCCATCACCCCCATCACCCCCACCACCATACCCCCCCAACCATCCCCACCACCAACCCCACCACCACCCCCAAACCACTCCCCACCCCCACCACACCCCCCCACCACCACCACCACCACCCCCACCACCACCACCACCACCACCACCACTACCACCACACCCCACCACCACCCCATCACCACCCCCACTGTTAAAAAAAAACGCGTTTCTAAAAGCTTAGAGATCTCGTGAATACTAAAAGGACTGCCCTTTAGCACCAGCCTGTTACTGGGTTTTCGTAACAAGTACCCAGTATCCTTGTCCAATTACCTTAAAATTTAGTTGGTTCAATAGGCTTTTGGATTACAATGGTAGGCTCTAACAAGAAATTAAAATTTAATAAATTTTTATTAAATCTATAAGTTTCTAGAGGGTTTTTATCAAATTTAAAATTAAATTTCAGCAATCAAAAAAAATCAATCTCTCGGTTTAAAATTATTGTGCTGAAAAAACACATATCACATTTTTAAAATTTTTAAATCCGTCAGGTACATTAAAAAATTTTAAAAGATATTACAAAAATGTACAAGTTGTGTATGCGTGTAAGTGCTCTTAAGTAGTTTCTATGTCTCAAAACTCGAATAAGACTTAAACAAATGACTACAAAGTCCTCAAAAAACAACTTCTTGACCCACTGGCAACCCGAACATCCCGCTTGAACAAAAAAGAATGCTAAGCCCAATACAATGCAAAATGCACTACACCAATCATGATCAAGGAGATAATATAAAAGACACAAGTAGGGGCCATCGCAGATCCTCCCTAAAGTTACAAAACCCCAAAAAAACTGAATCTACTTCAGCATAGGAAAAAATGGATGTGAAATACACAGGAACCGTACAAAAATTTGGTCAGAAGCTATAGCTAAAGGACCTAGTTTCAAAGTGTTAAGTGACACACAACCTCAGTACAACGTCGAAAATCACTAAGTCTATACTGTTCTGTGAACAAAGTTCACAGAACTAACAAAAAATGAGAAGACAAACTGCCAACCACAGCATCTACAGCAACTCCAACAGACAATCTGTCCAACCACCAAGCGAGTCTCCCGCGACTGAAAACTTCACGAGAAAGGGGAGGACACCCCCCCCCCCCGATCACGTGATAGCTACGTGGACAACTGCAGTTCAGAAGCCGGCAGTATAACGAGCGACAAGCGATAATTACAGTAGTTTGACAATCAAGACTAACTGAGCACATTTTATATACATCCTAACAACATAAGCTAAATAACAATATAACAGTCAAATAATAATATAAAGTCATACATTTACGATTTAGCTATTATCGCAAATATAAGCAATATAAAATTAAATGAAAAGGTAATATACATTATATATACATAATAATCATTGTAACCCATTCAGGGGTTGCAACAACCACCACCATCATCATCACCACCACCACCACCACCATCACCACCACCACCACCACCACCACCACCACCACCACCACCACCACCATCACACCACCACCACCACCACCACCACACCACCACCACCACCACCACCACCACCACCATCACCACCACCACCACCACCACCACCACTACCACCACCACCACTACCATCACCACCACCACTACCACCACCACCATCATCATCACCACCACCACCACCACCAACCACTACCACCACCACCACCACCACCACCACCACCACCACCACCACCACCACCACCATCACCACCACGAAGATAGTGAAAGATATCTGTAATTTGTATCTCTTCACTTCCAGACGACAATCATATTAGATAAAACGAAAAAAATATGGTTGCAACGACTTAGAAACCCAAACCAATCAATGCTTACAGAACTCATCTGTAAATCCCTCCCAGGAGCCAAGACTCAACACCCACCAACATAAATCGGTGAGCACAAATCGGTGTGTATATTTGATAAGGCGTATGAAGGAAACTCGTAAAGAAGCGTCAGTCCATTCAAGAATGTCGTCCCTTCCAGTGAAATGTGTTGCCAGAGAAGAAATACTGACCGTGTACGAGGTACATTCTGTAGCACACACATACACACACACACACATACACACATACACACATACACACACACATCAAGTATGAGAGTCCCCTAGGAGCTAGCGACCACGTGGTTCTGTGCTTTGAATACATAGTAGAACTGCAAGTGGAGAGAATAACAGGAGTTGAATGGGAAAACCCTGGCTATAAAAGAGGGGACTACATAGGGTTGAAGAACTTCCTGTGGGAGGTCCAGTGGGACAGAGAACTGGCAGGAAAGCCAGTAAATGAAATGATGGAATATGTAACAACAAAATGCAAGGAGGCAGTGGAAAGGTTTATTCCCAAGGGCAACAGTAACAACGGGAAGACCAGAACGAGCCCCTGGTTTACCCGACGGTGTAAGGAGGCAAAAACAAAGTGCAATAGAGAATGGAAAAAGTACAGAAGGCAGAGAACACACGAAAATAGGGAAATCAGTCGCAGAGCCAGGAATGAGTATGCACAGGTAAGGAGGGAGGCCCAGCGACAGTAGGAAAATGACATATCATCGAGAATCAAGACTGACCCGAAACTGTTGTATAGCCACATCAGGAGTAAGACAACAGTCAAAGACCAGGTGATCAGATTAAGGACAGAAGGTGGAGAACTCACAAGAAATCATCAGGAGGTATGTGAGGAGCTGAACAGGAGATTTAAGGAAGTTTTTACAGTAGAGACAGGAGGGGCTGTGGGAAGACAGCACAGAAGGGAACATCAAGAGGGAATATACCAAAAAGTGTTGGATGACATACGAACAACTGAGGAGGAGGTGAAGAAGCTCTTAAGTGACCTTGACACCTCAAAGGCGATGGGACCGGACAACATCTCCCCATGGGTCCTTAGAGAAGGAGCAGAGATGCTGTGCGTGCCTCGAACCACAATCTTCAACACATCCCTTGAAACTGGGCAACTACCTGAGAAATGGAAGACAGCTAATGTAGTCCCCATATTTAAGAAAGGAAACAGAAACGAGGCACTAAACTACAGACCTGTGTCTCTGACATGTATTGTGTGCAAAGTCATGGAGAAGATTATCAGGAGGAGAGTGGTCGAACACCTGGAAAGGAACAAGAATATAAATGAAAACCAGCATGGGTTCATGGAAGGCAAATCTTGTATCACACACCTCCTGGAGTTTTATGACAAGGTAACAGAAGTAAGACACGAGAGAGAGGGGTGGGTAGATTGCGCTTTTCTAGACTGCAGGAAGGCTTTTGACACAGTTCCCCACAAGAGATTAGTGCAGAAGCTGGAGGATCAGGCGCATGTAAAAGGGAGGGCACTGCAATGGATAAGGGAATACCTGACAGGGAGGCAGCAACGAGTCATGGTACGTGAAGAGGTATCAGAGTGGGCGCCTGTTACGAGCGGGGTCCCACAGGGGTCAGTTCTAGGACCAGTGCTATTTTTGATATATGTGAACGACATGATGGAAGGAATAGACTCTGAAGTGTCCCTGTTCGCAGATGATGTGAAGTTGATGAGAAGAATTAAATCGGTCGAGGATGAGGCAGGACTGCAAAGAGACCTGGACAGGCTGGACATGTGGTCCAGTAACTGGCTTCTCGAATTCAATCCAGCCAAATGCAAAGTCATGAAGATTGGGGAGGGGCAAAGAAGACCGCAGACAGAGTATAGGCTAGGTGGACAAAGACTACAGACCTCACTCAGGGAGAAAGACCTTGGGGTGACCATAACACCGAGCACATCACCGGAGGCACACATCAACCAAATAACCGCTGCAGCATACGGGCGCCTAGCAAACCTAAGAATAGCGTACCGATACCTTAATAAGGAATCGTTCAAGACACTGTACACTGTGTATGTTAGGCCCATACTGGAGTATGCAGCACCAGTCTGAAACCCACACCTGGTCAAGCACGTCAAGATGTTAGAGAAAGTACAAAGGTTTGCAACAAGGCTAGTCACAGAGCTCAAGGGAATGTCGTACGAGGAAAGGTTAAGGGAAATCGGACTGACGACACTGGAGGACAGAAGGGTCAGGGGAGACATGATAACGACATACAAGATACTGCGGGGAATATACAAGGTGGACAGAGACAGGATGTTCCAGAAAGGGGACACAGGGACAAGGGGTCACAACTGGAAGCTGAAGACTCAGACGAGTCACAGGGACGTTAGGAAGTATTTCTTCAGTCATAGAGTTGTCAGCAAGTGGAACAGCCTAGCAAGTGAAGTAGTGGAGGCAGGAACCATACATAGTTTTAAGAAGAGGTATGACAAAGCTCAGGAAGCAGAGAGAGAGAGGATCCAGTAGCGATCAGTGAAGAGGCGGGGCCAGGAGCTGAGTCTCGACCCCTGCAACCACAATTAGGTGAGTACAATTAGGTGAGTACACACACACACACACACACACACACACACACACACACACACACACACAATAAAACAAGACGCGTTTTAAACGCTAATATTTTTACCAGAAAAAAAAATTGACTGAATATTTTCATAAACGATTTTTTTAAACCAAACTATTTATAATTTAATTTTAAACTAAAATTTAAAATAAATATCTCAAACTACAGGACACAAGCGGTTCTTTTTCTTAAGATTGAACCCCCAGGGAACCCTCTCAGAAAAAAT
>NC_069472.1:23053764-23063764 GCF_026875155.1 Cherax quadricarinatus
ATTTTTATTAAATTTAAATTAAAATTTATTAAATAATATATATATATATATTTTAATATATAATATATATATTTATATATATTAATATATATTTTTATATATATTTATATATTTATTATATATGCTAAGATCACAGTAAACAGGTGATTTCGGAATATGCAAAAAACCCACTCTGAAAAAATAGAGAAATTTCCCCAACCCTTTTCGTAAAACTCACATTATCAAGGAACTTGGAATTTCTATTTTTTCATTCACCCCATCATGTTTGCCAGAAGGGTGCTTTACCTACTTTTTTTAAACTGCAAATTAACCCCCCTCCTTCAGAGTGGACAAGTACTTCCCATCTCCAGGCCCAAAGCCGGGCCTGCGGTTTCCCCTGAACCCCTTCATAAATGTTACTGTACAACTCCCTTTAGTGTGATTCTTTATTTTTACTCCACGCCTCTTCCCAAGACCCTCGCTTTTACTTTTTTACAACCCCATCTATAAATATATTAAACAACCACGGTGCATCACAATCCTTTCTAAGGCCTATTTTTAGGGGGAAAAAATTTCCCTTTTTCCTACTTTTACTCTAATGACCCTCACTTCCCGTAAAAAAACTCTTCCTGTTTTCGTAACCTACCCCCTACACCATACACGTGAAATCTGCCACATTGCCCCCTTTCCACCCGTCATACCCTTTTTCCAAACCCAAAAAGCCAAAAAAGCCCTTTTTTGCCTTATCTAAATATGTTCACTTTTGTTTCACTGAAAACCCCTGTCACACACCCCCTACCTTTCCTAAAGCCTCCTTTGTTCATTGCTATCCTAGTGTCCGTCTTACTCTTAATTCTTTCAATAATAACTCTACCATAACTTTACCAGATATACTCAACAGACTTATCCCCCTATAATTTTTGCACTCTCCTTTATCCCTTTGCCTTTATACAAAGGAACTATGCATGCTCTCTGCCAATCCCTAGGTACCTTACCCTCTTCCATACATTTATTAAATAATTGCACCAACCACTCCAAAACTATATCCCCACCTGCTTTTAACATTTCTATCTTTATCCCATCAATCCGGCTGCCTTACCCATTTCATTTTACCTACTGCCTCACGAACTTCCGCCACACTCACAACTGGCTCTTCCTCACTCCTACAAGATGTTATTTCTCCTTGCCCTATACACGAAATCACAGCTTCCCTATCTTCATCAACATTTAACAATTCCTCAAAATATTCCCTCCATTTTCCCCAATACCTCTAACTCTCCATTTAATAACTCTCCTCTTCTATTTTTAACTGACAAATCCATTTGTTCTCTAGGCTTCCTTAACTTGTTAATCTCACTCCAAAACTTTTTCTTATTTTCAACAAAATTTGTTGATAACATCTCACCCACTCTCTCATTTGCTCTCTTTTTACATTGCTTCACCACTCTCTTAACCTCTCTCTTTTTCTCATATACTCTTCCCTCCTTGCGTCACTTCTACTTTGTAAAAACTTCTCATATGCTAACTTTTTCTCCCTTACTGCTCTCTTTACATCATCACTCCACCAATCGCTCCTCTTCCCTCCCGCACCCACTTTCCTGTAACCACAAACTTCTGCTGAACACTCTAACACTACATTTTTAAACCTACCCCATACCTCTTCGACCCCATTGCCTATTCTCTCATTAGCCCATCTATCCTCCAATAGCTGTTTATATCTTACCCTAACTGCCTCCTCTTTTAGTTTATAAACCTTCACCTCTCTCTTCCCTGATGCTTCTATTCTCCTTGTATCCCATCTACCTTTTACTCTCAGTGTAGCTACAACTAGAAAGTGATCTGATATATCTGTGGCCCCTCTATAAACATGTACATCCTGAAGTCTACTCAACAGTCTTTTATCTGTAAAGTAAAAGGACACAAGTGCAACTAATGTGACATTTATTGTGGCATTAGTTGCACTTGTGTCCTTTTACTTTACATATTGTCGGTAATTCTACCAACTTTATTACAGTCTTTTATCTACCAATACATAGTCCAACAAACTACTGTCATTTTGCCCTACATCATATCGTGTATACTTATTTATCCTCTTTTTCTTAAAATATGTATTACCTATAACTAAACCCCTTTCTATACAAAGTTCAATCAAAGGGCTCCCATTATTATTTACACCTGGCACCCCAAACTTACCTACCACACCCTCTCTAAAAGTTTCTCCTACTTTAGCATTCAGATCCCCTACCACAATTACTCTCTCACTTGGTTTTCAAAGGCTCTATACATTCATTTAACATCTCCCAAAATCTCTCTCTCTCCTCTAATTCCTCTTCCCCGGTGCATACACGCTTATTATGGACCCAATTCTAACATCCACCTCTTTACTTTAATCCTCATAATTTTTGAATTTACATTCATATTCTCTTTTCTCCTTCCATAATGATGCTTCTCATACATTATGCTACCCTTCCTTTGCTCTAACTCCCTCGATACTCCAGATTTAATCCCATTTATTTCCCCCCACTGAAAACTCCCCTACCCCCTTAAGCTTTGTTCCGCTTAGGCCAGGACACCCAAACTTCTTTTTCATTAAAACATCAGCAATCATCTGTTTCTTGTCATCCGCACTACATCCACGCACATTTAAGAACCCCAGTTTTATAAAAGTTTTTCTTCTTTCTTTTTAGTAAATGTCTACAGGGAAGGGTTACTAGCCCATTGTTTCCCCCGGCATTTTTGTCGCCTCCATACGACACGCAGGCTTAGGGGAGGAAAGATTCTTTTCCACTTCCCATGGACAATAGAAGAAATAAGAAGAACAGAGCTATTTAGAAAAAGGAGAAAAACCTAGATGTATGTATATATATATGCTGTGCGTGTCTGTGAAGTGTGACCAAAGTGTAAGTAGGAGTGCAAGATTCCTGTTATTAGCGGTTTATGAGAAGAAAAAAAAACCAGCAATCTTACCATCATGCAAAACAGCTCGGTTTCTGTTTCACAGTATCTGGCAGGACGGTAGTACTTCTGGGTGGTTGCTGTCTCCAAACCTACTACATATAATATTTTTATATATTTATTATAATATATATATAATATATATATATATATTATATATTATATTATATATTTATTATATATGTATGTTATATATATTATGTTTTTTTATAATATATATATATATATATATATATTTTAATTATATATATATATTATTTTATTTATATATTTTTTTATATAATATATATATATATATATATTATATATATATATTATATATATATATATATATATATTATATATATATATATTATATATAAAATATATATAATATATATATATTAAAATATATAAAATATATATTATTATATATTATAATATATATTATATATAATATATATATTTTAATTATAAAATATTATTATATAATGTTGATATATATAAAATATATATATATTATATAATATTATATAATATATTTATATATAAAATATATATATATATTTTATATATATATATATATATCAACATTTCGCAATATTTTCAATTTTTTTTTTATTTCCTATCATTAGTTTTTAAAGAAATTAATTTTTTCCTAACAACAAAATATTAAATTCTTGTTCTTATTTTTACTGTTTCTTTGAGAATTTGTATAATCTAGAATTTACTTTATTTTCCCGAATTGTTCCTTAAATACTTGTCCTGATTTTATTTGTAAGCAGAGACTGGAGGTGTCCACTGAAGAGGACACCTTGTTGGAGCTACTGAAACACTGAGGACGAATGTGGAAGAGGCAAGGAACGAATGAATGAGAGAAATAATTAATAAAGGGGACTAGCATGATAAGACAATAAATACTGTACATTATTGATTTTAAAGCCTCTCCATTTCTTCCTCTGTTCTCCCATTCTTCTTCTTTGCTCATCTCTTTCTTTTGCCTCTCTCTCTCTCCTCGTTCTCTTGTATCTACTAGTGCCATTTGCGCTCTTTATAGTGAGAGAGCCTTCTGCTTCTCTATTTTATACTGGAATAAATACTTAGATAAAAGATAATGGTAGAAATAGATAGTTTTCTCATTAGACAGCCTCGGTGAGGACCTTCTTCTGCTGTCTGTCCCATGTGCTTCCATGTTTGTCTGTCAGTCCCGATTCCTTTTTCTGCGTTGCATTATTGTCTGTTTCTGTCTCTCTGTTTCTGTCTCTTGGACTCTGCTTCTCTGTCTCGGTCTGTCTCTCTCTCTCTCTCTGTCTCTGTCTCTGTCTCTCTCTCTCTCTCACCCCACTCAGCGCCTTAAGACTCAGGAAAGAGGGGTAACTAAATTATGCAAGCGTTTCGGGAATCGACACATCAAGTTATAACCAGAACTAAATGCACCAGTCTGTATATCCTCATCTCCCCTTCCTCCTTCCCTTTCCTCCACTCCCCTTTCCCCCCCCTTACCTTTCCTCTCCTTCCCCCCCCTCTTCTACTCATCTTTCCTCCTCTTCTTGTTTTATTGCTTTCAAACGCGAAAAACTGAAGAGAAAAATTAGTAAAAAACTCAAAACAATGGAATGAAACATCGAGGTAGGAGAAGCAACGCAAACGTATGTAGAGATTCCTATACATAATTATAGCAGATTAAGACACACTTCCTGCTAAAGGTATAAATGCGAAGACTTTATATATATATATTTATATATATAATATTATATATATATATATTATATTATATATATAATATATTATATATATTTTATATAAGAAGAAAATGGTGGGAAATAGAAAATGGAAAGAATATTAGAAAGAAGATAAAGTAGGATAGGTGAAGGGAACAGAGATAAAACGTGAAGCATAAAACGGGAAGAAGAAAAGAGAGAGGACGAGGACGAGGATGAGGAGGAGGATAATCACGAGGAAAGCATGGTAAGGTATATTGGAATGATGGGAGGATAGGGTGTAAGTAAGGAATAGAGGAAGAAAGAGAAGATGAACTGGAAGGCAGCAATGATAGAAGAATTAACTGGAAGTCAGCAATGATGAACTAACAGGAAGGCAGCAATGATGAACTAACTGGAAGGCAGCAATAATGAACTAACTGGAAGGCAGCAATGATGAACTAACTGGAAGGCAGAAATGATGAACTAACTGGAAGGCAGCAATGATGGAAGAACTGGTGGTCAGCAATGATGAACTAACAGGAAGGCAGCAATGATGAACTAACAGGAAGGCAGCAATGATGGACTAACAGGAAGGCAGCAGTGATGGACTAGCAGGAAGGCAGCAATGATGGAATAGCAGGAAGGCAGCAATGATGGAATAACTAACAGGAAGGCAGCAATGATAGAATAGCTAACAGGAAGGCAGCAAAGACAGAATAACTAACAGGAAGGCAGCAATGATGGAATAACTAACAGGAAGGTAGCACTGATGGCATAACAGGAAGGCAGCGGTAATAGAACAACTAACAGGAAGGCAGCAATGATGGAATAACTAACAGGAAGGCAGCAATGATAGAATAACTAACAGGAAGGCAGCAATGATGGCATAGCAGGAAGGCAGCAGTAATAGAATAATTAACAGGAAGGCAGCAATGATGGAATAACTAACAGGAAGACAGCAATGATGGCATAGCAGGAAGGCAGCAGTAATAGAATAACTAACAGGAAGGCAGCAATGATGGAATAACTAACAGGAGGGCAGCAATGATGGAATAACTAACAGGAAAGGGAGCAATGATGGAATAAAATAACAGGAAGGCAGCAATGATGGAATAACAAACAGGAAGGCAGCAATGATGGAATAACTAACAGGAAGGCAGCAATGATGGAATAACTAAAAGGAAGGCACTAATGATGGAATAACTAACAGGAAGGCAGCAATGATGGAATAACTGACAGGAAGGCAGCAATGATGGAATAACAAACAGGAAGGCAGCAATGATGGAATAACTGACAGGAAGGCAGCAATGATGGAATAACAAACAGGAAGGCAGCAATGATGGAATAACTAACAGGAAGGCACTAATGATGGAATAACAAACAGGAAGGCACTAATGATGGAATAACAAACAGGAAGGCAGCAATGATGGAATAACTAACAGGAAGGCACTAATGATGGAATAACAAACAGGAAGGCAGCAATGATGGAATAACTAACAGGAAGGCAGCAATGATGGAATAACTAACAGGAAGGCAGCAATGAGAGGGGAGACTGAAGAAGAAATGTGGACTCACATGGAAATAAATTGGAGTGGAATTTCACACCAATCCTAAATTATCAGTATACAAGATTCTTCCCGTCACTACGGTCACCAGACCTGACTTTCCCTCATCTTTTTCCACAACCCTTATTTTCCCCAGTTTCCTCTCCCACACACGCAAAAAAAATAAAGTTAAGAAATAAGGAATGTATCTTTAAAAGGCAATTTTTTTTTTCAATGACACTAATTTGTTTGTGTTGGGTCAACCTGACCCAACACAAGGGATTTAGCAGCTGAGGATTGAGCACCTAACAGCTGAGCAGCTGAGGACTTTAAAGCCAATATACCAGCAATGTGATAAGATTCAGGGCCTTAAAAATCAATATACCAGCAGTGTCATTAGGTTCAGGGCCTTAAAAACCAATATACCAACATTGTCATAAGATTCAGGGCCTTAAAAGCCAATATACCAGCAATGTCATAAGATTCAGGGCCTTAAAAACCAATATACCAGCAGTGTCATTAGATTCAGGGCCTTAAAAACCAATATACCAGCAGTGTCATTAGATTCAGGGCCTTAAAAACCAATATACCAACAGTGTCATAAGATTCAGGGCCTTAAAAGCCAATATACCAGCAGTGTGATAAGATTCAGGGCCTTAAAAACCAATATACCAGCAGTGTCATTAGGTTCAGGGCCTAAAACAATATATCAGCAGTGTCATAAGATTCAGGGCCTTAAAAACCAATTTACCAGCAGTGTTAATAGATTCAATGTCTTAAAAACCAATATACCAGGAGTGCCAATAGATCAAAATCCTATACTACCCACTAGTGGATGAATTATCTCCGTAATGTATCCCTAAAGCCACTGGTGGGCGAAACATCTTCAGAATCAAGATTCCCAGGTGTTGCACATGTGTCTAATTCCACCTAGCAGGTGTGATTAACGTGACAGAACGAACACTAAATCAATATGACTTGTGGCTAGCTGGTCTAGTGGCTAACGCGACGGGCTAGAGTTTTGAGACTCTCTGACCGCGGGTTCAATCCCGGCCGGGGTATGGTTTACTAAATCAATAGAACGAAAGTACGAAACCAAAAAAATAAAAGATATATCTGAAAAAAAAATAATCAGTGAACTGCTAGAGTTGACCAGATGTGAGATGATCAAGTGACAACTAACTGACGATTGAGAGCAAACAACTGGTTAGTTAATGGGGTTTAAAATCTATCGACTGCACAAGGGTCATTAAATCTGCACGTCAACCTTCTCATCACGTTTCAAGAATACTTTAACCCCAAAATAGGGATTAAAGTAACCCCAAAATAGGGTTATTTAATATTGCGAGCCATTTTTCTATATAAAAAAAACTGAGGGCACGAAATTGAAATTTATTGGGGTAGTTTTTAGTGAAGTGTCCAGGCTTTGCTAGAAGTTAATTGGCAGTTTGGCGTGAAATTTCATATCAGATGTTGATGGGTGAGAGTGACTTGATCCGAGCCATACTGAGTGTGCCAGCAGGAGATATTATATACTACTGAAGAAGGTGGAACCGAGAGGAAAGTGATATCTGGGATGAATTATGGAGGATGATGAGTTCCAGGAGGACGAAGAGGAAGACTAAGAAGTTAAAGACTAAGATGTTGAAGACTAGGTAGATAAAGTTGAAGAGGAACACTACGATGTTGAAGAAGAGGAAGAGAAAGTAGAGGAAGATTAAGTAAAAACCTAAGACACTGAAGACCAAGAAGAGAACATGGAGGAAGAGGAATAAGAAGACTAAGACGAGAACGTGGAAGAAGAGAAGAGATGAGAATGGGAGTGCAGTGGAGGCCACAAATCTTGGTGGCCGCCACGCCCCCGTCCTCAAGGAGTCGAACCTGGCCTCTTTGATTTCCCCAGCGCCACCACCTTCCGCTCAGCCAAGTGGCCCTCAACTCTCTGAGGACCAGCCCGACCTTCTCCTCCACCTCCTTCACCCTCTCTTCCTTCACCTCCTTCACCCTTCTCCTCCTTCACCCTCTCTTCCTTCACCCCTCTCCTCCTTCACCTTTAATTTTCTCTTCCTTCACAGCTCTCAATCATCGCATTCTTTTATTTCTCCTTATCTTTCTCTTCCTCATCCTCCTCCTCTTCCTCCCTCTTCCTCCTCCTTCACCTCCAACCTGTCTTAAAACAAGCGTGCGCACACACACACACACACACACACACACACACACACACACACACACACACACACACACACACACACCACACACACACACACACACACACACACACACATACACACACACACACACACACACACACACACACATACACACACACACACCCACACACACCCCACACACACACACACACACACACACACACACACACACACACACCACACACACACACACAACACACACACCACCACACACACCCACACACACACACACACAGACACACACACACACCACACACACACATACACACACAACACACACACACACACACACACACACATACACACACACACACACACACATTACACACACACACACACACACACACACACCCACACACACACACACACACACACACACACACACACACACACCACACCACACACACACACACACACAGACACACACACACACACACACACACACACACACACACACACACACACCTCCGAACAAGTCACTTCAACGAAAAACAAACGAAACTTGTCCTTAATTATGTACAAGGGACGTCAGGCACTCTTCTACTCACTGAAGAGGACCTCAGTTAACCGGGTTGTTAGTATTCTTCTTTCCTTTGGCACCAACAGCCTGACTGGTCAGAAGCAGAGCTAAGACTGACGAAACGGAGTATCGAGGCTGCAACAGACACTTAACCTCACTTGAGAACACTTTAGTCCCACAAGAGAACACTTTAGTCCCACAAGAGAATACTTTAGTCCCACAGGAGAACACTTTAGTCCCACAAGAGACCACTTTAGTCCCACAAGAGACCACTTTAGTCCCACAAGAGAACACTTTAGTCCCACAAGAGAACACTTTAGTCCCACAAGAGAATACTTTAGTCCCACAGGAGAACACTTTAGTCCCACAAGAGACCACTTTAGTCCCACAAGAGAATACTTTAGTCCCACAGGAGAACACTTTAGTCCCACAAGAGAATACTTTAGTCCCACAGGAGAACACTTTAGTCCCACAAGAGACCACTTTAGTCCCACAAGAGAACACTTTAGTCCCACAAGAGACCACTTTAGTCCCACAAGAGAATACTTTAGTCCCACAGGAGAACACTTTAGTCCCACAAGAGACCACTTTAGTCCCACAAGAGAATACTTTAGTCCCACAAGAGACCACTTTAGTCCCACAAGAGACCAGTTGTAACTGTGAAGAACAAATCGGTCCGTAAGAGAGTATTGTTAATTTTCCGGGACCGAATGAATCGTCGCCTGAGATTTCTTTAGGACCGGGCGCCCTGAGGCTGGTGAAGGGCTCTTGTTCCAAGGTGCTGGAGCTATCCTTGTCTTCCTGAGATCAATATTGATTTCCACATTAATAATAATAATAGCAATAATAATTACAATAATAATGATAATAATGACAATACTAATAATGTAATAATAATAATAATAATAATAATAATAATAATAATAATAAAAATAAACCCCTTCCCCTCCCACTCAATAATCCCTCACCCCCTCTCCCCTAACCCACCCCTCCCTCCCCCCCACCCCTCACAAATCAGTGAAACAGGGCAACAGTTCCAAGGGGACAGAGGAGAGAGAGAGAGAGAGAGAGAGCAAGTACGCTCTCGTCATGCCATTAAAAATTGAGCCC
>NC_069472.1:23068764-23271264 GCF_026875155.1 Cherax quadricarinatus
CTCGCTGTGTCAGCCGTGAAGACTCGCTGTGTCAGCCGTGAAGACTCGCTGTGTCAGCCGTGAAGACTCGCTGTGTCAGCCGTGAAGACTCGCTGTGTCAGCCGTGAAGACTCGCTGTGTCAGCCGTGAAGACTCGCTGTGTCAGCCGTGAAGACTCGCTGTGTCAGCCGTGAAGACTCGCTGTGTCAGCCGTGAAGACTCGCTGTGTCAGCCGTGAAGACTCGCTGTGTCAGCCGTGATGACTCGCTCTGTCAGCCGTGAAGACTCGCTGTGTCAGCAGTGAAGACTCACTGTGTCAGCCGTGAAGACTCGCTGTGTCAGCCGTGAAGACTCGCTGTGTCAGCCGTGAAGACTCACTGTGTCAGCCGTGAAGACTCGCTGTGTCAGCCGTGAAGACTCGCTGTGTCAGCCGTTGAAGACTCGCTGTGTCAGCCGTGAAGACTCGCTGTGTCAGCCGTGATGACTCGCTGTGTCAGCCGTGAAGACTCGCTGTGTCAGCCGTGAAGACTCACTGTGTCAGCCGTGAAGACTCGCTGTGTCAGCCGTGATGACTCGCTGTGTCAGCCGTGAAGACTCGCTGTGTCAGCCGTGAAGACTCGCTGTGTCAGCCGTGAAGACTCGCTGTGTCAGCCGTGAAGACTCGCTGTGTCAGCCGTGAAGACTCGCTGTGTCAGCCGTGAAGACTCGCTGTGTCAGCCGTGAAGACTCGCTGTGTCAGCCGTGAAGACTCGCTGTGTCAGCCGTGAAGACTCGCTGTGTCAGCCGTGATGACTCGCTGTGTCAGCCGTGAAGACTCGCTGTGTCAGCCGTGAAGACTCACTGTGTCAGCCGTGAAGACTCGCTGTGTCAGCCGTGATGACTCGCTGTGTCAGCCGTGAAGACTCGCTGTGTCAGCCGTGAAGACTACTGTGTCAGCCGTGAAGACTCGCTGTGTCAGCGTGAAGACTCGCTGTGTCAGCCGTGAAGACTCGCTGTGTCAGCCGTGAAGACTCGCTGTGTCAGCCGTGAAGACTCGCTGTGTCAGCCGTGATGACTCGCTGTGTCACCCGTGAAGACTCGCTGTGTCAGCCGTGAAGACTCGCTGTGTCAACCGTGAAGACTCGCTGTGTCAGCCGTGAAGACTCACTGTGTCAGCCGTGAAGACTCGCTGTGTCAGCCGTGAAGACTCGCTGTGTCAGCCGTGAAGACTCGCTGTGTCAGCCGTGAAGACTCACTGTGTCAGCCGTGAAGACTCGCTGTGTCAGCCGTTGAAGACTCGCTGTGTCAGCCGTGAAGACTCGCTGTGTCAGCCGTGAAGACTCGCTGTGTCAGCCGTGAAGACTCGCTGTGTCAGCAGTGAAGACTCGCTGTGTCAGCCGTGAAGACTCGCTGTGTCAGCCGTGAAGACTCGCTGTGTCAGCCGTGAAGACTCGCTGTGTCAGCCGTGAAGACTCGCTGTGTCAGCCGTGAAGACTCACTGTGTCAGCCGTGAAGACTCACTGTGTCAGCCGTGAAGACTCGCTGTGTCAGCCGTGAAGACTCGCTGTGTCAGCCGTGAAGACTCGCTGTGTCAGCCGTGAAGACTCGCTGTGTCAGCCGTGAAGACTCACTGTGTCAGCCGTGAAGACTCGCTGTGTCAGCCGTGAAGACTCGCTGTGTCAGCCGTGAAGACTCGCTGCTGACCCAGCTCTACCAACATGGCTCTCTAAGATGATCATCTTAGAGCAATAACACATGACCTGACGAAACTCTACTCGGGGGCAAAACATCGCAATGGAAACTTGTGCAACAATCTGTGTTTCCTGCGCTGGTGTTGACAACGAGGTGTTCATAATTCTTCCTCACCCTTCCCTCATCTCTCCCTCTCTCCCTTGCTCCCTTGAGCTGCAAACACACACAAGAACAAACACAGACAAACACACTCAGCATGAGTTCTCACCTTAGGTGCTACAAATCACACATGTCTCTGTGTTAATTAAAAGACGAGGTGAACTGTGTCCCTCTTCTGTGGAGAAGCCTGAGGCTGTTTGTCAAACACACACACACACACACACACACACACACCACACACACACACACACACACACACACACATTGTGGGTAAGGTGAAAATATCTCCACCCACGGAATTGTGGGTTAGTTGTGAGTATTGTGGGTTACGTGTGAATTGTTGCAGCCACGGTATTGTGGGTTTGTTGTGAGTTGTTACAGCCACGGTATTGTGGGTTTGTTGTGAGTTGTTACAGCCACGGTATTGTGGGTTTGTTGTGAGTTGTTACAGCCACGGTATTGTGGGTTTGTTGTGAGTTGTTACAGCCACGGTATTGTGGGTTTGTTGTGAGTTGTTGCAGCCACGGTATTGTGGGTTTGTTGTGAGTTGTTACAGCCACGGTATTGTGGGTTTGTTGTGAGTTGTTACAGCCACGGTACTGTGGGTTTGTTGCGAGTTGTTTCAGCCACGGTATTGTGGGTTTGTTGTGAATTGTTGCAGCCACGGTATTGTGGGTTTGTTGTGAGTTGTTACAGCCACGGTATTGTGGGTTTGTTGTGAGTTGTTACAGCCACGGTATTGTGGGTTTGTTGTGAGTTGTTACAGCCACGGTATTGTGGGTTTGTTGTGAGTTGTTACAGCCACGGTATTGTGGGTTTGTTGTGAATTGTTGCAGCCACGGTATTGTGGGTTTGTTGTGAGTTGTTACAGCCACGGTATTGTGGGTTTGTTGTGAGTTGTTACAGCCACGGTATTGTTGGTTTGTTGTGAGTTGTTACAGCCACGGTATTGTGGGTTTGTTGTGAGTTGTTACAGCCACGGTATTGTGGGTTTGTTGTGAATTGTTGCAGCCACGGTATTGTGGGTTTGTTGTGAGTTGTTACAGCCACGGTATTGTGGGTTTGTTGTGAGTTGTTACAGCCACGGTATTGTGGGTTTGTTGTGAGTTGTTACAGCCACGGTATTGTGGGTTTGTTGTGAATTGTTGCAGCCACGGTATTGTGGGTTTGTTGTGAGTTGTTACAGCCACGGTATTGTGGGTTTGTTGTGAGTTGTTACAGCCACGGTATTGTGGGTTTGTTGTGAGTTGTTACAGCCACGGTATTGTGGGTTTGTTGTGAGTTGTTTACAGCCACGGTATTGTGGGTTTGTTGTGAATTGTTGCAGCCACGGTATTGTGGGTTTGTTGTGAGTTGTTACAGCCACGGTATTGTGGGTTTGTTGTGAGTTGTTACAGCCACGGTATTGTGGGTTTGTTGTGAGTTGTTACAGCCACGGTATTGTGGGTTTGTTGTGAGTTGTTACAGCCACGGTATTGTGGGTTTGTTGTGAATTGTTGCAGCCACGGTATTGTGGGTTTGTTGTGAGTTGTTACAGCCACGGTATTGTGGGTTAGTTGTGAGTTGTTACAGCCACGGTATTGTGGGTTAGTTGTGAGTTGTTACAGCCACGGTATTGTGGGTTAGTTGTGAGTTGTTACAGCCACGGTAATGTGGGTTAGTTGTGAGTTGTTACAGCCACGGTATTGTGGGTTAGTTGTGAGTTGTTACAGCCACGGTATTGTGGGTTAGTTGTGAGTTGTTACAGCCACGGTATTGTGGGTTAGTTGTGAGTTGTTACAGCCACGGTATTGTGGGTTTGTTGTGAATTGTTGCAGCCACGGTATTGTGGGTTAGTTGTGAGTTGTTACAGCCACTGTATTGTGGGTTAGTTGTGAATTGTTGCAGCCACGGTATTGTGGGTTTGTTGTGAATTGTTGCAACCACGGTATTGTGGGTTAGTTGTGAGTTGTTTTAGCCACGGTATTGTGGGTTAGTTGTGAGTTGTTGCAGCCACGGTATTGTGGGTTAGTTGTGAATTGTTGCAGCCACGGTATTGTGGGTTTGTTGTTACAGCCACTGTATTGTGGGTTAGTTGTGAGTTGTTACAGCCACGGTATTGTGGGTTAGTTGTGAGCTGTTACAGCCACGGTATTGTGGGTTTGTTTTGAGTTGTTACAGCCACGGTATTGTGGGTTGTGAGTTGTTACAGCCACGGTATTGTGGGTTAGTTGTGAGCTGTTACAGCCACGGTATTGTGGGTTAGTTGTGAGCTGTTACAGCCACGGTATTGTGGGTTTGTTGTGAGTTGTTACAGCCACGGTATTGTGGGTTAGTTGTGAGCTGTTACAGCCACGGTATTGTGGGTTAGTTGTGAGCTGTTACAGCCACGGTATTGTGGGTTAGTTGTGAGCTGTTACAGCCACGGTATTGTGGGTTAGTTGTGAGCTGTTACAGCCACGGTATTGTGGGTTTGTTGTGAGTTGTTACAGCCACGGTATTGTGGGTTAGTTGTGAGCTGTTACAGCCACGGTATTGTGGGTTAGTTGTGAGCTGTTACAGCCACGGTATTGTGGGTTAGTTGTGAGCTGTTACAGCCACGGTATTGTGGGTTAGTTGTGAGCTGTTACAGCCACGGTATTGTGAGTTAGTTGTGAGTTGTTACAGCCACGGTCTTGTGAGTTAGTTGTGAGTTGTTACAGCCACGGTATTGTGGGTTAGTTGTGAGTTGTTACAGCCACGGTATTGTGAGCAGTTTCCCTGCCTGACTCTGTGACATAGGGAGAGAGAGAGGAGAGGAAGAGGAGAGAGAGAGAGAGAGTGAGACTGTAAAATAAGTAGAAAAAAATCGAAATGGTGAGGAAGTAGTAGTAAAGCGGAAGTAGAGACAGAGATAGAGAGATTAGAGAGAGGGGGTGAGAGGTAATATAATATAATAAAAGGGAAAGCGCTAAATCCGGATTCAGCATGGGGGTGGGAAGTATTCAGCTTAATGGGGAATGGAGCAGATCCAATTCCTATAGTAAGAGCCTCTCCAACATCAAGACTCTGAGGGGAGGGTGAGGAGAGGAGAAGGGGAGAGTATAGGGAGAGAGGAGAGGGGAATGAGAGGGGATATAATTATCTCAGCTGTAATTAAACGCTTCCTTATTACCAGCCAGACACTTCTCTTAGTGTAGGATCATACCTCAGCCTCCCTCCACGCCCTCCATCCTTCCCTCCCTCCCTCCATCACTCTCTCCCTCCCTCCATCATTCCATCCTTCTCTCCATCCCTCCCTATGTCCTTCCCCTCCATCCCTCCCATCACAGTGGAACAATGAAAAAAAAAAATACAGTGTTACAACTGAATGGGAGTAGTACAGTGGTACACTAGAACGAGATTGGTACAGTGGTAGAGTGAGAGTGGTACAGTGGTAGAGTGAGAGTGGTACAGTGGTAGAGTGAGAGTGGTACAGTGGTAGAGTGAGAGTGGTACAGTGGTAGAGTGAGATTGGTACATGTAGGATGATACTGTGAGAGCGAGATTGGTACAGTGGTAGAGTGAGAGTGGTACAGTGGTAGAGTGAGAGTGGTACAGTGGTAGAGTGAGAGTGGTACAGTGGTAGAGTGAGAGTGGTACTGTGTAGAGTGGAGTGGTATGTGGTAGAGTGAGAGTGGTACAGTGGTCAAGAGTGAAGTGGTACAGTGGTAGAGTGAGAGTGGTACAGTGGTAGAGTGGATGTAGTGTAGGTAAGTGGTACAGTGGTAGAGTGAGAGTGTAGTGGTAAGTAGAGTGGTACACTTAGAAGGAGATTGGTACTGTGGTAGAGTGAGAGTGGTACAGTGGTAACAGATGTACGTGTAGAGTAGATGTACATGTGGTAAGTAGAGACAGTGTAAGTGAGGTGTACAGTGGTACATAGAACGAGATGGTACAGTGGTAGAGTGAGAGTTTGGTACTAGTGGTAGAGTGAGAGTGGTACAGTGGTAGAGTGAGAGTGGTACAGTGGTAGATAGAAGGAGTAGTCAGTGGTTACCTAGAACGAGATGGTACAGTGGTAGTAGTGAGAATGGTACGTGTAGGTACAGTGGTACGTTAGAAGAGTGGTACGTGTAAGTGAGTATGGTACAGTGTTAGAGTGAGGTGGCTTACAGTGGTAGAGTGGAGTGGTACAGTGGTAGAGTGAGGTGGTCAGTTTGTTAGAGTGAGAGTGGTACAGTGGTTACACTAGAACGAGATGTGGTACAGTGGTAGAGTGAGAGTGGTACAGTGGTAGAGTGAGAGTGGTACAGTGGTAGAGTGAGAGTGGTACAGTGGTAGAGTGAGAGTGGTACAGTGGTAGAGTGAGAGTGGTACAGTGGTAGAGTGAGAGTGGTACAGTGGTAATGAGAGTGGTACAGTGTAGAGTGAGAGTGGTACAGTGGACTAGACGAGAGTGGTACAGTGGTACAGTGAGAGTGAGAGTGGTACAGTGGTAGAGTGAGAGTAGTACAGTGGTACACTAGAACGAGATTGGTACAGTGGTAGAGTGAGAGTGGTACAGTGGTAGAGTGAGAGTGGTACAGTGGTACATTAGAACGAGAGTAGTCCACTGGTATACCAGAACGAGAGTAGCACAGTGGTATACTAGAAAGAGAGTAGTACAGTGGTATACTAGAACGAGAGTAGTACAATGGTATATTGTACAGTATATACATGTGGGTGCTTAGGTACAGCCGTCATTGACAACTGAATGGTTGTTAGGAATCTTCTTCACCGTCCATACATAATTAAACCTTCACATAATTAACGTTAATAAGCACAACTGTAGTGTAGAGACAGTAGTAGCATTTAGTGTACATTCTTACGCCTAAACTGCTCTGTTTCAGAGTGAATTTGTTAGGTCTGTAAACAGCGACGGAGAGGGAAGTGAGTAGCGTCCCTTTGCTGGCTGGCTGTTTCAGCCTTAGTCTGTGGGGAAGAGCTGTGAGAAACAGGTGTGTGTGTGAGACAGGTGTGTGAGACAGGTGTGGGAGAGAGACAGGTGTGTGTTTGTGACAGGTGTGTGTGTGACAGGTTGTGTGACAGGTGTGTGTGTGTGTGTGTGACAGGTGTGTGTGTGTGACAGGTGTGTGTGTGTGAGAGAGGTGTGTGTGTGTGTGTGACAGGTGTGTGTGTGTGTGTGTGAGGTAGATGTGTGTGAGAGAGGTGTGTGTGTGTGTGTGTGACAGGTGTGTGTGAGACAGCTATGTGAGAAACACCTGTGAAACACACGTCTGCTCTACATTTCGTATTTCTTCCCGATGTTTCGACACACATTTCATCAGCTACCACTGAAGGTCAGTTAATGGAAGTTTAAAGTCTATCTACTACACGAGGGTCATTAAGGCTGCATGTCACCTGTTCACCACCAGTCAAGAATACTTTAATACTTAAAACAGTGCATATACACTACATATACAGTGTATATACACTACACCTGTGTATATACACTACATATACTGTGTATATACACTACACCTGTGTATATACACTACATATACTGTGTATATACACTACACCTGTGTATATACACTACATATACTGTGTATATACACTACACCTGTGTATATACACTACACATACTGTGTATATACACTACACATACTGTGTATATACACTACATATACTGTGTATATACACTACATATACTGTGTATATACACTACACATACTGTGTATATACACTACATATACTGTGTATATACACTACACCTGTGTATATACACTACATATACTGTGTATATACACTACACCTGTGTATATACACTACATATACTGTGTATATACACTACACCTGTGTATAGACACTACACATACTGTGTATATACACTACACCTGTGTATATACACTACATATACTGTGTATATACACTACACCTGTGTATATACACTACATATACTGTGTATATACACTACACCTGTGTATATACACTACACATACTGTGTATATACACTACACCTGTGTATATACACTACACATACTGTGTATATACACTACACCTGTGTATATACACTACATATACTGTGTATATACACTACACCTGTGTATATACACTACATATACTGTGTATATACACCACACCTGTGTATATACACTTTTCAGTGTATATACACAGGTATATATACACCACCCAGTGTATATATCCTGGTAGCAGTATACTTTATAGTTTAACGAAGTTAACTTATAAATTATAAGATCCTAATTATAATAATTTGATAATTATAATAATTTTAAAAGAATTACTTATTTCCCAGATATTTCACTTTTTGTTTAAAAAATAAAACTTTTTAAAAAGTTTTGAAATTAAAAATTTTAAAGGTAAAACTTAGACCTTGATTTTCATTTAAATTTTATTGATTTTTTCGACCTTGATTTTTCATTTATTGATTTTTTTTTATTTTCGACCTTGATTTTCATTTAAATTTTATGTATTTTTTATTTTCGACCTTGATTTTAATTTAAATTTTATTGGTTTTTTATTTTCGACTTTGATTTTCATTTAAATTTTATTATTTTTTATTTTCGACCTTGATTTTCATTTAAATTTTATATTTTTTATTTTCGACCTTGATTTTCGTTTAAATTTTATTGATTTTTTTTGACCTTGATTTTTCATTTATTGATTTTTTTTATTTTCGACCTTGATTTTCAATAAATTTTATTGATTTTTTTTATTTTTGCGCCTCGTAGTAAAATCTTTGTGAATTGTTATCGCCAGAGATGCAGTGGTACAATTTGGGGAACAATGGTGCAAGAGTGGAACAATAGTGGGAAAGTGGTAAAAGTGGAACAATGGTAGGAAACTGGTACAATGGTACAAGAATACACTAGAACAATGGTAGGAAACTGGTACAATGGTACAAGAGTGGAGTATTTGGAGTGGTACAGAGTGAGGTGAAACAAGATCCACTCTGTACGAGCCCTGGGGAGTAGATTATCTCTCTCTCTCTCTCTCTCTCTCTCTCTCTCTCTCTCTCTCTCTCTCTCTCTTCTATGTATAAAGATCTGTTTTATTTTTTATTTCACTGTCTCCCTCTTGCTTTCTTTCTCTTTTTCCCTTTCACTTTTCCCTCTCCCCTTTCTATCCTTTTATCTTCCCATTTTTCCCCTTTCTCCCACGTACCCCTTTCTCTCACCATGTTACAGAAGATTAGCCATACAGGAGGCCTACTGGCCTAGCTCAAACTCAGCCCTTGCAAATTTATCCAGCCTATATTTTTTAAGCTACTCATTAGAATGCTATAAAATTGAATGACCATCTTCCAGTAATCCTTTTGCGTGCAGTGAGGTAGAGGTGGCAAGGCTTATTGAACACGGGGATATCTTTCTAGGATCGAGCTGCGACAGGACCACGTCTGATTTATTCCTGTTTTCCATTTGTACATTTCAATCATATCTCCCTAAATTTACACCTCAACAGAGAATGCAAAAAAAAAAAAAAGTGTATCTCTGTTTTCTAATGTATGTTTACCAGCGTATTTATGTTCGTTTTGTAATATTGAGAACAGATGTGTGGCAGGTTGATGGCCATGAATTGCCACAGCTCTGCTGGTAGCGCACCCACCTCACACAGTGTGATCCGTGGTTCGATCCCCGTACGGCTAGAAACATTAGGACGTGTTTTCTTAAGACACCTGCTGTCCCCGTTCACCTAACAGTAAATAGGTACCTGGGTGTTAGTCGACTAGTGTGGGTCGCATCCTGGGGACAAAACCTAATTTGCCAGAAATGCTCTGCATAACAAGGGGCTTTCTATATAGTAGTATGTCACTGATGTCAGCTATGGTCCGTATAAATTGTATCATGTACGTGTAGATATAAAGATTATTATTACAAGCAGATATTAAACTTTATCATCTTAGAGATGTAAAACTGAACAGTAGAACGTATGAACCTCCAGAATGCTGACTAAATTGATACCTTTGACCACAAGTGACTCGTATTGTCTAACGCTAGACTCTAATACAGGAATTTTTATCCTTTTTTACGATTACAGACCCACGATGTATTGTCGGATATGTACCCAATACCTCCTTCACCAGTTGAGTCATACTGGTATCCTGTTAGATACCAGTATGACTCACCAGTTCTATTAGGTACCAGTATGACTTCCTTGATGCTAGTGACGGGCTCTTTATCTGGGGAGTTGTATCTGTGCTCCAGTTCCTTGAATTAAGCCTGAATTCCTACCCTTCCCCCCCTCCACAGACGCTGTATAATCCCTACGGGCTTAGCGCTCCCCTCTGATAATCAGTCTGATACAGATGCACCAGCAAGGAAGCTTTCGTAGTAGAATCGATGGAAAAGGTGCAGCAGTTGAAGACGTGGTCATATGTGGGCGGAGCCTATTAGCCTGAGTAGGTTACGCCCATCTGATCTCTGTTAGGATTCCCTGATTTACCAGCTGGTCTTTTTTTTTTTTTTTTTGAGGTCAGGTGGCCTATTACTGCTGATCTTCCCACGCATGAGGTTTAAAGCCTCTTACCTCTAGTCCAAAAAAATCCATCGGATCGGCCGGGTAAGAAAATAAAAATCCTTTTTCCCAGGCGATAATATTTTTTTTTATGTATCTGAGCCCCATTAGCCGCGATTAATAATTCATTAATACTCTGAGGAGGACGCCACGGGGCTTCGATTTAATAGATGCAAATTTCATTAAGGTGTACATAAGCTGATTAGTAGAACCACGTTATGTCTGAAGGAGACAGTAAGCCTTCCTCCCTCTCTCTCTCTCTCTCTCTCTCTCTCTCTCTCTCTCTCTCTCTCTCTCTCTCTCTCTCTCTCTCTCTCTCTCTCTCTCTCTCTCCCGTTCTCTCTCTCCCGTTCTCTCTCTCTCACTATGGAAATAGCATGCATATTATGGTTCTCGTGGGGTTAGAGACCCAACATGTCCGTGAAATATTTTAGCTCTTCCAAAATTTTAAGAACCACAGCGTGGAGTCAGCAGTGACGCCAGATAACAATGCCTGAAGTATACCTAACTAGAATGTTAGCTTAGATCAGCAGTTAGGGTAAGGTAAATTACGACAAGTAAAAATAGAGTATACCTAGAACAAAGTCGAACACGTCTAGAGTAAATACAGTAAAGCTCTTAGAATACAGCTCTTAAGCAACCAGAATACAGCAAGCAGAACAACAACAGAACTCAGAACACCACGGCGTATGTTATCACCGGAATGAACATCGAAGTATCATCACGGAAAGGCCTTGGGACTCTTCAGATACCCCGCACATAGGAGAGAGAAGTGTATGACGGTGTTTCGGGTCGACTTCGAACATTTATAAATACTAATATACGAAGACGAGGGAGCCAGTATATACAGTAGATGGGGACAGGGACGGGACAGAGATAGAGAAGTAATTGGAGAAATAGTGACAAAGGTAATGCTGATAGAAAGAAAAGTTTTTGAAAACATAAATTTAGGCTAGTTGGTCTAATCTCTGAACGAGTGGGACTTGAAGCCAGGGTAAGCGAGACCTAAAATACACAGGCTTATGAATTTTCCGTCACCTGACGCAGGAATCTGGTTTCAAAGTCTAAGACACCTCACTGGAAGGTTTGTTCATCTAAATGACTTGAAACTCTCTCCTGCGTGAGGCTGATAATTGTTAGGATAAATGTAAATGATGTTCAAATGACCCGCACATGCGAGAGAGAAGCTTATGACCACGTTTCGGTCCGACTTTGTCCATTTACAAAGTCTTATAAATTATGGTTGTAATTGGCTAGGACAAGTTGAAGATGGCTAGGATAATGTGGATATTCAAGGAAGCGTAATGGTAAGTAAAGCTAGGATAGGCTAGGCTCGTATAGCAGTAATTCGAAAAATACTTCAGCGTCTCTACAAAAGTGCCACTACTTTTATCCACACCACTAGTCATTCTCCACCACCTGCTCCCAGTCTCCACCAGTTCTCCACCAACCCTCCTTCATTCCTGTTCTATCTCGCCACCTGTCCTGCTTCACTCCACCCCTCCATCTCTCCACCTGCCCTCTACCAAGCCAGTTATCCACCTGCCCTTTGCGATCCCTCCTACACGCCCGCTCCATCTCATCACCAGCCCTCCACCAGCCCCGATAATTAGCTCAGTTTGCCTTTAAAATTGGCCACCATTTGTCATTTTACCACCCGCAGAGAAAACGGTCGTCAGCTCAATGGTAGCTGATGGCTGCGTCTCAAACTATCCCTCAAAGTCTTCTCTTATCCCTCTTCTTCTCCCTCATCCCTTTTTAAATAACCCCCTCGTGTATATATACGTTAAAAACCAATATCAAACCAAGCAACTAACATCATAAATGTTGAATAAAACGCCTGAAAGCGGTGAAAAACGGGGAAAACATTTGAGCCGCGGGAGGTAAGCCGGGTAATCGGAGGCATCAAATCAGATCCACTGTCGCGCGGGTGTCGCAGTGACAATAGATTTATTACCAGTGCAAAATAATACGATAACATGTGCCTAGTGCCATTGTTCCCCTCGCCTCGTTCAAATTGTTGCTTCTGCTGCTGAGATGACACATGCTGCGTCCCTGGATGTTACTGCTGCGTTCCTGGATGTTACTGCTGCGTCCCTGGATGTTCTGCGTTCCTGGATGTTACTGCTGCGCTCCTGGATGTTACTGTTGCGTTCTTAGATGTTACTGCTGCGTCCCTGGATGTTACTACTGCGTCCCTGGATGTTACTGCTGCGTCCCTGGATGATGATCTGCGTTCCTAGATGTTACTCCCGCGTTCCTAGATGTTCTTGCTGCTCCCCTGGATGTTACCGCTTCGTCCCTGGATGTTACTGCTACGTACCTGTATTTTACTGCTGCGTCCCCGGATGTTACTGCTGCGTCCTTCGATGGTGATTCTGCGTTCCAGGATGGTATTCCTGCGTCTTTTGCATCCCTTGGTGTTTCTGCATCCCCTGATGGTGTTTCTACGTCCATGGACATTGTTACTGCGTCCCTGGCTGTTTCTGCGTCCCTGGCTGTTGCGTCCCTGGTTGTTGCGTCCCTGGTTGTTGCGTCCTTGGCTGCTGCGACCATAGCTATTGCGTCCCTGGCTGTTAGGTTTTCCTCACTATTGTTAAAATCTGTCACGGGGGTCGCCATCTTTTCGTTGTATTTATGAATATTGATTGTATCTGTCTGTCGCCTTCCGATTGTGTTTGTCTACTGATTGCTTTGTCTTCTGATTCTTTTGTCTTCTGTTCGCTTTTTTTTTTGTCGTCTGATTGCGCTTGTCTTCTGATTTTCTAGTCCACTGATTCTTTTTCTGAACGTTTGTGTAGCATCTTCAAATCGATTACATTGAATTATAAACAATTCCATATAATTACAAATTTCCTCTGTAATATTTTTTCCGATAAAAGGCAGCAGCATTTCAGCACAGTGAACACTAATAACGTCATAGTCACATGTATAACGGGGCTTAGGTATAACGGGACTTAGACGAACAACAGGATCAAAGGGGCAGACATCACTAATTAATGACATCAACGTCATTGCTACATGTTCAACAGGGAATTCGATACAAAGTAGCATTGTTGATGACAGCAGAGCAGCAGCAGCAGCAGCAGCAGCAGTAGCAGCAGTAGCAGCAGTGGTAGTATTACCAGTAACAGTGTAGTGGTATTAGTAGTGGAGGTAGTAGCAGTGGTAATAACAGCGGTAGCAGTAATAGTTATAGCAGTGGTAGTAGTAGTAATAGCAATAGTTGTGGTAACAGCGGCAGTAACAGCATCAGCTTGATCCAACGTTATGATTCTGATGATTCTTACATCAATGTTAAAATTAGGATTATACTTAGATACCTAAAGTCAGTGCCGGATCAGCCGGGCTGTGGCTCGTACGTTGGACTGCGTGCGCCCAGCAGTAACAGCCTAGTTGATCAGGCCCTGATCCATCGGGAGGCCTGGTCATGGACCGGGCCGCGGGGGCGTTGATCCCCGGAATAACCTCCAGGTAACCTCCAGGTAACTCCCTCAGCTTCGGCTGAATATTCTGCATATTTCTTTTGTCTTGTATATTCATGCGTTATAATTTATTCTTAGCGATTTGAAATTTTTTTCGCTTAGACCTACAGTGTACATAATATGCACATTGTTGGTCTATATGTTGGTATATATGTTGGTCTACATGCATTGGTGTATATAGGGATGTACTGTATATATCAGCATGTATATACTAGCAATTTATCTTAATACCAACATGAAATATTCTGGACCAGTGTTGTAGAGATGACCCTAATGACCCCTCGGGTAATACTCTAAACCGTAGTAACCAACCAGCCAGTACAAGCGCCAACTGGTTGTTAGTACCCAAGTGGGTTACAGAGAGAGAGAGAGATTAAGTTTATGTAGGTATAGGTACACATAAGTGCAATTATCATACACAGTAACATATGTGCATAAATTACCCAGCAGGATAACCCAAAAATGTCAAACACAGTGACTTATTTCCATTTAGGGTCCTCACTTATTTCCATTGGGGGTCCTCACTTATTTCCATTGGGGGTCCTCACTTATTTCCATTGAGGGCCCTCACTTATTTCCATTGGTCCTTAATTATTTCCATTGGGATTCTTATTTCCATTGGGATCCTTATTTCCAGTTTGATACTTATTTCTATTGGGATCCTTATTTCCATTGGGATCCTTATTTCCATTGGGATCCTTATTTCCATTGGGATCCTTATTTACATTGAGATCCTTATTTCCAGTTGGATCCTTATTTCCAGTTGGATCCTTATTTCCAGTGGGATCCTTATTTCCAGTGGGATCCTTATTTCCAGTTGGATCCTTATTTCCAGTTGGATCCTTATTTCCAGTGGGATCCTTATTTCCAGTGGGATCCTTATTTCCAGTGGGATCCTTATTTCCAGTGGGATCCTTATTTCCAGTGGGATCCTTATTTCCAGTGGGATCCTTATTTAAACTAGGGTCGCCCTTGATCCCAGGCGGTGGTGACGGGAGGTAGTCAGAGGTGATAATAGACTCTTCGTAGCTTGGGATCACTCCACCAACCCGACATAATAAATCATAACCAGAATTGAGCATCATCAGGAAGGGATCCCATCCGATGAAATTTAACCCTGACGAATCATTTCGTCTATAGTTTATTTTAGTTTTGAGTCGATTCCAATCTTTTAGGAGATTGGAATAGGAGGATTGAGAGTAGGTGTGATTGTACGTAGCGAGATAGTGAAGGAGAAAGGTGGGAAAGTTATGGATGAGAGGGATAAATGGGCACTCTAACGAGGTGAGAGGGGGAGTGACTGCCCTCTCCCGCCCTCTTCAGAGTACAATGGAAGCCACCTGTTCTACCCACCGCAATATGGCGCTCACCCTACCATGGTGATGGTGGGTACCCACCCTACCATGGTGAGGGGGTACCCACCCTACCATGGTGATGGTGGGTACCCACCCTACCATGGTGAGGGGGTACCCACCCTACCATGGTGAGGGTGGTGTACCCTGCCTACCATGGTGATGGTGGAGTACCCACCCTACGATGGTGATGGTTTGGTACCCACCCTACCATGGTGAGGGGGTACCTACCCTACCATGGTGATGGTGGGGTACCCTGCCTGCCATGGTGATGGTGGGGTACCCTGCCAGCCATGGTGATGGTGGGGTACCCTGCCTGCCATGGTGATGGTGGGGCACCCTGCCTCCCATGGTGATGGTGGGGTACCCTGCCTACCATGGTGGTGGTGGAGTACCCACCCTACGATGGTGATGGTTTGGTACCCACCCTACCATGGTGAGGGGGTACCTACCCTACCATGGTGATGGTGGAGTACCCTGCCTGCCATGGTGATGGTGGGGCACCCTGCCTGCAATGGTGATGGGGTACCCACTCTACCATGGTGATGGTGGGGTACCCACTCTACCATGGTGATGGTGGGGTACCCACCCTACCATGGTGATGGTGGGGTACCCACCCTACCATGGTGATGGTGGGGTACCCACCCTACCATGGTGATGGTGGGGTACCCACCCTACCATGGTGATGGGGTACCCACCCTACCATGGTGATGGTGGGGTACCCACCCTACCATGGTGATGGTGGGGTACCCACCCTACCATGGTGATGGTGGGGTACCCACCCTACCATGGTGATGGTGGGGTACCCTGCCTGCCATGGTGATGGTGGGGTACCCTGCCTACCATGGTGAGGGTAGGGCACCTTGCCTACCATGGTGAGGGTGGGGCACCCTGCCTACCATAATGAGGGTGGGGCACCCACCCTACAGTAGTGAGGGTGGCGTACCCACCCTACAGTAGTGAGGGTGGGGTACCCACCCTACCATGATGATGGGGGGTACCCACCCTACCATGATTATGAGGGGTACCCACCCTACCATGATGATGGGGGTACCCACCCTACCATAATGATGGGTGGTACCCACCCTACCATGATGATGGGGGGTACCCACCTACCTACCTGGAGGTTGCCTGGAGGTTATTCCGGGGATCAACGCCCCCGCGGCCCGGTCCATGACCAGGCCTCCCGATGGATCAGGGCCTGATCAACTAGGCTGTTACTGCTGGCCGCACGCAGTCCAACGTACGAGCCACAGCCCGGCTGATCCGGCACTGACCACTGTCCAGCTCTCTCTTGAAGGCAGCCAGGGGTTTATTGTCAATTCCCCTAATGCTTGATGGGAGGCTGTTGAACAGTCTTGGGCCCCGGACACTTATGGTGTTTTCCCTTAGTGTACCAATGGCGCCCCTACTTATTATTTGGGGCATTTTGCATCGCCTGCCCAGTCTTTTACTTTCGTAGGGAGTGATTTCTGTGTGCAGATTTGGGACCATTCCTTCCAAGATTTTCCAAGTGTAGATTATGATATATCTCTCCCTCCTGCGTTCCAACGAGTACAAGTCAAGTGCTTCCAAGCGTTCCCAGTAGTTAAGGTGCTTGACAGAACTTATACGTGCAGTAAAGGATCTCTGTACACTCTCTAGATCTGCGATTTCACCTGCTGTGAATGGAGATGTTAATGTACAGCAGTATTCCAGCCTAGAGAGAACAAGTGATTTGAAAAGGATCATCATTGGCATGGCATCTCTCGTTTTGAATGTCCTCATTATACATCCTATCATTTTCTTTGCACGTGCGATCGTGGCACTGTTGTGATCCTTGAAAGTGAGATCCTCAGACATTACTACTCCCAGGTCCCTTACATTATTTTTCCGCTCTATTGTATGGCCGGAGTCAGTAGTATACTCTGTTCAAGTTATCTAAGAACAGGCAACCTCTCTTCCTTTTTTAAATTATTATTATTATTATTATTATTATTATTATTATTATTATTATTATTATTTGGGGAAGAGCTAAGCTCGTCAATGTTACTCGGCTCATGAAGAGTGGAAAGATCCAAGGATAGAAAGAATAGTTCCAATTCCTCGGATCAACATCCCTTCATCAGCATTAAGCCATAACAAAGGTCTTGCTATAGAGTAGCTTATTCATGTTAACTATATACTGAAATATATAGAAAAGTTTGAAAAGTTCAACTCCTCCTCTGGAAGGTTCAATTTCTCCTCTGGAAGGTTCAACTTCTCCTCAGGAAGGTTCAACTTCTCCTCAGGAAGGTTCAACTTCTCCTCTGGAAGGTTCAGCTCCCCCTCTGGAAGGTTCAGCTCCCCCTCTGGAAGGTTCAGCTCCCCCTCTGGAAGGTTCAGCTCCCCCTCTGGAAGGTCACTCCCTCTGGAGGTCACTCCCCCTCTGGAAGGTTCAACTCACCCTCTGGAGGGTTCAACTCCCCCTCTGGAGGGTTCAACTCCCCCTCTGGAAGGTTCAACTCCCCCTCTGGAGGGTTCAACTCCCCCTCTGGAGGGTTCAACTCCCACTCTGGAAGGTTCAACTCCCCCTTCACTCACCAGCGACGAGGAGACCCATCCACTTACCCATCCCAAGCATGTCTCCCCTGTGTCCCCTCTATCCATAATCCGTCCACCACCACGGCCCCAACATCCATCAGCCATCAAGCCAGGTAGGGGAGAGAGGAAGGAGAATGAGAGAGAGAGAGAATGAATTCGTATTATCATTAGGTACAGGGATACCTTTTACCCAACAACTGAGCACTTCCAGTAGGTGCTTGAAGTACCTACTGCAGGTTTCTTACACAAGTTATGGTATTCCAGCAGGTACTTCAGTTTTTTTAAGATATTTAACTCTGGATACTACCCACAACAGTGGGCTAACACACGGGTGTCCTTTTTTTTTTTTTTTTTTTTTTTTTTGTTTTACTTGGATCTACTAAATGGTTATAATCATAACCATATATTTTAAAGATGTAGAGGGGTAAGCCAGCGGAAGGCCTTGGTCAGATGATCAAAAGCTCCAGCAGCGGGTCATCAAATGACTAAGACCTGCGTCAGAAACCTTAACTAATCTACAGGTATAACCTAACCTGGACAAGGTCAGCAGAGGTGTTAGGAAATGTGCCTGTGTGTCTTTGTGTTAGGGAATCGAACCCTAGACCTTGCGACTGTGATTCTAGGAAGAGAGTAGAGAGAGAAAAGAGAGAGAGATGAGAGAGAAGTGCGAGAGTTTGGAGGAGATGAGAAGAGAGAGAGAGATGAGAGAGAGAGAGAGAGAGAGAGAGGGAGGGGAAAGTTGGGGAATGGAGGGGAGGGAAAGGCTACGACACGAACATCCATCAGAGGGCAGCCAGCGTCAAACCTTGGGGTGAGGTCATTTGTTGTGTGTGTGTGTGTGTGTGTGTGTGTGTGTGTGTGTGTGTGTGTGTGTGTGTGTGTGTAGTATGTATGTATGTATGTGTGTATCATCAACTTATAGACATAGGAACATACACGCTGGTGGTGACTTGTCTTTTAGTAATTAATTCATCATAAAATGACTTTGATAAATTTCCAAAGGCTTCAGTATTTCTCTCCTCCACCTTCAGTTCACTGAATTGTTCCATCGTTCTGGTACTCTTCAACTTCACTTAGTTCCAAAGTTAGAGGCTGGTAAAAAATTATCGGTTCTCTTGAGGCTGTTAAAAAATCACTTGTGTCTTGCCTGTATTGAAGATCTTACAAGGAGATGCTGTTGTTCTTACAAGGAGATGCTGTGTTGATCTTACAAGGAGATGCTGCGTTTCTTCTCGTCCTCTCATCAGTCAACAAGGTCATCGTCAGCAATCTCAGCATTTAGGTCTAGGGAACCATTTTCTTAAATCTTCGTACCATTTCTATGTGAGCCATATATACAAATTTTTGATCTAATATGATTTGTGAACGGTTTTTCCCATCACCTCAACCGTATATGTGAAAAGTTTTACAGAACTATTACGAAATCAAAAAGCTGAATTACGATCCGAAATTTCTGAAAACCGGTAAATTTAAACTGATACCTTTTTTTTCAATGTGAAAATTATAATATACTTTACCAGAATACCATATAATTTCCTCCATCAATTTTTATCGTTCACATGATCTTCCAGTGATATTATTAACAAAAATTCTATATATATCTCAGTCTTTGACAATTTAATTTTTTTTTTTTCAGGCAATCTATATTCTTGATCCCCTCAAGGAAGGTTCCTTGATGCTGGTGAGGGGCTCTTGATCTAGGGTATTGGATCTGTGCTCCAATTCCCTGAATTTAACCTGAATACCTTCCACATCCCCCCCGTAGGCGCTGTATAATCCTACGGGTTTAGCGCTTCCCCTTGATTATAATAATATATTCTTGATATGGCCTGTTACGCTTCCTTCATCCCTCTTGTCTACATTAAACTCCATCATCTACAAAGGTAGCAAAGATTTGGGGTACAAAGGCTGCAAATCTCGCTTAAGGAAAGTGTCTACACGAGTTGAAATCTTCCACAAACGCTAAGACAGAGTGGGTGTTGGCTCTGTGTTGGTGTTGGCTCTGTGTTGGTGTTGGCTCTGTGTTGGTGTTGGCTCTGTGTTGGTGTTGGCTCGTGTTGGTGTTGGCTCGGTGTTGGTGTTGGCTCGGTGTTGGTGTTGGCTCGGTGTTGGTGTTGGCTCGGTGTTGGTGTTGACTCTGTGTTGGTGTTGGCTCGGTGTTGTGTTGTGTGCTCTGTGTTGGTGTTGGCTCGGTGTTGGTGTTTGGCTCGGTGTTGGTGTTGGACTCTGTGTTGGTGTTGGCTCGGTGTTGGTGTTGTACTCTGTGTTGGTGTTGCTCTGGTGTTGGTGTTGGCTCTGTGTTGGTGTTGCTCTGTGTTGGTGTTGGCTCGGTGTTGTGTTGTGCTCGTGTTTGTTTTGTTGACTCGTGTGTTGGTGTTGGCTCTGTGTTGGTGTTGGACTCTGTGTTGGTGTTGGCTCGTGTTGTGTGTTGGCTCTGTGTGTGTTGTCGTGTTGGTGTTGACTCGTGTTGGTGTTGGCTCGGTGTTGGTGTTGACTCTGTGTTGGTGTGACTCTGTGTTGGTGTTGGACTCGGGTGTTGGTGTTGGCTCTGTGTTGGTGTTGACTCTGTGTTGTGTTGTGTGGCTCTGTGTTGGTGTTGACTCTGTGTTGGTGTTGTCGTGTTGGCTCTGTTGGTGTTGGACTCGTGTTGGTGTTGGCTCGTGTTGGTGTTGGCTCTGTGTTGGTGTTGACTCTGTGTTGGTGTTGGGACTCTGTGTTGGTGTGTTTTGCTCTGTGTTGGTGTTGACTCTGTGTTGGTGTTGGACTCTGTTGTGTTGACTCGTGTTGGTGTTGGACTCTGTGTTGGTGTTGACTCTGTGTTGGTGTTGGCTCTGTGTTGTGTTGCCGTTGTTTCTTGTTGGTGTTGACTCTGTGTTGGTGTTGGCTCTGTGTTGGTGTTGACTCTGTGTTGGTGTTGACTCTGTGTTGGTGTTGGCTCTGTGTTGTTGTTGGTGTTGACTCTGTGTTGGTGTTGGCTCTGTGTTGGTGTTTTGGCTCTGTGTTGGTGTTGACTCGTGTTGGTGTTGACTCTGTGTTGGTGTTGGCTCTGTGTTGGTGTTGGCTTCGTGTTGGTGTTGCTCTGTGTTGGTGTTGACTCTGTGTTGGTGTTGTGTGCTCTGTGTTGGTGTTGACTCGGTGTTTGGTGTTTGGCTCTGTGTTGGTGTTGGACTCGGTGTTGGTGTTGGCTCTGTGTTGGTGTTGACTCTGTGTTGGTGTTGGCTCTGTGTTGGTGTTGACTCTGTGTTGGTGTTGGCTCGTGTGGTGTTGTGTGTGGTGTTGACTCTGTGTTGGTGTTGGCTCTGTGTTGGTGTTGACTCGGTGTTGGTGTTGGCTCGGTGTTGGTGTTGACTCGGTGTGTGTGGTCGTGTGGTGTTGACTCGTGTTGTGTTGCTCGTGTTGTGTGACTCGTGTTGGTGTTGGCTCGGTGTTGTGTTGATCGTGTTGTGTTGACTCGGTGTTGGTGTTTGACTCGGTGTTGGTGTTGACTCGGTGTTGGTGTTGATCGGTGGGTGCTGTTGGTGTTGGCTCGGTGTTGGTGTTGGCTCGGTGTTGGTGTTGGCTCGGTGTTGGTGCTGACTCAGTGTTGGTGCTGACTCGGTGTTGGTGCTGACTCGGTGTTGGTGCTGACTCGGTGTTGGTGCTGACTCGGTGTTGGTGCTGACTCAATGTTGGGTAAAAACTATCAAGGGGTTTAAGAGAGTGAAATGGATTACAAAGTTCGTTCACTTAGAAGACTTAACCGAGATAACCAAAATTATTTCAAAATACTCCTCAGATAAACTACCCGTATTCTCATCCTGGAAGGGGGTCACCGCCCCCGGCGGCCCGGTGCCAGACCAGTCCTCCTGGCTGCTGGCCTGATCAACCAGTCGGTCTGTTGGCGTCTTCAGAAGCATCATTAATTAACAGACATGGGACATTTTTTTTAAAGCTACGGGTGGTGGAAGAAAAACATTGGAACCAGCGAGCATTAAGAATTGAAGTTCCAGACCTCGCTGGAACCCTGGAAATATTTGACGCTTTTGACAGCGCTCACAGTCCGTCACAATACTAGGTGCACGAAATTCGGGAAGAACAGAGTCATCCTGGTATACCCCCTAGTGTCTACATAGCCAGAGGGATACCCCCTCGTCCCTACACAAGAGGGATACCCCCTCGTCCCTACACAAGAGGGATACCCCCTCGTCCCTACACAAGAGGGATACCCCCTCGTCCCTACACAAGAGGGATACCCCCTCGTCCCTACACAAGAGGGATACCCCCTCGTCCCTACACAAGAGGGATACCCTTGGTTCCTACACACACTTTCTTCAGTCATAGAGTTGTCAGGAAGTGGAACAATCTGGAGAGAGATGTAATGGAGGCAGGATCCATACATAGCTTTAAGAAGAGGGTGATAAAGTTCATGGAGCAGGGAGAGTGAGGACCTAGTAGCGATCTACGAAGAGGCGGGGCCAGGAGCTATGAATCGACCCCTGCAACCACTGTTAGGTGAACACACACACACACACAACACACACACAACACACACACACACACACACACACACTACACACACAACACACACACACACACACACAACACACACACACACACACACACACACAACACACACACACACACACACACACACACACACACACACACATACACACACACACACACACACACACCAACACACACAACACACACACACACACACCACACACACAACACACCACACAACACACACACACACACACACACACACCACACACAACACACACACACACACAACACACACACACACACACACACAACACACACATACACACACACCACCACACACACCACACACACTACACACAACTCACACACCCACACACACACACCACACACACACACACACACACACACACACACACACACACACACACACACATACACACACACAACACACACACACACACACACAATCATCATACAAAACCAAAAACTACAATGTATTCATCACATTTTTTATTCTATTACTAACACATACATGCGAAACACATACTCAACAATACTGACAATCTTGAACAGTGGAACAAACTGTGGACACAATACTGTGGAACACATCACTGTGAACAATTTACATGTTGGAACAATACATGTTGACGACTAGAAACAATACTGTGGAACAAACTGTGGACAAACTGTGAACATACAGTTGGACACACAATACTGGAACAATACTGTTGGAACAATACTGTGGTTGGAACAATACTGTGGAACAATACGTGTTGGAACAATACTGTGGAACAATACTGTGTTGGAAACAAAAATGTGAACAATACTGTGTTGGAACATTGATAGTGGTTGGAACAATCTGTGGAACAATACGTGTTGGAACAATACTGTGGTTGAACAATACTGTGGAACAATACAGTGGTTGGAACAATACTGTGGAACATACAGTGGTGGAACAATACTGTGGAACAATACTGTTGGAACATACAGTGGTTGGAACAATACTGTGGTTGGAACAATACTGTGGAACAATACTTGTTGGAACATTGGAACAATACTGTTGGAACAATACGTGGTTGGAACAATACTGTGAAATAGTGGTTAACAATACTGTGGTTGGAACAATACTGTGGTTGGAACAATAGTGGTTGGAACAGTATCTGTGGTTGGAACATATACTGTGGAACATACTGTGGAACAATACTGGTTGGAACAATACGTGTTGGAAATGTGGAACAATACTGTGGTTGGAACAATACTGTGGCTTGGAACAATACTGTGGTTGGAACAATACGTGGTTGGAACAATACTGTGGTTGGAACAATACTGTGGAACAATACTGTTGGAACATTGGTAACAATACTGTGGTATGTGGAACAATACTGTGGTTGGAACAATACTGTGGTTGGAACAATACTGGGTTGGAACAATACTGTGGAACAATACTGTGGTTGGAACAAGTACTGTGGCATTGGAACAAGTGGTGGACAATACTGTGGTTGAACAATACTGGTTGGAACAATACTGTGGAACAATACTGTGGTTGGAACAATACAGTGGTTGGAACAATACTGTGGACAATGTGGAACAATACTGTGGTTGGAACAATACTGTGGTTGGAAACAACATACTGTGGTTGGAACAATACTGTGGTTGGAATACTGTGGAACAATATGTGGAACAATACTGTGGTTGGAACAATACTGTGGTTGGAAACTGTAATACTGTGTTGGAACATGTGACAATACGTGGTTGGAACAATACTGTGAAACAATACTGTGGTTGGAACAATACTGTGGAACAATACGTGTTGGAACAATACTGTGGTTGGAACAATACTGTGGGTTGGAACAATACGTGGTTGGAACAACTGTAACAATCAGTGGTTGGAACAATACAGTGGTTGGAACAATACTGTTGGAACAATACTGTGTGGAACAATACTGTGGTTGGAAACGTGACATACTGTGGTTGGAACAATACTGTGTGGAACAATACTGTGGTTGGAACAATACTGTTGGAAATACTGTGGTTGGAACAATACTGTGGAACAATACGTGGTTGGAACAATACTGGTTGGAACATACAGCTTAGTTGGAACAATACTTGGAACAATACTGTGGTTGGACAATACGTGGTAACAATACTGTGGAACAATACTGTGGTGAATACGTGGTTGGAACAATACTGGTGGAACATACTGTTGGAACAATACTGTGGTTGGAACAATACGTGGTGGAACAATACGTGAGTTGGAACAATATGGTGGAACAATACTGTGGTTAACATACAGTGGTTGAATACTAGTGTGACAATACTGTGGAACATACTGTTGGAACAATACGTGGTTGGAACAATACTGTTGGAACAATACTGTGGTTGGAACAATACTGTGGAACAATACTGTGGTTGGAACAATACTGTGGAACAATACTGTGGTTGGAACAATACTGTGGTTGGAATACTGTGGTTGGAACAATACTGTGGAACAATACTGTGGTTGGAACAATACTGTGGTTGGAACAATACTGTGGTTGGAACAATACAGTGGTTGGAACAATACTGTGGAACAAATCAGTGGTGGAACAATTCAGTGGTTGGAACAATACTGTGGATTATTATTATAATCAAAAAGAAGCGCTAAGCCACAAGGGCTAGCGCTGCACAATACTGTGGAACAATACTGTGTTTGGAACACTGTGGTTGGAACAATACTGTGGTTGGAACAATACAGTGGTTGGAACAATACTGTGGAACAATACAGATGTTGGAAGACTCACACAACCAATCTTCCACAGTTTAGGAGAAAACATTTATGATATCTGTGTCCGTCCAAGACTATTGTCAAGTCACAACTAAGCGAGGACTAGCAAGAGAAGAAGACTGGTCGGAAGAATGGAAGGGGAAGGAGTGGTAGCAGCAGTAGTAGTAGTAGTAGTATCAGTAGTAGTAGTAGTAGTAGTATCAGTAGTATTAATGGCACGATTACTACCACTCCTGCGAGTATACTATTGTGTCCCTTTCATTTCTTGTCTATTTCTATCTTCTACACTCAGAGGGATAGAAAGGGGGGGCGCTGGCATCATAATGCCCCCTTTCACCACCTTCCCTTCCCTGTCTAAACACCCCCTCCCGCTCTTCCCTCTCAAAACCCCCCTTCCCTCTCCCCTCCAGATAATTGGGTCGTTAATCTTAAACTAGCGGAGAGCTGGGAATCCTCTAACAATTCATTTACCGCTTGTTACAACACTAACTACCAGTTCTGGCAGGCGATCCAATCAGCACCTCTGCTCACCATCACCTCCCAATGATTTTCTCTTGACTTGACTCTGGGGGACACAGTGCTGGCGTGTCAGTGCTCGAAATTTTGATCTCTGGGGAAGAGTGTATTCAGGGGGTAGACTTGATTTGCAGTTTTTGAACTCTAGGGAAGAATGTATTCCAGAGTTCATCCTGTACTGTACGTGTGTGAATCGTATTTTATTGGTATTGTTTGGATTGGCTGTCAGGTAGATTGTTTTTTGTTGGGTGTTGTAATGGTCGAGTATTTTTACAGAGGGTCAAATTAAATGTCAGATTCTACCATCCACCCCACTATCCCCACCCTTGTTTCTATCCACAACCCCCCTATCCCCACCTTGTTTCTATCCACACCCTCCCGCACACCTGTCTACCCCATCACCCACTACCACACTCTATCCACTACCACAACCCCCCATCCCTATTCACTACTACCATCACACCCTCTCCGCCATCCACCATCCACTCGTCGTCTACCCCCAACAACCCCCCCCATACTCCATCTAAAATCACCACTACTACACCTGCTTAACCCACTGCCACAACTACCACCCACTACAACCAACTACATTAAGATCAACTTATACTACTAACACCTCCAAACAACCAGTACAATCACCATCCCAACGAGTACAATTAACTACCAGTTCAACCAACTACCAATACAACCAACAACAACTATCTCAGTAACCAGTACAACCAGCAACCAGTAGAACCACCATCCCTACAACTATACTAGTACAACCCTCATTTTTCCCCTCGTATGCCTATCAGTACCAGCTAGACCTATGCTAACTGAAATAAGCCTAACCAGTATTAGTATTACCCTCACGGGAGGAGCGATAACCTGTAGGTGTCATAGTGGCATGAGATGTAATGAGATTCAAGCCAAGGAAGGTGAAGTCAGGCCCAGTTCCTTGGAACAAGATCCCCCTCACCAGCGTCCGAGATCCTACCAGCGGACTATCATCAGTGTGATATCCTCCCTTACTACTACCCAAGTAACCTCCCTACGCTCCATATTCTCCCTCAAGTAATCTCCCTACACTCCACATTCTCCCTCACCTAACCTCCCTACCCTCCGCACATTTCTTGTACAAACCAGGAAGCGATGAGGATTATAGGGCCGAAAATTGAATGCTCCTGACGAGGCAGAACTTGCCGCTCTAGCCTGCCATGCTCCTCACGTCCATAGGCCCGCTATGGGACCTCCCGCTTTATGAGCCAATCAGAATGAAGCATTGTTCTGTAAATACAGCCAAGAGGCCAATGGCGAGGCCATTTTCGGGTCCAATGGCATGGGTGCATCATCCGCAGCGAGGTGCTGGAAGCTCAGTATTCACCTTTATGGCTGCTATCTACAAGGGCGGTAATGGCTCTTGTTATGGACCTGATGGTTGGGCCGTCAGTGCCCTGATGAAACATCTGATTGGCAATAAATTGCAATTAACGTGATCCAAGCGGCCGGCGACCACTCGTCTGCCAATCTACATAAATATTACAGATAAATGTCATACACTTTAAAATGCCGGAGCGATACATCCATACTTGGTAATAGTGGGTGGTTGTAGGTGGTGGATCAGTGGTTGTAGGTGGTGGATCAGTGGTTGTAGGTGGTGGATTAGTGGTTGTAGGTGGTGGATCAGTGGTTGTAGGTGGTGGATCAGTGGTTGTAGGTGGTTGATTAGTGGTGGTGGATCAGTGATTGTAGGTGGATTAGTGGTGGATTAGTAGTTGTAGGTGGTGGATTAGTGGTTGTAGGTGGTGGATCAGTGGTTGCAGGTGGTGGATCAGTGGTTGTAGGTGGTGGATCAGTGGTTGTAGGTGGTGGATCAGTGGTGTAGGTGGTGGATCATGGTTGTAGGCGGTGGGATCAGTGGTTGTAGGCGGTGGATTAGTGGTTGTAGGTGGTGTATCAGTGGTAGGCGGTGGATTAGTGGTTGTAGGTGGTGGATCAGTGGTTGTAGGCGGTGGATCAGTGGTTGTAGGTGGTGGATCAGTGGTTGTAGGCGGTGGATCAGTGGTTGTAGGTGGTGGATCAGTGGTTGTAGGCGGTGGATCAGTGGTTGTAGGTGGTGGATTAGTGGTTGTAGGTGGTGGATCAATGGTTGTAGGTGGTGGATTAGTGGTTGTAGGTGGTGGATCATGGTTGTAGGGGGGTGGATTAGTGGGTAGGTGGTGGATCAGTGGTTGTAGGTGGTGGAATTAGTGGTTGTAGGTGGTGGATCAGTGGTTGTAGGTGGTGGATCAGTGGTTGTAGGTGGTGGATTAGTGGTTGTAGGTGGTGGATCAGTGGTTTGTAGGTGGTGGATTTAGTGGTTGTAGGTGGTGGATTAGTGGTTGTAGGTGGTGGATCAGTGGTTGTAGGTGGTGGATCAGTGGTTGTAGGTGGTGGATTAGTGGTAGGTGGTGGATCAGTGGTTGTAGGGGTGGATTAGTGGTAGGTGGTGGATCAGTGGTTGTATGGTGGTGGATTAGTGGTTGTAGGTGGTGGATAGTGGTAGGTGGTGGATCAGTGGGTTGTAGGTGGTGGATTAGTGGTTGTAGGTGGTGGATTTAGTGGTTGTAGGTGGTGGATCAGTGGTTGTAGGTGGTGGATCAGTGGTTGTAGGTGGTGATTAGTGGTTGTAGGTGGTGGATCAGTGGTTGTAGGTGGTGGATTAGTGGTGGGTGGATCAGTGGTTGTAGGTGGTGGATTAGTGGGTGGATCAGTGGTGTAGGTGGTGGATTAGTGGTTGTAGGTGGTGGATCAGTGTTGTAGGTGGTGGATTAGTGGTTGTAGGTGGTGGATCAGTGGTTGTAGGTGGTGGATCAGTGGTTGTAGGTGGTGGATTGGTGGTGGATCAGTGATTGTAGGTGGTTGATTAATGGTTGTAGGTGGTGGATCAGTGGTTGTAGGTGGTAGAATCAGTGGTTGTAGGTAGTGGATTAGTGGTGGTGGATCAGTGATTGTAGGTGGATTAGTGGTGGTGGATTAGTGGTTGTAGGTGTGGATTAGTGGTTGTAGGTGGTGGATCATTGGTTGTAGGTGGTGGATCAGTGATTGTAGGTGGTGGATTAGTGGTTGTAGGTGGTGGATCAGTGGTTTGTAGGTGGTTGATTAGTGGTTGTAGGTGGTGGATCAGTGGTTGTAGGTGGTGGATTAGTGGTTGTAGGTGGTGGATTAGTGGTTGTAGGTGTGGATCAGTGGTTGTAGGTGGTGGATCAGTGGTTGTAGGTGATTGATTAGTGGTTGTAGGTGGTGGATCAGTGGTTTGTAGGTGGTGGATTAGTGGTTGTAGGTGGTGGATTAGTGGTTGTAGGTGGTGAATTAGTGGTTGTAGGTGGTGGATTAGTGGTTGTAGGTGGTGGATTAGTGGTTGTAGGGGTGGATCATGTGGTTGATTAGTGGTTGTAGGTGGTGGATCAGTGGTTGTTGGTGGTGGATTAGTGGTTGTAGGTGGTTGATTAGTTGTAGGGGTGATTAGTGGTTGTAGGTGTTGTTATGGTAGTGGATCAGTGGTTGTAGGTGGTGGATTAGTGGTAGTGGATCAGTGGTTGTAGGTGGTGGATCAGTGGATAGTGGTCGATTGGTTATTAGTGGTATGGATCAGTGGTTGTAGGTGTTGATTAGTGGTAGTGGATCAGTGGTTGTAGGTGGTGGTCGTGGTTGTAGGTGGTGGATTAGTGGTTGTAGGTGGTTATTAGTTGTAGGTGGTTGATTAGTAGTTGTAGGTGGTTGATTAGTGGTTGTAGTGGTTGATTAGTGGTAGTGGATACAGTGGTTGTAGGTGGTGGATTAGTGGTAGTGGATCAGTGTTGTAGGTGGATCAGTGTAGTGGATCAGTGTTGATTAGTGGTAGTGGATCAGTGGTTGTTGGTGGTTGATTAGTGGTAGTGGATCAGTGGTTGTAGGGTGGATCGTGGTATGAATAGTTTGTAGTGGATTCAGTGGTTGTATGGTGGTTGATTAGCGGTAGTGGATCAGTGGTTGTAGGTGTTGATTAGTTGGTTAGTGGATCCAGTGGTTGTAGGTAGTTGATTAGGGCGATGGATCAGGTGGGTGAAGTGTAAGTGGTCCATTTAGCGGTGTTGTGTGTGTTTTGTATGGTAAGTGTAGTGGTACAAATGTGTGGATTGTGTGATACACACACAAACACAGTCGAACACAGGCGATCTTAAAGCAAAACAAACCACAAGGGAGGATGGAAGACTTCAGCTCGAGATCTTTCACACTTTCCGTGCTTCATCAGGAGCTATGCAATGTTCTAAGACCTACAACAGGTAGGCTGAGGAAAGAGTTTTCTCAGGGGAAAGGTAGCGTGTTGATGCTGACCTTTTTCTCCTAAGATGGAAGAGGCCAACATCAAAATATATATATATAAAAAGTTCGAGGACCTTGATCGCCTTGTTAGACGTAATTAAAGTCTCAGAACCGAAGGTTTTTCTAATATTTCGTGTGTCATTTTAAGCCAGTCCGTCGGTATCAATTACTAAGGTTTATACCAAGCATAAGGACAGGTCTTAATAATAATAATAAATAATAATAATTTTACAAAAACATATACAACTTATACAGACCATAGCTAACATCAGTCACATACTACTATATAGAAAGCCCCTGGCTCTACAGAGCATTTCGGGCAAATTCAACTTTGTCCCCAGGATGCGACCCACACCAGTCGGCTAACACCCGGGTACCTATTTTACTGCTAGGTGAACAGGGACAGCAGGTGTCTTAAGGAAGCACGTCCTAATTTTTCCACCGGGGGGGGGGGGAGAAATATATTAAATACTTTGAAAAGTCTTTATTTCACACGTAAATTATTTTTATAGCGGTAGAGTTGTAAGCCAGTGGAAGGCCTCGGACAGATGACTAGAAGCTCCAGCGGCGGGTCATCATATAACTAAGACCCGCGTCAGGAAACACTTGTTATGTTTCCTGACAGACCTCACCTAACTTCATTTCGCAAAGTCGGTCTGAGAAATGTCACTTGTATCTGTATATAAATAATACGAGTTAATTTCTCGTGTAGTTATATATTTCTGTTGGTTATGTCTAAGTCTGTTTACTTTGAGAGAGAGAGAGAGAGAGAGAGAGGGAGAGAGAGAGAGAGAGAGAGAGAGAGAGAGAGAGAGAGAGTTGGTATGTTAGCTGGTATTTAGTGTTATTATTTCTCGGTAATATTTCAGTATTAAAATATAATTTTAAATTTTGATGACGGCTGAATAAACAGTCGAAACGGAGGGAAAGAAATTGATGCTTCCTCTGGTGATGTGCTTAGTGAATTGTAGCTTTGGTATTGTGAGTTAAGAATTGTATCTGTGGTACTGCGGGATATATATAACCTATCCTGGGTGATCGAACATAAAACAGGAAACGTAACCAGTTCTCGTTTCCACTACATAACTATCATATGTAATGGCATAGCCTTCCATACGATAGTAACACTGCATTAGTCTCGTAAAATAGTGTAGCAGCACACTGGAACTGTATCCAGTTCTGGTGAAGAACGAACGAGCCCGACCCCGCTCGTCCCCTTGAAGTCTGTGGTTGGTAAGTGTCGCCTCCAGCACACAGAGCGACACCAACAGTCGTGTATCTCTCAAGGTTTTTAAATTCGTCTTATCTTCATGGTTCCCGAGTGAGCAGTATCTACCCTGCTTATCTCTTATCACTTTCTCTCTGGAAACTTCCATCTTGCAAATTACACGTGTGGGGCCAAGCATACTACCTGGGGGCATGTGGGAGGGTGGGTGTGTATTGGCGTAGGAGGCGTGTGTTGCGGGAACTGAGTGTGGGTGGGATGGGCGTGTAGATGGGCCATGGCTTGCGGGGGGTGGGGATGGGCGTGGGCGTGTGAGGGCGTGGTCGTGACTAGGGCTAGCAGCAGTGTAGGGATCACCCATGTGTCTGAAGTCTGTCTGTAATCCATTCTAATTATATATATATATATATATTATATATAATATATATTATATATATATATATATATATATATATATATATATATATATATTATTATATTTAACATCTCGTGAAATTCCCACTCGAGGTCATACACTGTAACCAGTAACTAAGAAACTTCTGTTACTAATGGGACCATTCCAGCTAACGACCACTTAACCACTTAGGTGGAAAGTGGGAATTTATCCTCAAGAAGGGCCGCTATTTTCTGGAATGTAGCAAGTGAACGTGAGTGCATGTACTCGGCCAGAGTACACACTCGCCGGATACAGTACACACACGTTGATGCAAAAGACTCGTGTGCAACATTTGGGTATGAAGAATGGGTCACTTGTGCAGCATTCGGGTTTCTTTGAGAAAACGTTTCGCCCACCAGTGGTCTTCCGTCCAACAGAAAGAAGCCACTGTGTGCGAAACGTTCCCCCAATGAAGATTCCCAAATGTTGCAAGAGTGACTCTTTAACTTGTAAGTCCCTCGAGAGAGGTTCCTCGACGCTGGTGAGGGGCTCTTGATCTTGGGAATTGGATCTGCGCTCCAGTTCCCTGAATTGAGCCTGAATGCCTTCCACTCCCCCCCCCCCACAGGCGCTGTATAATCCCCATTGGTTTAGCGTTCCCTCATAATAATTCAGCTTATAAATACTTTAGAAAACCGACATCACAACACTTCGGTATCTTCATTGATGAGACGATTGGGCAACCGATGACTTTTTCGATCCAATAAACTTACTGGAGGCAATGAGAGAAATTGAGTGGTAATTTTCGGGTGTTTAATCCCTTATCCTTGATAAATCTTATCAAGGATATGAGACTGAATCCCTTCTGGAAGTGAATACCTTCTGACGAAGACTGAGATTGAACACGCCAAAATTACCTCCCCATTTCTCCCATTGTCTGCAGTATCATTTGGCATGAGAAAGTCACTGGTTGGCGAAACGTCTCGCAATAAGATACCCAGGTGGTGTACGTGTGTGTTGCTCATCAGGAGATCCAGCTCTTGGCCTCGCCTCTCGGCCTTCCAGTCGATCGGTAAAGTTAGTTGGATTCATAACTATGAATTCCGGGTACTGTGGGTTTGTTTACACAACTTCCTCGCCCACCTCAGTCCACTCGTTAACTTCAAGTGTTTCCTAGCTTCCAGCCGTTTCGGCTTTGTTAAGCCGTAACGGCTTGACAAAGTTTCTGGAAGCGAAACGTTGCCACAATAAAAATGTCACATTAGTTGCACTTGTGTCCTTTTACTTTACATATTGTCGGTAATTCTACCAATATTATTACCATGTGGATTATCCACGTCTTCCGTTACGTATCTGCGTCGTTTTTATTTTCACATCTGATCTCATTTTTAAACTGTTTCAATTTTCCTTCTTATTATCGGCTCTTCTGATTAGTTTCCTTTGCACCTCTTCGCTTTTAGTTATAATTAATATGTGAATTTCCTTCCACCATCCTTTGGACAGTTATCTTTATTATCTTCACCTATCTTCATTACTCCTTTTCGTCACCCTTTTTATCATCCCTTCGGTATTCACGCTTTCTTATTTCTCTATCTCTATATTCTCCACTTCCATTTCCTCCTCCTCATCCTTCTCCCTCCTCCTCCTCCTCCTCCTCCTCCTCCTCCTCCTCCTCCCTCCTCCCCCCCCCTGCCTTAAGCTCCCTTGGCCAAGTCAGTTATTAAGATATGCAGATTTTTTCACATTCGTATGCCTCTTCTCCCCCTCTCCTCCCCATCACTTCCCTCTGTCACCCAACACCTTCCCCTTTCCCAACGACTTCCCCCTCTCCCCAACTCCCGTACTGCTCATTTCCCCAAAATCCCTCACCATCACCTTCCCTCTCCCTGTCATTTCCCCTCCCTCCCCCGGCCTACTCTCCCTATCATCCCCCACTTTCTCTCACCTTTCTATCCCACACCCCCTCACCTCTTCTCCTCCCTTACATCCTCTTATTTTCTCTATCTCTCCTTCCCAACATTATAAGCGTCTATATATTAAACGAACCTCGCCAGTACTCCTGCATATATGGATGAAATAATCAGTCCAAAAATCTTGAAAAAAATACAGCATATGTGAGAAGCAGTGGTTTATATACTGTAGGTAGGAGAAGTACAGCAGTCGTATATGCATATGTGTCTAATTTATCAACTTCTGCATATAACAGCATTAGCTATGCTAATATTTATTTACTTATTATAAAATCAAACGAAAATACCAAGAGAGTAAAGTCACAATACCGCGGCTGGAACCATTCGTCAAAAACCGTCACTTCGGAGTCTTAGGACGACGTTTCACCCCATCCGGTCACGAGCTTTCACCCAGGACTCCTGTACGACTCAAACAGGAAACTCCCTTACCACGCTTGATTCATATAGAACCTCAAGAATGCTTCAGGGGGTAAATGTCAAACCCCTTCCCCTCCAGTGGCCCGATCCTAGACCAGGCCTATAACCACGTGTATGCCTACGGAAGACGTTGGAAGACGCCATGCCACTGACAAGGAGAGGTTAAAGGATTTCAACCTGACGACACTGGAGGACAGGAGGACTAGGGGGTGATATGACAATGACGTACAAAATACTGATAGGAATTGAGAGGTTAAATAGGAACAGAATGTTTCAGAGATGGAAATGAGTCATAGGGAAGCTACGAAGTATTTCTTCAGCCTTAGAGTTGTCAAGAAGTGAAATGATCTAGAGAGTAAAGTGGTAGAGGCGGGATTTATACATAGCCTTACGAAGAGGTACGATAAGGCTCTTGAAACCGGAGTGTATGGACCTAGTAGCAACTAGCGAATATAATAGGTACCTATTATATTCACAAGATGGATAATAGCTTTTTAAAATAATTCCCTTACGGATTTAGAGCATGGTTATGACAAAATCTTTAAAAAAATTAATTTGTCTAGTTAATAATCCTCTGCTGAGTAAATCCCCGTATAGAAGGGGGAAATCTCAGCTCTGATACTTTTAATTCCACTGCTGAGTAGAGTAATTTTCTGAGTCGACCGACAAAAGCAATCTGTCGCTGTGGAATAATTTCATTTGTTTCACATATTGAGATCTCGATGGGAATTCCGGTGTTGACACAGTGCGGTCATGGAATTGTTCATCTTGTTTTATGAATGGGTATCGTGCCAGGCTGAGTCGCGGCAGCTGGGTTCAGTATTTACAAAGAATGACTCCATCTTTGCCTAGCTGCACTCAGTCATAGAGTTTGTGAAATGAATATTACATAGGAAATGTAGAACGCTGCAGCAGGCCTACTGGCCCTACTAGGCACGTTCTTCTCAACCCCCAAACCCACTAACAGAAATATTTGCCTAACCCATTTTCAATAAGAATGGAAACAGGAGGTGCTTCCTCAGCAATACGATTGCAGGAAGCCATAACTTGAAGGTTTCCAGAGGGTAGCAGCCTTCCAGTACTGGCCGTAGTAGTAATAATAATGAACCGGGGATGGCAACACCACCACAAGAGTAAGATTCATGTAGATTTGATTACGGAATTATGCGCAACAAATTATAATACACCGTCCCCTCCACCTGGGTTAAAGCACCTCGTTCACTTCCCCTCCCTGACGCCACGCTCCTCAAAATTGGTGTCGGGGTGGGAGGGTTTTTTTCACACTATTATATTTGTATGGTAATTGGCACACTGTGGCTGGACGATGGCCATCACGATTTTCAGGAATTTGCTGTTCCAGAATTGCTAGCATTTTCTCAGGTTGGTTAATGGGGGTTTAAAACCTATCGACTACAAGAGGGTTATTAAGGCTGCCTGTTATCTCTTCACCGCCAGTCAAGAAGACTTTAGACTTTCACATCGTATGTATACTAAGAGACATATATATATATATATATATATATATATAATATATATATATATATATATATATATATATATATATATATATATATATATATATATATATATATATATGTATGTATGTTTATGTATGTCGTGCCGAATAGGCAGAACTTGCGATCTTGGCTTAAATAGCAACGCTCATCTTGCCATATAGGACAAGCAAAAATTTGTGTATGCAATAATTTCGCCAAAATAATTCTGAACCTAACGAAAAAAATATATTTCACTGTGTTTGTTTAGTATTAAATTATTGTAAACAAATCTAAAATATATTTAGTTGGGTTAGGCTAAAATAAATTGTTCTTGTTATAATAAGGTTAGGTAAGTTTTCTAAGATTCTTTTGGAGCAAAATTAATTTTTTTTACATTAACATTAATGAAAAAATATATCTTTAAACGTATATGAGAAAATTTTAGAAAAGACTTAATTTTAAATGAGTTCTTGCTAATTGACCAGTTTTCCATATTCGGCACGACATATATATATATATATATATATATATATATATATATATATATATATATATATATATATATATATATATAACACTGGAGTGTGATTGCCTCAAGCAATGATACATATGGAAATATTTTAATGTGCAAATGCGTTTACCTTCTGATTATAGGATTTGCATTAATAAACTTGGGCAGTTCTGCTTCGGTGTGAAATTTTACAACTGGACGATTTGCTTCTTAACAGTTGAAATTAGTCGAGTATAAAAATTCATGATGTGTGGATTTCAAAATTAGTTAAGGTGAGGGATATAATTTATTATTATTTTGTCGTTGTTGCTGTAACTGTTAATAATGTTAGTCTTTTTAGAAAAAAGCACACACACCCAGTAGCAGCCAGTGAAGAGGCAGGGCTAGGAGCTGTGACTAGACCCCTGCAACTACAACTAGGTGAGTACACAAGCACACACTAACACGTCAGACAAATCGCCTCACCCATCACCAAACAATGACGTACACGCACACGCCACGCACCAAACACGATTGATCTAATTCTCTCATTTACATAAACAAGTCACATTTGATTACTGGGGAGATGAAGAAATGCACAACTTGTCTGATATTATTACGTCTGTCAGTGTCCACCCCTCACACTCGAGATTATATATATATATATATATATATATATATATATATATATATATATATTATATATATATATATATATATATATATATATATTATATATATATTAATGTGTGTGTGTGTTTGTCGTGCAGAATAGGTAAAACTTGCAATTTTGGCTTAAATAGCAACGCTCTTCTTGCCGAATAAGGCAAGCGAATATTTGTATATGTAATAATTTCTCAAAAATCATTCTGAACCTAAAGAAAAATATATTTCATTGTGTTTGTTTATTATTACATTATTGTAAACTTGTACAAAGTATATTTAGTTGGATTAGGATAAATTAAATTGCGCTTGTTAAACTCAGGTTAGGAACTGGCGACCAATGGGTCGCCAGTTCAGAAAGCTTGGTAGCGATCCCTAGAACGTCTTTGTGTCACACCAGTGTGATGTTTTCTGGGAATAATGATGGCGAAGCTCTCAGCTGCTTTATCAGCAGACACGGTCGAGGTCCTGTCCATTGTTCCTTTACTTGGCTGGCGTTCCTTGATTCTGGAACTTACATTTAGTACGTCCCGTCATGTACTCATAAAGTCTGTCAGTGTGGCTAAGTCTATGGTTAATTGGGTCTTCAAGTCTCTTCTGCTTCTATCAACTTTTCTGTACTCGACTGTGTAGGCGAAACGTTTCGAAATAAAGATATCTAACTGTTGCATATGTGTCTTACCTAACAACCTGTCGGTATTTTATACCATCTTACCTACTACACGTGAGTTAAGGCTACGTGTCACCTATTTACTAAGACATTAAAGAAATTACTTTGTAAGGTGTTACCTCGCTGGATAAATTGTCACCTTCTCAGTGTTTAATGTATAAAATACGCTTCTCTTGCCTCTTCCTATTTCACTGATTATGTTTGTAAACACAAGAGCGCTCAGATTTTATTTCTTATTTTCACTGTGGTATTTCTGCATGCTGAGAGATATATACCACTTTTAGTTAGTTTAATATATTTATTATGCATTCCATACCCATCCTGTGGGCGGTAGTCAAAAGATTACAGAGGTACATAATGGGTCCAGGGACTGAACTCCAAAGTTTTGAGAGCTGAGCAAGTTACAAAGGTAATGAACTAGATCTGGCCACAATCATTATTAAGTTACAAAGGTAATGAGCTCCAGGTATAGAGCTCCCCTCAAGGAAGGTTCCTTGAAGTTGGTGAGGGGCTCTTGATTTAGGGAATTGGATCTGTGCTCCAGTTCCCCGAATTAAGCCTGAATGCCTTCCACATCCCCCCCCCCGGCGCTGTATAATCCTACGGGTTTAGCGCTTCCCCCTTGATGATAATAACAATAATAATAATAATAATCCAGGTAGCGCTGGTCACAAGGTATATATGCAGTATTTCTCTCACTACAAACTCTAGATAAATTCCTCAGGCTAAACATTATTAAAATTTATTATAAAATTTAAAAATATTCGCAGTACAAAATTAAAATTCGCTTTCTGGACGACCTCTGGCAATTTAGATTCAGAATTTAGGCAATCAACTGCATCAACTTCTAATAAAGAACGATCGAATTTGATGGCCTGCCATTCCTTCCCTTCCTCCGTGCCCCAGGCTCTGCATCACCCCTACGAGTTTACCTCTCCCCCTCGTTAATTTATATTAATCGAGTGTTATGTTAGGTTTGTCAGGAAACAGGACAAGTGTTTCCTGACGCTGGTATTTAGTCATTTAAACACCTGCCACTGGAGATTTTGGTCATCTGACCGAGGCCTTCCGCTGGCTTACCCCTCCACCCTTTTAAAAATTATTTTTCTTATCAATTTTTCATCAATGTAAATTTTTTTGTGGCAATATAACGCAGCGAAAATCAGTGTGAACATCGCGAAATTAATTGATGTTAAATGATGTTAATTACGCTCAGGCTTGGTTATAATAAGCCATTTAGGATTATATTAAATTATATTAATTTAATTTTAAAGCAACAGTGTTAATAAGTTTTGGAAAAATTTTAATTTTGTATTCTATGTATTTCATGGAAATACATCAATTTATAAGAGAAACTGGACACAAAAAACCCGCAGGGGTCATTGTAGTACCTGGGGGGAAAATGTAATTAGGTTCAATCTAAGAGGAGAGAACCTTCAAGTCCTTCGATCAAAAGCCCTTCGCCATGGTTTCTGGATAAAATAATGTTTAATAAGTTTTCAATTAATATATATATATATATATATATATATATATATATATATATATATATATATATTATATATATATATATATATATATATATATATATATATATATATATATATAATTATATAATATATATATATAATATATATATATATATATATATATATATATATATATTATGTGTGATGTGTATGTTTCTTAGTGTATATAAACTAAGTATATTTTAATCACTGTTTTAGGTATTCAAGTATTTTTGACTGGTAATGAACAAGTTTCGTGCGGCCTAAATGATCCTCGTGTAGCAAATAAGTTTTCAACCCCATTAACTTACAATTTTCTTAGAGAGAGAGAGAGAGAGAGAGAGAGAGAGACAGAGAGACCGACCGACCTCAGTGTGTATGCATTCTGCTCAATATAGACACACCTCGGTATATATACAGCAGTATTACTGGCGTCTCACCAGTAACAGTAGACTACCGACTACTACCTCGTCTCCGCTGCGGAATTAAAACTCTGAACCATAATTTTACGAGCTTAACGAGTAGCTCATCGGTAAACATTAAGAAAGAAGCGAGTCATTTTCATACTCTTCAATTTACATACATCCCTCGACCTCCTTAAAAACTACTGCAGACACTCCAGCTATTGTAGCCTTGGCACCCAGGGCCAGCGAATTTAGCTTTAATATAGCTTCGAGGAACAAGCCGCAAAAGCCAAATAATCTCCACGAACCCCCATAGGAATTACCTCCCCGAAAAAAATAGCCATTGACTCGGCGCCCCATCATAGAGAAACAATAGTGGCACTTGTCTGGGAGAGTGCCAGAGCCACCAACGTGTGATTATTTACCGGAAAAATGCCTGCAGCGCACGAGGGCAACACCGCCACTACCAGAAGGTTGATTTCCTGAGAGACTAAAAGAATATTTCACAGTCAGAAATGTTTCCCAGCCTTCCCCCACCTCCCTTCGACGGCTCCACGATGAAGATTTAGTGGCCCCTGCAAGAACTCACTCGCGGCATTACTCCCTTCTTTAATCTTTTTTAATTGTTAGTTTCTCTGGAGCAGGACAAATAACTACGGAGTCGGGCTACATGAAGACAGGGGAAGGAAAATGAGGACAATTTCCCTTCTGTAAGGAGTGAAGTGTGGAATAATTTTTCCCTTTTGGGGAGGGAAGACAGGGAAAATACGAGAGAGAAACACAAAGACCCCAGTGGAAATAAGTCTATCTCACTGTTTTTTAGGTTATCCTACGTAATTTACACACATTACTATGTATGATAATTTGTGTAGCTGTATATATGTATACCTGTACCTGAACAAGCGTAGTCTTACTGTTATTATTTATTTGCTAAAAGGGAAACTTAAGTAAAATGCTGATGAATAGGGTTACGTAGTCTTGTAAAGAAACTTAACGTATATAAGATAACTTAACGTATATAAGATAACTTACTCTAATAAATATGTCACGACTAACTCATAATTTAAGTTCAACACTACGCTTCGGTCGAGAAAAGAACAAAATGTCGCCGGTATTATCCGCTAATTGTTGTAAATTAGTTGTGAATTGTTGCAGCCAAGGTATTGTGATTTATTCTGATTGGTAGTACCAGGATATCGCACAAAACCTCAGGTAAACACAACACGACATACAAATTACTCTGGAATAGACATATGTCCGACAGAACAGATTTCCAGTAAGACACACGACTCGAGAAAGTCACAATTGAAGTTATGCCTCAGATGAGTCAATAGGGAATTGTTAGGAAGTATTTCGACTAGTCATAGATGGTAGTCCAGGAATGACAATAGGTAACTAGACAATTGCTGTAGTGAAGTGCAGGAATTTCCAGAGATAACTTAAGACAGAGGTCACTTGTAAGTTAAGACTCTATGAGCAAGGGATGTTAGAGAGATTCTTAGTAGCAGTATCAGATATGGAAAGGCAGCAAGTGATGTACGTGAGCCGGAACCTAACAAACTTTAAGGCGAGTACCTGATAAAACACCAGGATAGCACGAAGAACAGGAAACACAGCTACGACAGGAATGAGCACAACAACTGAGTCCTGAAACACTAGCACACCAGGATAAGCGACGTACAACCAGGATAATCACACACACCTGGATAGCACAACACACCAGGATAACACAGCACACCAGGATAACACAGACACACCAGGATACACAGCACACCAGGATCAACAAGCACACCAGGATACACAATACAACCAGGATAACACACACACCAGGATAACACACACACCAGGATAACACAGCACACCAGGATAGCACAGCACACTGGATCACACAACACACCAGGATAACACAAGACACCGGATAGCACAGCACACCGGATAACAAGCACACCAGGATAACACAGACATACCAGCATAAACAGCACAAACATGGATCACACACACACCAGGATACACAGCACACAGGATAACACAACACACCAGGATAACACAACCAGACACAGCACACCAGGATCAACAAACATCCAGGATAACACAGCAAACCAGGATAACAAGCACACCAGGATCACACACACACCTAGGATCACACAACACACCAGGATACACAGCACACCAGGATCACACAGCACACCAGGATCACACAACACATCAGGATAACACAGCAAACCAGGATAACACAGCACATCAGAATCACACAAACACACCAGGATCACACAACACACACCAGGATCACACAACACACAGGATAACACAGCAACCAGATCACAACACATCTGGATACACACAACACACCAGGATAACACAGCACACCAGGATAGCACACACACACAGGATCACACAGCACACCAGGATCACACAGCACACCAGGATCACACAGCACACCAGGATCAACACACACACCAGGATCACACAACACACCAGGATCACCACAGCACACCAGGATCACACAAACACCAGGATCACACAGCACACCAGGATCACACAACACTCCAGGATCACACAACAGATCACAACAGGATCACACAGCACACCAGGATCACACAGCACACCAGGATCACACTGCACACCAGGATAACACAGCACATCAGAATCACACAACACACCAGAATCACAACACACCAGGATAACACAACACACCAGGATAGCACAGCACACCAGGATAGCACAGCACACCAGGATCACACAGCACACCAGGATCACACAGCACACCAGGATAACACAGCACACCAGGATCACACAGCACACCAGGATCACACAGCACACCAGGATCACACAACACTCCAGGATCACACAACACAACAGGATCACACAGCACACCAGGATAACACAGCACACCAGGATCACACAGCACACCAGGATCACACAGCACACCAGGATCAACACAGCACACCAGGATACACACAGCACACCAGGATCACACAGACACACCAGGATCACACAGCACACCAGGATCACACAGCACACCAGGATCACACAGCACACCAGGATCACACAGCACACCAGGATAACACAGCACACCAGGATCACACAGCACACCAGGATCACACAGCACACCAGGATCACACAGACACCCAGGATCACACAGCACACCAGGATCACACAGCACACCAGGATCAACACAGCACACCAGGATCACACAGCACACCAGGATCACACAGCACACCAGGATCACACAACACTCCAGGATCACACAACACTCCAGGATCACACAACACACCAGGATCACACAGCACACCAGGATAACACAGCACACCAGGATCACACAGCACACCAGGATCACACAGCACACCAGGATCACACAGCACACCAGGATCACACAACACTCCAGGATCACACAACACAACAGGATCACACAACACAACAGGATCACACAACACAACAGGATCACACAGCACACCAGGATTACACAGCACACCAGGATCACACTGCACACCAGGATAACACAGCACATCAGAATCACACAACACACCAGAATCACAACACACCAGGATTACACAACACACCAGGATCACACGACACACCAGAATCACACAACACACCAGGATAACACACACCAGGATAGCACAGCACACCAGGATCACACAGCACACCAGGATCACACAGCACACCAGGATAACACAGCACACCAGGATAACACAGCACACCAACACAACACATCATGATAACACATCACACCAGGATAACACACCAGGATAACACAGCACACCAGGATAACACAACACACCAGGTTCACACAACACACCAGGATCACACAGCACACCAGGATCACACAGCACACCAGGATCACACAACACACCAGGATAACACAAACACCAGGATCAACAGCACACCAGGATCACACAGCACACCAGGATCACACAGACACACCAGGATCACACAACACACCAGGATCACACAACACACCAAGATCACACAACACACCAGGATCACACAACACACCAGGATCACACAACACACCAGGATCACACAACACACCAGGATCACACAGCACACCAGGATCACACAACACACCAGGATCACACCACACACCAGGATCACACCACACACCAGGATCACACAACACACCAGGATCACACGACACACCAGGATCACACGACACACCAGGATCACACGACACACCAGGATCACACGACACACCAGGATCACACGACACACCAGGATCACACAGCACACCAGGATCACACAGCACACCAGGATCACACAGCACTCCAGGATCACACAACACTCCAGGATCACACAACACTCCAGGATCACACAGCACACCAGGATCACACACACCAGGATCACACAACACTCCAGGATCACACAGCACACCAGGATCACACAGCACACCAGGATCACACAACACACCAGGATCACACAACACACCAGGATCACACAACACACCAGGATCACACAGCACACCAGGATCACACAGCACACCAGGATCACACAGCACACCAGGATCACACAGCACACCAGGATCACACAGCACACCAGGATCACACAACACACCAGGATCACACCAGATATACTCGACCTGTAAGACAATGGAGACTGAAAATAATTTACATTTATACAGGAACTTCTACGTGTCGAAGGTCTGCTGAGGAATTTGCTACACAGGTGTCGCGAAGAAGCTGGGGAATGACAGATTATCGGATGTGATCCGAGGAAGGGGAAGTAGTAGCTTCAGATCTTGAGTTCAAGAAGTCTTCAACTGCAGGTAAGTTGGGTTAATGGGGTTTGAAGCCTATCTGCTACACGATGGTCATTAAGGCTGCTTGTCACCTCTGAACCTAAGTGTATATACACTGATATACACATCAAAATGTATATACATCGAGTGATATACACCTCAGTGTATATACAATGAGAGGATATACTAAGTGTATATACAATGAGGGGATATACTAAGTGTATATACAATGAGGGATATACTCTTCAACGTGTGTATGTTATGAGGGTATATACACCTCAAGGTGTATATATGTATACTCATGGCACCTCCTTGAAGGAAACCCCCCCACTGACGAGGACCGAAACGTGTCCAATAAAAACGTTTTAATTTATTCCAACCATTATCCATATTCTCGGTATTGTTACACTCACTACTTTGTAGTTAATAAAGGTCTTTTTTTTGGGGGGGGGGGCTGACTCTCGCCATCTTGGTGTGCGAGAGACAGACAGACAGACTAGAGTGCCATAATAGGTATATGAGACTGACTAGAGTGCCATAGTAGGTATGTGAAAGAGAGACAGACGAGAGTGCTATAATAGGTACAATAATAGGTACATTCTCCTGGGTATTAGTGATGCCTCGCCTCTTTTATTTTTTCCTCCAGCGACACGTCAACTTGGTGACGCTGGGGACACTGATAATGAAAACAAGAACCTCGATTACCACGTACACACACTAACATGTGGCTGTGTCCACGTACATGCACGCACACTTACACACACATCTACACCTACACACACACACACACACACACACACACACACACACACACACACACATCAAAAGCAATCATAAAGGCAATAAGAGAAGATGACATGACCCAGCTGGAAAACTTTCGGATAATAGGGGGGTTTGCAAGAAGAACCCGGCCAGTGAAAGTGACTTTCAAAGTAGAATCGAATCGGAACAGGATCCTGCAGGATCCTAAGGGACATGCCAGCATACCGGAAGGTGTATCTCGACCGCAACAGAACACAAGAAGAAAGGCAGAAACTGAGAGAGATGGTGCAAAGGCAAAAGGAGGAAAAAGAGATGGAGATGGACAGGAGAACCCAGACTCGGGAGGAAGATCCAATACAGCCTCCCTCACAACTACCTACAGAAGCCCCCCCAACCAGGACAACCCCAGTGCAACCAAACATTCTAACCCAAAGCACCCATGCCATATCAAATGCCCCCACACACCTCATTACAAACTCCACCCCCACAGCAGCCACCCATCCTTCCTTATCAGGTCTCCCACTTCCCCAACCCCAATGTACACCCCATACCACAGTCTTAAAAAAGAAGTTGAAGGTGTGGTATACAAATGCAGATGGAGTAACAAATAAGTGTGAGGAGTGACATGAAAGAATCAAGGAGACATCCCCAGACATAATAGCAATCACAGAAACAAAACTCACCAGGATAACAGTTGTAATCTTTCCACCCGGATATCAAATCCTCAGGAAAGACATTGGGAGGAGAGGGGGAGGAGGAGTTGCACTGCTCATTAAAAACCAGTGGGATTTTGAGAAAATGGAAGGAATGGATGGCACGGGCGAAAGGGACTACTTAGTAGGAACAATCCAGTCTGAGGGACATAAGGTGATAATTGCAATAATGTACAACCCACCAAAGAACTGCAGGAGGCCAAAATAAGAATACAACAAGAGCAACAGAGCAAAGGTCGACACACTAGCCGAGGTGGCCAGAAGGGCTCACATGGGGGGGGGAGCAAAGTTACTGGTTATGGGTGATTTTAATCACAAGGAGATTGACTGGGAAAACCTAGAGCCCCATGGGGGTCCTGAAACATGGAGAGCCAAGATGAAGGATATGGTACTGGAAAACCTCATGCATCAACATGTTAGAGACACTACCAGAGAGAAAGGTGAGGATGATCCAGTAAGACTGGACTTTGTATTCACCTTGAGTAGTTCAGACATCGAGGATATCATGTATGAAGGGCCCCTAGGAGCTAGTGATCATGTGGTTCAGTGCTTTGACTACATAGTTGAACTACAAGTGGAGAGAGCAGCAGCAATAGGATGAGAAAAACCAAACTACAAAAGGGGACTCTACTCAGGCATGAGGAACTTCCTGCACGACATTCAGTAGGAAAGAGAGAACTGACAGGAGAACCAGTACAAGATATGATGGACTATGTGACAAAATGCAAGGAGGCAGAGGAGAGGTTTGTTCCCAAGGGAAACAGAAATAATGGGAAGACCAGAACGACTCCTTGGTTCACCCAAAGGTGTAGGGAGGCAAAAACTAGGTGTACTAGAGAATGGAAAAGGTACAGAAGACAAAGAACTCAGGAACACAAAGAGATTAGCCGAAGAGCCAGAAACGAATATGCACAGATCAGAAGGGAGGCTCAGCGACAATATGAAGTTTGACCCGAGGCTGTTGTATAGCCACATCAGGAGGAAAATAACAGTCTAGGATCAGATAATCAGACCGAGGAAGGATGATGGGGAGTTCACAAGAAACGATCGAGAGGTATGTGAGGAGCTCAACACGCTAGATTCAAAGAAGTATTTACAGTGGAAACCGGTAGGAGTCCAGGAAATCAGAACAGGGAGGTACACCAACAAGTGCTGGATGAGGTACACATAACCAAGGAGGAGGTGAAGAAGCTGCTGTGTGAACTTGACACCTCAAAGGCGGTGGTACCAGACATCTCTCCTTGGGTCCTTAGAGAGGGAGCAGAGATGCTGTGTGTGCCACTAACAAAGATCTTCAACACATCCATTGAAACTGGGCAACTCCCTGAGGTATGGAAGATGGCAAATGTAGTCTCAATTTTTAAAAAAGGAGACACACATGAGGCATTAAACTACAGACCTGCATCACTAACGTGTATAGTGTGCAAAGTCATGGAGAAGATCATCAGGAGGAGAGTGGTGGAGCAACTGGAAAGAAACAAGTCTATAATCGACAACCAGCCCGGTTTCAGGGAAGGAAAATCCTGTGTCACAAACCTACTGGAGTTTTATGACAAGGTGACAAGTAAGACAAGAGAGAGAGGGGTGGATAGACTGCATTTTCTTGGACTGCAAGAAGGCCTTCAACACAGTTCCTCACAAGAGGTTACTACAAAAGCTAGAGGATCAGGCACACACAACAGGAAAGGCACTGCAATGGATCAGAGAATGCCTGACAGGGAGGCAACAAAGAGTCATGGTACGTGACGAGGTGTCAGAGTGGGCCCCCGTAACAAGCAGGGTTCCACAGGGGTCAGTCCTAGGACCTGTGCTGTTTTTGGTATATGTGAATGACATAACGGAAGGGATAGACTCAGAAGTGCCTTTGTTTTACAGATTATGTGAAATTAATGAGGAGAATCAAATCGGTCAAGTATCAGGCAGGACTACAAAGAGACTTGGACAGGCTACAAGCCTGGTCCAGCAACTGGCTCCTTGAATTTAACCCTGCCAAATGCAAAGTCATGAAGATTGGGGAAGGGCAAAGAAGACCGCAGACAGAGTATAGTCTAGGTGGCCAAAGACTGCAAACCCCACTCAAGGAAAAAGATCTTGGGGTGAGTATAACAACGAGCACATCTCCTGAGGCGCACATCAATCAGATAACTGCTGCAGCATACGGGCGCCTGGCAAACCTAAGGATAGCGTTCCGATACCTCAGTAAGGAATCGTTCAAGACTCTGTATACCATTTACGTCAGGCCCGTACTGGAGTATGCAGCACCAGTTTGGAATCCACACCTGGTCAATCACGTCAAGAAATTAGAGAAAGTGCAAAGGTTTGTAACAAGACTAGTCCCAGAGCTACAGGGATTGTCCTACGAAGAAAGGTTGAGGGAAACCGGCCTGACGACACTGGAGGACAGGAGGGTCAGGGGAAACATGATAACGACATATAAAATACTGCGCGGAATAGACAAGGTGGACAAAGACAGGATGTTCCAGAGAAGGGACACAGACACAAGAGGACACAATTGGAAGTTGAAGACTCGGATGAGTCAAAGGGATGTTAGGAAGTATTTCTTCAGTCAGAGTAGTCAGGCAGTGGAATAGCCTAGAAATTGACGTAGTGGAGGCGGGAACCATACATAGTTTTAAGGCGAAGTTTGATAAAGCTCATGGAGCAGGGAGAGAGAGGACCTAGTTGCAATTAGTGAAGAGGCGGGGCCAGGAGCAATGAATCGACCCCTGCAACCACAAATAGGTTAGTACAAATAGGTGAGTACACACACACACACACACATCTATTTATTTATTTTATTCATTTTATGTCTTTGCAAACAGTGTACGCCCTTACTCATACTAACCTACAAATATACTGGCTTTATATATATATATAAAATATATAAAATTATATATATATATATAAAATATATTTAATATATATATTTTATTTATATATATTTTAATATATATATATATATATATATATATTATATTTTGTATGTATATTATATTATAATATTATATATATATATTTATATATATATATATTTTATATATATATATATGTATATTAATATAATATATATATATTATATATATATAATATATATATATTTTATATATATTTTATATTATATATATATATATATGTATATTTATATAATATATATTATATATATATATATATATATATATATATATTATATTATATATATATTATATATATATTATATATATATATATTGCCAGAAGGGTGCTTTACACTACAGTTTTTAAACTGCAACATTAACACCCCTCCTTCAGAGTGCAGGCACTGTACTTTTCCCCTCTCCAAGACTCAAGTCCGGCCTGCCCGGGTTTCCCCGAATCCCTTCATAAATGTTACTTTGCTCACACTCCAACAGCACGTCAAGTATTAAAAACCATTTGTCTCCATTCACTCATATCAAACACGCTCACGCATGCCTGCTGGAAGTCCAAGCCCCTCGCACACAAAACTCCTTTTCCCCCTCCCTCCAACCTTTCCTAGGCCGACCCCTACCTCGCCTTCCCTTTCCACTACAGATGATACACTTTTTGAAGCTTTCTTTTTCGCTCCATCTCTTACATGTCCGAACCACCCAACCCCCTTCCTCACCCCCTCTGGACAACATTTTGGTAATCCCCACCTCCTCCTAACTTCCAAACTACGAATTCCCCGCATTATATTCACACCCCCACATTGCCCTCAACTGACACCCACTCCCTCCCCCTTTCCCTGCTGCAACATTCATCACACACGTTTTCACCCCCATAAAAAGGCGTGGTAAAACAAACTCTCATACATTCCCCCTTTGCCCCCCAAGGACAAAGTGCTTTTCCCCCACAACTCCTAAGGCACCATCACTTTTTTCCCCCTCATCAATTCTATGTTCACCTCATCTTTCATAGCCCCTCCGCGAACGTCCATCCCAAATATCTAAATACTTCACCTCCTCCATACTCTTCCCCCCAATCTGTATCCAATTTTTCTCACCAATTTTTTTTGTTAACCTCAAAACCCTTTATTTTTCCCTGATTCCCCTTTTAATTTTTCTTTTTTTGCACACCCACCAAATTCATCCACCAATCACTGCAACTTTCTTCGAATCTCCAAGAGCACGGTCATCAGCAAAGAGCAGCTGTGAAAAAACTCCCACTTTTTGTGTGATTCTTTATCTTTTTAAACCCCCGCCCCTTGCCAAGACCCCGCATTTACTTTTCTTACAACCCCATTATAAAAATAAACAACCATGGGGCATCACAATCCTTGTCTAAGCCAAATTTTACTGGGAAAAAAAATTCCCCCTTTCCTACATACTCTAACTTACCTCACCATCCTCGTAAAAACCTTCACTGCTTTCATAACCTACCTCCCACCCATACACTTGCAACATCTGCCACATTTTTTCCCCCCCCCCCATCCACCCTGTCAACGCCTTTTCCAAATCCAATAAATGCCACCAAAAAAACCTCTTTAGCCTTATCTAAATCGTTCACTTATATTTTCAGTAAAAAACCTGGTCCAAAACCCCCTACCCTTTCCTAAAGCCTCCTTGTTTTCCCGCTATCCTATTCTCCGTTTACTCTTAATTCTTTCAATTAAACTTACCCCCACTTTTCCAGTAACTCAACAGACTTATCCCCCTATAATTTTTGCACCTCTTTTATCCCCTTTGCCTTTTTTCAAAAGGAACCATGCATGCTCTCTGCCAACCTAGGTACCTTTCCCTTTCTATACATTTATTAAAAAAATTTCACCAAACCACTCCCAAAAAATATCCCCACCTGCTTTTAAAAAATTTTCTATCTTTATCCCATCAATCCCGGCTGCCTTACCCCCTTTCATTTTACCTACTGCCTCACGAACTTCCCCCACACTCACAACTGGCTCTTCCTCACTCCTACAAGATGTTATTCCTCCTTGCCCTATACACGAAATCACAGCTTCCCTATCTTCATTAACATTTAACAATTCCTCAAAATATTCCCTCCATCTTCCCAATACCTCTAACTCTCCATTTAATAACTCTCCTCTCCTACTTTTAACTGACAAATCCATTTGTTCTCTAGGCTTTCTTAACTTGTTAATCTCACTCCAAAACTTTTTCTTATTTTCAACAAAATTTGTTGATAACATCTCACCCACTCTCTCATTTGCTCTCTTTTTACATTGCTTCACCACTCTCTTAACCTCTCTCTTTTTCTCCATATACTCTTCCCTCCTTGCATCTCTTCTACTTTGTAAAAACTTCTCATATGCTAACTTTTTCTCCCTTACTACTCTCTTTACATCATCATTCCACCAATCGCTCCTCTTCCCTCCCGCACCCACTTTCCTGTAACCACAAACTTCTGCTGAACACTCTAACGCTACATTTTTAAACCTACCCCATACCTCTTCGATCCCATTGCCTATGCTCTCATTAGCCCATCTATCCTCCAATAGCTGTTTATATCTTACCCTAACTGCCTCCTCTTTTAGTTTATAAACCTTCACCTCTCTCTTCCCTGATGCTTCTATTCTCCTTGTATCCCATCTACCTTTTACTCTCAGTGTAGCTACAACTAGAAAGTGATCTGATATATCTGTGGCCCCTCTATAAACATGTACATCCTGAAGTCTGCTCAACAGTCTTTTATCTACCAATACATAATCCAACAAACTACTGTCATTTTGCCCTACATCATATCTTGTATACTTATTTATCCTCTTTTCTTAAAATATGTATTACCTATAACTAAACCCCTTTCTATACAAAGTTCAATCAAAGGGTTCCCATTATCATTTACACCTGGCACCCCAAACTTACCTACCAAAACCCTCTCTAAAAGTTTCTCCTACTTTAGCATTCAGGTCCCCTACCACAATTATTCTCTCACTTGGTTCAAAGGCTCCTATACATTCACTTAACATCTCCCAAAATCTCTCTCTCTCCTCTGCATTCCTCTCTTCTCCAGATGCATACACGCTTATTATGACCCACTTCTCACATCCAACCTTTACTTTAATCCACATAATTCTTGAATTTACACATTCATATTCTCTTTTCTCCTTCCATAACTGATCATTTAACATTACTGCTACCCCTTCCTTTGCTCTAACTCTCTCAGATACTCCAGATTTAATCCCATTTATTTCCCCCCACTGAAACTCCCCTACCCCCTTCAGCTTTGTTTCGCTTAGGGCCAGGACATCCAACTTCTTTTCATTCATAACATCAGCAATCATCTGTTTCTTGTCATCCGCACTACATCCACGCACATTTAAGCATCCCAGTTTTATAAAGTTTTTCTTCTTCTCCTTTTTAGTAAATGTCTACAGGAGAAGGGGTTACTAGCCCATTGCTCCCGGCATTTTAGTCGCCTCATACGACACGCATGGCTTACGGAGGAAAAAATTCTTTTCCACTTCCCCATGGACAATAGAAGAAATAAAAGAAGAACAAGAGCTATTTAGAAAAGGGGAAAAACCTAGATGTATGAAATGTATATATATATATATTATATATATATATAAATATATATATATATATATATATATATATATTATATTATAATAATATATATTTTAAATATATATATTATATAGATATATATATATATATAATATATATGATATATTATTAATATATATATTATATATATATATATATATATATATATATGCATATTTTATATGCATTTTATATATAAGTATATTATTATATTTATATTTTAATTATAATATATATATATATATATATATATATATATAATATATATATATATATATGCATGTGCGTGTCTGTGAAGTGTGACCAAAGTGTAAGTAGGAGTAGCAAGATACCCCTGTTATCTAGCGTTTTTTATGAGACAAAAAAAAGAAACCAGCAATCCTACCATCATGAAAAACAGTTACAGGTTTCTGTTTCACAGTCATCTGGCAGGACGGTAGTACTTCCCTGGGTGGTTGCTGTCTACCAACCTACTACCTATATATTATATATATATGTCGGGGCCGAATAGGCAGAATTTGCGATCTTGGCTTAAATAGCACGCTCATCTTGCCATATAGGACAAGTGAAAATTTATGTATGCAATAATTTCGCCAAAATCATTCAGAACCTAACGAAAAAAATATATTTCCCCGTGTTTTTTTTAGTATTAAATTTCTGTAAACAAATCTAAAATATATTTAGTTGGGTTAGGCTAAAATAAATTTTTTCTTGTTATAATAAGGTTAGGTAAGTTTTCTAAATTCTTTTGGTGCAAAATTAAAATTTTTTACATTAACATTAATAAAAAAAAATATATCTTTAAACGTATAAGAGGAAATTTAGAAAGGACTTAATTTTTAAAAGAGTTCTTGCTAATTGACCAGTTTTACATATTCGGCACGACATATATTATATATATATATATATTAATATATATATATATATATATATATATATATATATATATATTAAATTTGTTTTTCGTGCCGAATAGGTAAAACTTGCGATTTTGGCTTAAATAGCAAAGCTCGTGTTACTGAATAAGGCAGAATTTGGCAGAGCAAAAATTAGTGTATGCAATAATTTCACAAAAATCATTAAGAACCTAATGAAAAAAAATATATTTAATTGTTTATTAAATTATTGTAAACTTATCCAAAATATATTTAATTGGATTAGGCTAAATTAAATTGTGCTTGTTATAATAAGGTCGGTGGCCCGGTGGCCTGGTGGCTAAAGCTCCCGCTTCACACACGGAGGGCCCGGGTTCGATTCCCGGCGGGTGGAAACATTTCGACACGTTTCCTTACACCTGTTGTCCTGTTCACCTAGCAGCAAATAGGTACCTGGGTGTTAGTCGACTGGTGTGGGTCGCATCCTGGGGGACAAGATTAAGGACCCCAATGGAAATAAGTTAGACAGTCCTCGATGACGCACTGACTTTCTTGGGTTATCCTGGGTGGCTAACCCTCCGGGGTTAAAAATCCGAACGAAATTTTATCTTATCTTATCTTAAGGTTAGGTAAGTTTTCTAAGGTTCTTTTGGTACAATAATAATAATTTTTACATTAACATAAATGAAAAAATATGTCTTTAAATGTATAAGAGAAAATTTTAGAGAGTACTTAATTTTAAATGAGTTCTTGCTAATTGACCAGTTTTACCTATTCAGCACGACATATATCGCGATCCAGAGGGAAAATACCTGCAGCATTCTGGGCATGCAGCTGACTGCCAGGGAGTTGGATGAAGTATCTGAGATGTAGACTCTGACATGTCATGTATGTTGTTCTACTTCCTACTGTATTTTTGTTAATATATTTTGTCTTTAAATAAAAGTTACATAGAATGTAAAATATACCGGGTGGTACCTGGAGTTTACCTGGAGAAAATATTCAAACAGCTCCAGGGAGAACCTCGGCTTCTTTCTTTTATTTATTTATTTATGTTTTTGCAAATAGTACATTGAGATTTTGTATTTACAATAGTGGGTTGCAGTACAAGGAGAACCTCTATTATGCCTGGCATTATGGGCCAACTTAACATTATTGACTTACAGACTACTTAACACTAAGAATTATGTCATAGTTGTACAGTAGAATATTAATTACATAGTTGTACAGTAGATTATTAATTATAAGTGAATCTAATTTATATAAGACAAAAGATATATTCATTTATTCAAAAATGCTTTTTGTGAAAACAATGATTCAATTATATTCCTGTCAACAATGGATAAAAGGTTCAAAGTAACTGTTGAAATTATGATGTGGGAGTACATAAGTGAGTACTATGTGTGTACTGAGTATTTAGCATTTAGTCTAGGGTGATTAAGTGGCTTTTGAGAAGAGTCTTAAATTGATTTTCAGACCGGGTTACTTTAGTATCTTCTGGTAATGAGTTCCATATTTTTGGGCCCTTTATGTGCATAGTTTTTTTACAGTGTGATATGGACACAAGGTACATGAAAAAGAGATCTGGGTCTTGTGTTATGGTCATGTGTCCTGCTAAGGTTGGTGAGGAGAAGTTTGAGTGGAGGGTTTATATTTGCATGTATTGTTCTGTGTATGTAGTAGGCACATGAATAAGTATGGATGTTCTTAATGGTGAGCAAATTCAGACTTTTAAAAATTGGTGGAGTATGCTGGCGGGAGTGGGAATTTGTTATCATTCTGACTGCTGCCTTTTGCTGGGTTATTAGAGATCTTAGGTGATTGAATGTTGTTGATCCCCATGCACAAATTCCATAGGTGAGATAAGGGTACATGAGTGAATGGTACAGTGCCAGGAGAACTGATTGTGGAACGTAGTACCTTATCTTTGATAGTATGCCTACAGTCTTGGAGATTTTCTTGGTGATTTGTTGTATGTGTCAAGGTGGATACCTAGGAATTTTCCTTCTGTGAGTCTTGTGACTGATGATCCATTTATCGTTATGTTAATCGGGTCATTTGCAGCTTTGTTTCCAAACTGAATGAAATATGTATGTTTTATCAGTATTCAGGGTAAGTTTATTAGTCATCATCCAGGCAGATATTTTCTGCCATTCGGCATTGACTGTGTTTGCTAGTATGACTGTGTTTGGGTGGGAGAAGTCGTATGTTGTGTCATCTGCAAATAATACAGGTTTGAGTAGCTGAGATGCATTCGGTAGATCATTGATGTAGATGAGAAAGAGGAGTGGTCTAAGGACACTTCCTTGTGGGACTCCTACTGTGATTGGTTGGATGGAAGAGTTTGCACCATTTGCATACACATATTGAGTTCTGTTACTAAGGTATGACTTTAGGTAGTTGGAGTGGCCTCTTGATACTATAGTGCGTTAATTTGGAGTACAGCAGTTCATGGTCGACTGTATCAAAAGCTTTACATAAAGCAATGAAAATGCCCATTATTATTATTATTATTATTATTATTATTATTTATAATCAAGGGGAAGCGCTCAGCAGGACTTTTTTCTTTTTGAGTGCGGTATATATTAGTTCTAGCATGTGTATGATGGCATCATTTGTGCTTTTATTATTCCTGAATCCAAACTGACAAGGGTTTAACATGTTGTGTGAGACAAGGCAGGAATAGATCAGTCTATGAATTAATGTTTCAAAGATTTTAGAGAGCAGTGGTAAGTTAGATATTGGTCTATAGTTATTCAAGTCAGCTTGGTCACCTCCTTTATGGATTGGAGTGACCCTCGCTATTTTGAGGATTGTTGGGAAGGTAGATGATTCAATGGATTTGTTAAATAGTGACAATACTTGAGAAGCTTTTTTGTACATAAAAGCAGGAAAGTTGTTTATTTCTCCTGCCTTATTTTTAAGGATGTTGATGAAGAGCGGGATTTCTAGTGGGTTGGTTGGAGCTAGGAATAGCGTATTTGGGTAGGTACCTATGAGGTAGTCTGATGGACGGGTGTTTGAGCTTGGTATTTTGTTCGCTAGATTTTTTCCTATGGTGGAGAAGAAAACATTAAGTCTGTTTGCTGTTTCAGTTGGTGGGAGTAAGGGTTTGTCTGATTTGTTAGTTTGATTGTTTTGTTTTTAGATAACTTTTTAGTTCTAAGAATTTCAGATAGTTTTCCAGGTTTTTTTCATATCACCTTTGATGTTTTGTAATCTATTTTCATAATACAATTTTTTCGATCTTCTTATCAGGCTGGTAAGAGTTGACGAGTAACGTTTAGACTGTTCTCTAGTTATTTGATCCATTCTATACTGTTTTTCATATTTGTGTGTTAACCCTTTGACTGTCGCAACCCCCAATCCTGAGGTGTCTCCTGGTGTCGCAAAATTTAAAAAAAATGATTTTTTTCTTATGAAATGATAGAGAATCTTCTCCCGATTGTAATGACACCAAAAAAACGAAATTTGATGGAAAACTGACGGAATTATGCTCTCGCGAAGTTAGCGACCTCGGCGCTGTTTACAAATCGGCGATTTCGCCAACTTTGAGCCCTATTTTCGGCTAATTCCATTGTTCCAGTCGCGCAAACTCATAGCTATTTCTTTAGAACTCCATTTTTTCTATCGACTGAGTACAAGAAACTGCCCATTTACCGATTTCAACTACCTAATAATGTGGTCAGAAATTTGCAATTTGGCCAATTTCACGAAAACTAGAAATATGACAATTTCAAAATAAGGTCCAGAATGAACAATGCAGACGTTCCTGGCTCTAAAATAGCATTTTCTTTGCTCATCAGTCATGTCTCCAGGCCCCTCTGATATTACTCGTGCTTTCTATTTTGAATTTTTATTCAAACAAAAAATAGAAGACTTACTATTATGCAGACTACTGCAATACTGTAATAATTGTATAAATAACATCAACCCATTCATGACTGCATATTAGAATGGCTAGTTGGACATTTATTGGACAATGGCATCATTTGTTTACTTTTGAACATTGGCAAAAATCAAACATTTCCCCAACTTTGAGCTCCATTTCGAGGTTCTTTTTATAGTAAAATCAATCAAAATCACATCTAGTTCTATAATATGTTTTCCATTCTATCAAATGAGACCAAGAAAACGAGAATACAACCATAAATACTATGCGAAAATAGACCACAAAGTCGGCATTTTAATTAAAAAAAAACGGTCGGAGTTTTTTTTTTCTCATTATGCACTGTGTGCTCCAGGATTTTTTTTATATGGTGCACACTGACCACACAGACCCATTCTCTCACGTGTTGGCCTACCAGCTTTCTCCTGCTTGATTTGAAGCCGCTAGAATTTATGAGTATATATACGTCAAACACGGTACCTCGTAAGACGTATATATACGGCCGCGACAGTCAAAGGGTTAAAGGATTTGAGGATGCTTGGTGTTAGCCAGGGATTATTCAGTCTCTTTGCTGTGATCTGTTTAGTTTTTTTGGGGCAATGTTTGTTGTAGAGGCATTGGGCTTTTTTTAGAAAATTATTTATACATTCATTCATATCTGTATATGTTTAACACCCATACTTCACTCCCACATAAGTGTTATTATTATTATAATCAAGGGGGAGCACTAAACCTGTAGGATTATGCAATGCCTGTGGGGGGGAGATGTGGAAGGTATTCAGGCTTAATTCAGGGAACTGGAGCATAGATCCAATTCCCTTGATCAAGAGCCCCTCACCAACATCAAGGAACCTCCCTTGAGGGGGAACAGTGTTGATACCACTATAATCCCATGACTTGCAGTTAGATATTTTTTATGCAATCCTAGCCCACCTTTAGTTTCTTTTCTCTATCATTACTGCATGGAACTTAAAATTTTGAGTGAAATGGGAAAATATTTTTCAGCTTTATCAGAATACAGCCTCTCCTCACTTAGCGACTTACTTGTTTCCCAACGACTCAGACTTACGACAAGCTCTCTGACTTGTATGCATACCTAAATAATGTATATTAGAGCTAATTTCTTCTCTTCTGTTTATTACAATATACTACAGTACACTACTGTATAAACGTTTAACAATACAGATGCTTCCCTACTTGCAAACATTCAAGTTACAAACATTTGGATGTACGAACAGACGTTCGGACATACGAACAGACCGTACAGTATCAGTACATTACTGATACTGTACAGTATTGTCTTTAAGTTTTCAACGAACAACGGCACAGAAACAGTAGTAACAATATTATTTTTATTAGCACACTGGCCGATTCCCACCAAGGCAGGGCGGTCCGAAAAAGAAAAACTTTCACCATCATTCATTCCATCACTGTCTTGCCAGAAGGGTGCTTTACACTACAGCAACAATAATGGTAATATTAAAAACAATAATAATTATCGTACTAGAAAAATGGCAAAATAATAACTTATGAACAATTTAAGATACGAACAGCCTTCTGGAACATAACTTGTTTGTAAGTTGCGGGGCATCTGTTTACTAAAGATGTTATAAATGATGTAAAGGTGACATTAAAATATGAAAGATGATTGACACAAACCCACTTCTTAGCGATGAATTCGTTTACCGATGTGGTCTTAGGAACGGAACTCCATCGCTAAGTTTGGAGAGGCTGTATTCTTAAACCATCTACTGTGGTTATTATTATTAATACAATCAGAACTTAGCACTAAACCCACAAGGGTCAGACAGAATCTACTGTAGTCACTACATTGCTAAAGGTTTTCCAATGCTTACTCAAGCTAGCATAGCTCAGTTGTTCTCTCTTTCACTTATATAGAGACACTTAAAAATTATTACTTATAAGTATTGGACAATAAAACAAGTTTCTTTTATCACAAGAAAGCATTTTATAACATAAATTGTACAACAAATGTTTATTATTATGATTAAGGTTATATGTACATAGTGATCAGACATTGAAATATCACACTTAGTAGTTGTCACATAATATAAATATAATTTAAGAGAGGGAAAAACAATTGCCATCGTATTCAAATTTCCTCAGTTGCTTGTGGGTAAAGAGCACAAGCAAGCAAGGATATGGATATACTCTGAGTACAAGCTAATATGTAACCATACTTTCAGAGCACAAGCAAACATACATCTGGCAGTACTCTCAGAGCACAAACCAACATGTAGCTGTACACTCGGAACCACCTAAGGTACGTCAAGCCAACGTTCTCACTTAATAGAAAGAACTTGTACAGTACAGTTCAACACTGAGCAATATTTTTTTTTTCATTTCTCAGTGCTGCCTGTATGGATCAAACACACTTCATAAAATCAACATGCTGATTTAACACTAATGAAAAAATCATCATGAATTCACAACCACATCTTATGAGTCAATGAACATCACCGGACCAAAACATCTGTGTTTCAATTTGACATTGCTCATACAAAGTAAAACTTTTCAACTTTTCATTATGGGTCCTTTAGCACTTCACCCATTTTGACCCATTCTCCACCCACCGAGTAGAACAATTATATGAAAAAAATGCCTGGTGACTATGGATTCATTGGGAAAATATTTAGGTGCAGTATAATTGTTAATTGCTTAGCAACCTTTGAAATGAATATTACTAATTTTGAAAACACTTAAGAAATCCATATTTTTATATGCCAATTTTTTACAAAAAAAAAAAAATGGCTAAACCCATCACTTATGCACCATACTGCTATACAGTATGTACACAAAAACTGTAATCCTTGTTATGATATTAGCAAAAAACATAAGTTTAAATTCACAAGGTTAAAAAAATATGCTCAACTCTTTTTTTTTTTTTTTCCCTTCTTTTTTTCCCTTTCTTTTTGTTAAGCCTAACTCTAACCCTCCCTCCATTCGTATGCTCTTTCACTTATGTCTAACCCAACTCTGTCCCTTCCTACATCATGTGCCCTTTCACCAGTGTCTAAGCTAACACTCTCCCTTCCTTCATTCATTTGTTCTCTCACTTGTCTAACACAAGTGTGAGAGTCGCCTGTGTGCTCTGTAATAAGACCCATCTCTATCACATGTCTCCTTAAGTCATGAACATAAGATAGTCAACACTGCTGGATGGAAAAGCAGCCACAAACAAATCTGTTTGTGACTTGATAAAGCCCACTGTGTGGGCAAAACATAGTCAAAAAAGGATCGCGTTATACTGCACTTGTCTTTCTTTTCCATAGAGTCGGAATTTTATAACATTTTATCTCCATCTCTGAATGCTCTTAATTTCAATGCATTTTGTAGGATACCACATACATTACAGTATTGTTAGGTAAATGGACACTTGCAACTAATATCATTTTATTGTGCAACATTTCACTTGACAAAGCTCCTGAAGAGCAAAATGTTGCCACAATAAAATGTCACATTAGCTGCATCAGGATCCATTTACCTAACATTTTGTTGGTAATTCTACCATTATTACCAGTACAGTATTGTTATTACATTTTATGGGAAACATCAGATCCCTAAGGATCATGCAACACCTGGGGAATGGGAGGTAATCTCATTTGATCCAGAATAGAAATTTGTAACTCCAATTCCATGGCTTTGAATTCTTTCACCCTCTTCAAAGTAACCTCCTTAATATAGGGATAGCATGTAGTGTAGCGTATATACTCTGTCATACCCATATCACGTTTCAGACTATTGGTACATTTTTTTTTTGTTTTTTGTTAACACATTGGCCATTTCCCTCCAAGGCAGGATGACCCAAAAATGAAGAAACACTTTCATTATCACTCACTCTATCACTGTCTTACCAGAGGCATGCCTACAGTAATATTTCCATTGAAGTTGGGATGTAATTGTCATGTTACAACAGATATTTATTCTTGGGACACAGGTTATAATCTAGGGACAATATGTTCTGCTAATATAAATTTAATTTAATATCATTTTTTTCATAAATATTCTTGTTGCTAAGTGGTTATATACTTTATATACAATGAAACCTTGGTACTGGAACAGCTCCGTACTTGAACAATTTGGTATTCAAACGCTTTGTTCAGTAAACAAATCACTCGGTAGTCGACCGTTTGCTTGGCACTCAATCAAACAAACACGACCTCCCAAAATTTCACTGTAAACTATTTCGTGTTTCTTCGCATTTTTTGGTGTTTTTTATATTATTTGTATAAATAAGTCACCATGGGGCCTAAGAGGGTTAGTGATAACCAACCAAAAAGAAAATTGATTGGGAGAAAGTCGTTCAATACTCGAACAGATCAGCACTCGAACAACCTTCTGGAACCAATTAAGTTTGAGTGCTGAGGTTCCACTGTACAGGTGTATATAGACTATAGTACTGTATATATAGGTATAGATTATACTACTGTATATATGTATATAGATTATAGTACTGTATATAAAAGAATATATAGATTGTAGTACTGTATATACAATATCTTGGTGCAAAGCAGTAGATGTGGCAAAAAAAAATAGTACCATGTAGGGGACTGAAACCCCATAATCTCCATCGGTTCATCATCATCATAATAATAATAATGCCATAACTTCAAGATAAGTCCAATAACCTCTTCCAAACAGGTTGCCATGCTTAAGTCTCTCCTATATAGAAATTTTGGAACTGCTATATTAAGTTACAACACTAGCTTTTTCTATAAAATGTTGACCTGCCTTTATCATCATCATTTTCTTTCAACACACCAGCCGTATCCCACCGAGGCGGGGTGGCCCAAAAGGAAAAATGATAGTTCCTCTTTTTCTTTCTTTCAACACACTGGCCATATCCCACTGAGGCGGGGTGGCTCAAAGAGAAAAAAGTTTCTCTTTTTAAATTTAGTAATATATACGGGAGAAGGGGTTACTAGCCCCTTGCTCCCGGCATTTTAGTCGCCTCTTACAACACGCATGGCTTACGGAGGAAGAATTCTGTTCCACTTCCCCATGGAGGTAAGAGGAAATGAACAAGAACTAGAAAAAAATAGAAGAAAACCCAGAGGGGTGTGTATATATATGCTTATACATGTATGTGAAGTGTGACCTAAGTGTAAGTAGAAGTAGCAAGACGTACCTGAAATCTTGCATGTGTATGAGACCGAACAAAAAGACACCAGCAATCCTAAGACAGTAGGATTGCTGGCGTCTTTTTATTCTGTCTCATACACCTGCCTTTATATTTGTTATAATTTATAATCTCCTTGGTTGGTAGACAGCAACCGCCCAGGGAGGTACTACCATCCTGCCAATTGTGTAAAACGGAAACCTGTAATTGTTTTATATGATGGTAGGATTGCTGGTGTCTTTTGTCTGTCTCATAAATATGCAAGATTACAGGTACATCTTGCTACTTCTACTTACACTTAGGTCACACTACACATACATGTACAAGCATATATATACATACCTCTCTGGGTTTTCTTCTATTTTCTTTCTAGTTCTTGTTACTGTCTATTTCCTCTTATCTCCATGGGGAAGTGGAACAGAATTCTTCCTCTGTTAGCCATGAGTGTTGTAAGAGGCGACTAAAATGCCGAGAGCAAGGGGCTAGTAACCCCTTCTCCTGTATATATTACTAAATTTGAAAGGGGAAACTTTCACCTTTTGGGCCACCCCACCTCGGTGGGATACGGCTGGCATGTTGAAAGAAGAATTTATAATATGTGTTTGGCTTGTACATACTTATTTTGTAATTCACTCACTTCATCTCTCTGTGATGCACTTCACAAGATGTACCTTGATGCTGGAGAAAGGCTCTTGATCAGGGAATTGGAATTACCCCTCCCCTTCCTGTCAAAACCTATTTCTCCCCATTCTTCAAGTCCTGCATGTCCCTTATGGGTTCAGTGCCTCCCCATTAATGTAACAATACTACCAAAATTAATATTCTGATAATATACTGTTAAAACATTCACAAGATACATGTATACATGTGCATTATTTTTATTGTCAGTAAAGACAGCCAAGTGTTGCAAATGTTTTATTCATCTACCATTATATTAATGGTATGTATACCATGATATTATTGGTATACATACTTGATGGTGTTGTATAACCATTAATATAATGAAGGACTGTGAAAATCATTCTGTGCTGCACACAAGAGTGGGCACAGTTTACTTCATCCATAGTAAAAAACGAAAAAGAGAGACTGGAGGTAACTGAAAAAGCAAATCAGCACAAACTATGATAATCAAAGCTGTTTTAATAGCTGAACCCAAGACTTAGACATATTTTTATTGTTATACGTATTTAGGAGGAAGTACTAATTCATAAGGGCCACACAGCTCTTGGGAATGAGAGAGACTTGGGTTCAATTCAAGGAAAGGAAAGACAGGTCCAATTCTTAGGATCAAGAGCCCCTTACCAGCATCTAGGAACCTCCCATGTCATAGACAGAATTGGCCTTTGTTTTTTAAGACTATAGTGAGGACAGTGACCCATAAAATCATCAACAGGTAAGTAAGAAGGTACAATGAAACCCCAAATATCGGCCTTAATTTGTTCCAGAAGACCGAGTGCGATTACTGAATGAAATTTTTCCCATAAGGAATAATGTAAATTAGATTAGTCTGTTTCAGACCCCCAAAAATACACTTACATAATTGTTTGAGTTGGGAGCTGTTCGAAATTTGGGGTACCACTGTACTTTCAGAGAGGAGTAAACAATAGGCATGGCAGGACATGCATGGAGGTTGATATACACATGTTTCTCACTATGACCTACCAATCTTTACAGAGTAGTGAAGGGGCCAAGTGCGAGATGACCGAGGGTGAGACTGGTGCCACTAATGCACAGACATCGAAGAACTTTCCTACAATCGACACCAATGAAGGGAGGACATCTAGAAACCCAAATAAGACTTGAAGAGCAACAGATTATCTATCAATGAAGACCAATCTACATTGCCAACTATATCATAAATGCTGGGTCACAACTGCAAAGAAATTATCCCAATTAAAATTGCCCAGTAGAAGAGGTGGTTCAAGTAAGGAATAAACCTGGGTCCACAATTTGTTCAATGATAAGGGGGAAGAAAGAGGTAAGAAACAGATTACATACCATTTATTAATTTGGGATGGATTATAATGTAGTACAGTATTTGGCATTACTGGAGCAAGAAATGTACAGTCATTATAAAAAGACATTAGGATAAGGGCATATAGTAATGGTAGAATTACCAACAAAATAGGTAAATGGATACACATGCAACTAATGTGACTTTTTATTGTGGCAACATTTTGCTCTTCAGGAGCTTTGTCAAGCAACAGCTTGACAAACTTCCTGGAGAGTGAAACAAAGATTTATAGAGCATAAGAAACATAGCCAGAGACAGGAAGAACAACAGAGTTATGTAGTCTAAGTTATCATAGACAAATGCAGAGAAAAAAGCTGAAATCAACATTTAAAACGGTTCCCCAATTTCTAGATACTGTATGAAGTCTGTGGGTTTAGCACTCCACCTCATGAATGTGATAAAAAGCCCCAATTTTCAAGTACGGATTCACTGTTTTTTCCACTGCTTTACTAATGTATAAGGATTTAGCACTTTTATGTGAATACTGTATAATAATAATAATATTTTAAGGTAAAATAAAAGGAAAATGAAGACTGGAATAAAGGATGGCAATAAACATAGGGGATCTGTAATGTCTGGATTCAGCAGCAAAGATAGTTACAGGGGACAATTGTATGAAGCTGAAAATTTGGAAAACTGTGATGAATCAATGGAGGAAAGTGGGTCAGAAACAGATACTGCAGAGATATCTTGATCTCGTGCAACACTCGTCAGTGTTTCGCTGCTGAGCAGTATAACACAGAGCTGATGATGACAGCAGCAAGTACCCTAGGGAATATCGATGTCTGAGAGATTACATTTGGTTTATAAAGAAGATCTACAAAGGAAGGAAGGGGTGGAGGCATGTAAATAAACAACTAAATTACCAATCTTCTCAGTATCTGTGATGGAGAAAGTACCGTTCCAGGAAAGGGGTTGGGTAAATTGATAGTGGCAGTAGCTGAAATGGAAGAAATGTGCTGAGGAAGGATGGATGATTCAGGAAAATACTAGGTGGAAGGGCAGAATGAACAAATAGGAAGCCTTCAGTGAAATATAAACCTATGAAATTTGTTTCTGGGCAGATATACTTTGCCAGATGTCCAATACATCAGCAGTTTTGATACTTCTAAACCAGTTAGACTGCTGTATTAGTTTACTTATGGCATGTTCAAAAGACTACCAGAGGGAACTCAGAGAAGTTGATAATAAATTTTGTGGTGTTCAGAAAGCACCACCTACCATGCATGGAATGAACAAATAACTTTACTAGAATAACTGGCAACTGAGTTGAACATGTCGTTAAACCATACTAGGAAGAGTTGTTAAATACAGCCTACAGTGTAGATTGCACATCATTGCACATCAGTGTAGTGTGTACATCATTCAGGGAAGTGGTCTGCATGTGGACAATGTGAACCCCTTCATAGAATAAATGGAATACAAGTATGTCTGGGCCAACCAAGGTCATTAGCACATGGAAAAATTGTAGTTATCTAATAGCACTCAGCAGAACTTTGTATGCATTTTTGCTGTAGACAAATAGACTAATGTTAGCAAGGACCAGAAAGACTGCTGTAGTGTTTAATGAAGTCTGCTCCATCATAAATGGTTAAATCTTTCGTCTGGCCCTTATTCTTAAACCTGGTCAGCATGAGCAGACCTAACTGGGCTATAATATATCTCTCAGATTGCATAATAACCACCTTTATTTCTACAAATACATGATAAAACTTATAGAGCATAAGGATGTTCAAACATCACATAAATAGTTTTCCGAAGGGTCCATTAAACCAGGATGTTGTTAAAAAACAACACTTACACACCCTAAACCTAATCTAGTACTGTGCACACACTTTACAGTTTTATTGCAATGGATACTGAAAATAAAGAAGTTAAAAGTATAATTTACCAGTGGATTTTGTCCATTATTATCAGTCCCTTATATTGTGGTCAGTTTTATTGAGGAATTGCAGCGATTTATTATTAAAGGATGCATGTAGCGCTGTTGTTCACTTGCACCAACAGCCTGGTTGAACAAGCAGTCAACAATGCAGTCTTGTCTCAGGTTGAGCTTGGAGAGTGGAGGACTCTTGAAACTGTTCACAGGTATTTACATGTTAACGAAATTTTAACCTTAACTAAATTTATTTTTTGTTTATATTTATTCTGTATATTTAACAGATGTTTATATTTCCTTTGATATATACATTACTGCAAGATGCTATTATACAAGTTCAATTAAACATTTACCTAAAATAAATGAAGTAGTCATTATAAATGAAATATATGTGCAGGTATTGTAAGGTATATAAGAATTAGGCAGATGTTTGTATAAATTAGGTGTCAAAGTCAACATATAATATACTATTCATATTTCTAGATTTATAAAGAATTTTTTTTTTTTTCTTTTTAGGTCACCCTGCCTCAGTGGGATAAGGCCGGTTCATTAGAAAAAAAAATCTAGATTAATCTGACCAATATACACAATGTATAGTCATTAATCAACCTGATTACTGTCAAATGTATATTTAAAATTTGGCATAAGCTAGAAGACTACATTTACCAGTTTCTCTAGTTGTAATTCTCACACTTGAATACATATATACATCACACACTTCAATAATAGAAGTACAGACCCTCAAATGTGGTTCCCTTATATCAAGACTCATCTATTATATATGCTCATTACCTTGTCATCTCTGTATTAGGACTGCAGAAGCCACATGTGGTGAAATGCTTCCTTACTAAATGTCTTGATCAATGCATAAATAACCCACACATAGGAGAGAGGAGCTTAGGACGATGTTTAGGTCTGACTTGAACCATTTACAAAGTCACAATGTGACTTTGTAAATGATCCAAGTCGGACTGAAACATCATCCTAAGCTCCTCTCTCTTATGTGCGGGTTATTTTTGTATTGTTCTAGTCACAGTATTGTGCCTTTTTGTTATTTACTGATCAATGCATATACGTCTTTTGCCTATAAGTCACGATTTTGATTGTGAATTTCACTCTATTCAATTTCAAATTAAATAATTATTGCCATTATATTCCCAAAAGCAGTATATTCATACAAGTCATTCACTTCTGTAGTCCCAATAAATATGTTTAAATGTCTGTTATCGAGAGACTTCACTTCAAGGGTCCTGGATTAGAAAATTTGTACCTCTATATTAAAAACAACCACAAAAATGATTCCATATTATTCCTACTTACATCTTGGATAACAGTAAGATTTGCAGATATATAAAATTGTGTTTCTTCATATTGCTATTCTATATATGACAGTGTCGAGTTTTACAGTAATTCGTTATTTACCTATATATATAAATATTATAAAAGTTATACAAAAATATTTCTTCAGCACTGATATAAAAGTTATTCACTTAGTCTCACAAAATAACAAGCAAGCTGAACATCAGCCAAGAAATTTCCTAAAATATGGCACATTATACTATACACCTGGGCTGGTCATGGACAGAGCTGCAGGGGCATTGACCCCTGAAACCCCCCTCCAGGTATACTCCAGGTATACACAGAAATTAAATGTGCAACTAGAAGACAATACTCTTTCTTCCCTACACTAAATAAGTACTCATACTATCTCTGATGAATAGTTTTGTCATGATAGAATTACCTGTGCAATCAATCTAAGACATACAATAGAGTAAATAAACACAAACACTAAGAATATATAGTCAGTACCGTGGCTGGAACAGTTCACATATAACTCGTGATCAGGAGAGGAATCTCATGTTTTGATCGATTCTGCCTTTTCTTTGCCTTTCCTGTCTTTTGACATTCCTCTTTCTTACTTTTTTTCTCTTTTCCTAGCTTGGGCTATTTGGCCTGCTGCAGTTGTTCTCCTTTGAGAGGCAGAGTGTAGTTTACTCTTGTTACTTTATCACTAGTCCTGCCCAGGGTGCATCTCATCCCCTGTAGTGCTCCTCTTGTTCTTTTGTTCAACTAATCCTTTTACTACTACTACTACTACCATTACTTCTGTATGACCCTAGTGGGTTTAGCGCTTAGTTATGATTGTAATAAGAATAACTGTAATACTACCATTACTATTACGACTACCAGCAGTACTACTTCCCTACTACTACCACCTCCCCACATAGTTGTCTGGCCTCTACTTTTTTGCCAGCAGTTGTAACTTTAAAATGGTCCAGGATCACCAAAACATCACCAAGTTCCTCTTCTAAGTATGACTTATTTGTGAATAAACATGCATTTAGCTTTTCAGTAACTTACAGGCTATACTGTATACACTAACCTCAAGAGAGAAGGGGGTTAAAGTTAGTGAAGGGTTCTTGAGCCAATCGTCTCCCATTCCTCTGGCATTGTATTACCCCTATGGGTTGAACACTTCCCAGTGAATATAACATTTATGCTTACCATCTCACAGTTTACAAATATTTTACCAAATTGAAATAAAACAGTTATTAAAATTAAAAAGCTAAAGCAAGAGGGTTTATGTTATAAAATATAATGCAAGGCATTTTAAATAAGAGTAAATAATCACAACAATTTTTCTCATGTCGGTAATATGTATGAATGACCCATGCATATGACTATCCCCTGGGATTACTGAATAGATGGCATGATTGTAGATTCAGTTCCAGACCAACTGAGATTATTTAAACAAATGATTAAATAGAACGAAGATTTACAAATTTTAATTGTTTTAGAATATTTTTTTTTTTACACACAGTTGTAGCCCGGTACTATAATTAAACAAATCTGTAAAATAGGTCTGCCAGAGACCGTATTATTTTTGTTTTCGCAACTTATTAACTAAGTTATATTTACGTATACAGTAATTAATATGAAACGACACATCACAAGTACAATCGGTAATCTCTGAGAAAGGTAAACCCCTGTGGTTAGACTCTTGTTTGTAGACAGGGTGGTCCAAGAAGTGCATACTATAAAATACCAACAATACAGGACACCAGCCTGTTACATTCAAGCAGCTTTTTCATGCACCACCCTGTACACTGAAGGAGATCAAGGGGAGAAAATATGCTTCACAGGAGGATATTCAAGTGATGTGAACACTGGTTAATGTTAGCACTATCTGCAAATGAAACACACCCTTAATGTAGATTAACCATCTTCTATTTGGTCTGAATAGCCAGGCACAGTGTGATTGTCAAAATTACCAATAATAAAAGCCTCGGAGGGAAATGCAAAAAAATTGTCTATTAATATACATCTCAAAAACATCTTTACATCTAAAATGCACATTAAATATATATCAACAAAGTAGCTATATACAAGAGAGTGCTCTAAAAGCTATGTACTATCTATCTATTACACATCACAAGGCAGGAGTCACAACTATGGCACACTCTAGTCTGCCTTTGATCAATTTCTGCACACATCAGTTATCTGTGCATGAATATTTCACTGACTGTATTGGCAGATTTTTAAATGTATTTCTTTAATGAACATTTTTTGTATGGCAGTATTTACTGAAAATTTGCATTCATAAAAATACGCTATCTTTTTCCCAATAAATTGTCTCGCATGTATTAACAAACTTGACTAAGTGATAAATGCAACAAACAGTGTACTGATAAATCCTATAAACTTTTAATCTGCAGATCATGTTACTTACACAATAATTTATAATTATTATATGTATATATCTTCAACAACGTAGTGAGATTTAAATATGTACGTACCAGCATATGAAATGCATAATAAAAGAAACGAAAATTATCACTTCAAAGTGAGATGATCACTAACAACTTGCTAGTCAAGAAAAATAATCGCTGTGACAACCAAAGCTGAAGCACCTCAGTGAACACTGCACAGGTGATGAGTCATAGTTAAGGTTTAATCCGACGTCGAGTTAACACCTTCGTAATCTGATGTTAAGTTAACATCTTCATAATCTGATGTTGAGTTAACATCTTTGTATTCTGATGTTAACTTAACATGTTCATAATGTGATGTTAAGTTAACATCTTCATAAAATTTAAAGGTTTGGTGGGACTCTTGAGTATCTGAAGTGCAGGAAATTATATATAAAAGTGATATGAGTAAATTATTACATGGTGAATAGAATTCTATTATAAAGGTATCACACAAATTATAAAAAATTATGTTAAGGCCACACACACACATTTATGGGCTATGCATTTTTATACACTATAGACATCCCTTAATATTCACTGGAGAGGCATTCCTAGGTGTTAGTGTGGCTTCCCAGGAGAGCAGGTTGGAAGGATGGGTGGCAGACAGGCAGGGCAGGTAAGCAAGAAATAGTTCTTTCTAACTCGTCTCTGTACTGCATCGTGTGACGGAGAGAAGGAAGGAAGGAAATGAGAAGGTAGAGGTAGGGCGAGTGAAACCAGGAAGGTGGGAGGGCAGTGGAAGGCAAGCAGTGGTATCCAATACAAGCGACAGGAAAGATCTCGTTCCCCTCTCTAATGATCATGGTAATCATACGAACAGGTAGTTGAGCAGGTGAGTTAGTGGCACAAAGTTTTCTGTGGACTCCACAGCTGTCACATTAATTATGAGAGTGCAGGGACAGGAGGGTGGATGTGAGGCAAATTCTCACTACCCTCCCTAAGTGTCATGTTACTTACAAGAGAAAAAGATCAGGTAGTTGAGCAAATCTATCTATCTATCTCTATCTCTATCTCCTCCTCAGCTGTCATATTATTCACTATAAACAGAAAAGGAAGCAAGAGAAAGTAATTCTTTAATAAAACTTATAATCACTTACTCCTTAACCTGACAAGACTTCACTCAAATTAATACACCCTCTTTCCATAAGGCTTGTCCTTAAGTAGTGCTATTAAAAAAAAAAAAAAAAAAAAAAAGCCTATTTACCCATATTAGGCATGTCCTAATCATTCCCACTAATTTTTACTAACACTACCTGTTGCGGCCCCCTGCCAAACTAGCGGTTAAATAGTTAACCTGCCGGCCGGCAGTACCACTGGGTACTTCATCAAACCCAATGTGGGGACTGCTGAGCCGGCCTTAGAGCAGTAAGTTCCTGAGTGCCTCACGGTGCACATCTAAGCAGTAGGTACCTGACCACCTAAGGGTACAGTCTACTGGCTTTAGTAACAGTATGTACCTGAGCGCCTCAGGATACGCACCTAAGCAGTAGGTACCTGCACACCTAAGGGTACACGTCTACTGGCTTCAACATTAAGTACCTGAACTCCTCAGGGTACACGTCTATGCAGTAGGTACCTGACCACCGAATCGTACCTATCTACTGGCGTTAGAAGAACGCTCACCGCAGCTCACTGAGTCTGTTGGCCTCAGTTATTTGACGGCCGCATTCAGTGAGCTTGCAGTATGGTGTTTGGCTAGCGGTGTGTCAACCGCCTTTGGAGAGGATTTACTGGACTACCGGTGATGTCTGTGGACTCACCGTCTACGTTGATCAACTGTGGGCCGGAATCATCAGATGCTGTTTGGTGGGACATTACATGAAGAAAAGGTTGGAGTGTTACACTGAACTGGGCCAGGACCGTAGTGTGACACTTAGGAACGTATGATGGAGTGGAACACTGAGATATGCACAGGACCGTAGTGGAACACTGAGATGAAAAGGGTGTCGTGGGACACTGAAGATGGCCTGGTTGTAGTGTACACTGAATAGTGTCGTGTGACTGGTCTCGTGTCGTGAGAAGCAGTTGATTGTAATATATTTTAAATGTTACTTAATTTATTATTTTAGCATAGAATATATATATATATAGTGACACAGTAGTGTCAAGAGTTGTACCCTGTGTAGGGTTATGAATTATGTATTATTTTAGTAAAATGCTGATTATAATTTATTATAGTAACATGTACATATTATTATTATATCATAGTTCAAATACCTCTAGACCAAAGATAGTTGATTTTTATATATTAAAGATTAATTTATATTAATGTGTGTATTTATGTATCCCGAACTCTTTATTACAAAAGGAGTAAATCTTAACATCTCTCTCCTTCATTTAAAAATTACTTTTTTGTAATATATGAGTGGCCTGTCCGGGATGATAATGATTATCTAGAATGATTTCTGGATGGTCATATCCGGGATGACGGTTCGGGATACATATTACATTGATCTTTGTGTTTCGGTCCTTTTGTGGTGGGGGTGTTGCGGCCCCCTGCCAAACTAGCGGTTAAATAGTTAACCTGCCGGCCGGCAGTACCACTGGGTACTTCATCAAACCCAATGTGGGGACTGCTGAGCCGGCCTTAGAGCAGTAAGTTCCTGAGTGCCTCACGGTGCACATCTAAGCAGTAGGTACCTGACCATCTAAGGGTACAGTCTACTGGCTTTAGTAACAGTATGTACCTGAGCGCCTCAGGATACGCACCTAAGCAGTAGGTACCTGCACACCTAAGGGTACACGTCTACTGGCTTCAACATTAAGTACCTGAACTCCTCAGGGTACACGTCTATGCAGTAGGTACCTGACCACCGAATCGTACCTATCTACTGGCGTTAGAAGAACCGCTCACCGCAGCTCACTGAGTCTGTTGGCCTCAGTTATTTGACGGCCGCATTCAGTGAGCTTGCAGTATGGTGTTTGGCTAGCGGTGTGTCAACCGCCTTTGGAGAGGATTTACTGGACTACCGGTGATGTCTGTGGACTCACCGTCTACGTTGATCAACTGTGGGCCGGAATCATCAGATGCTGTTTGGTGGGACATTACATGAAGAAAAGGTTGGAGTGTTACACTGAACTGGGCCAGGACCGTAGTGTGACACTTAGGAACGTATGATGGAGTGGAACACTGAGATATGCACAGGACCGTAGTGGAACACTGAGATGAAAAGGGGTGTCGTGGGACACTGAAGATGGCCTGGTTGTAGTGTACACTGAATAGTGTCGTGTGACTGGTCTCGTGTCGTGAGAAGCAGTTGATTGTAATATATTTTAAATGTTACTTAATTTATTATTTTAGCATAGAGATATATATATATATAGTGACACAGTAGTGTCAAGAGTTGTACCCTGTGTAGGGTTATGAATTATGTATTATTTTAGTAAAATGCTGATTATAATTTATTATAGTAACATGTACATATTATTATTATATCATAGTTCAAATACCTCTAGACCAAAGATAGTTGATTTTTATATATTAAAGATTAATTTATATTAATGTGTGTATTTATGTATCCCGAACTCTTTATTACAAAAGGAGTAAATCTTACCATATCATCTTCTTTTAAAAATTACTTTTTTTGTAATACTACCCAAGCTATACGAGCCATTCATGATTGTGCTTTCTTAGTAAGTAAGACACATAGGAAACATTCAGGCATCTTTATTCTGAAACATTTTGCCTACACAATAGTCTTCTTCAATTGAGTACAGAAAGTAGACAGGAGCAGTAGTGATGGACTAATTACATCTTCACATCTCTACTGCTCCTGCCTACTTTCTGTATGCAACTGAAGATGCCTAAATGCTGTCTATGTGTCTTACTTACCAACTTGTCGGTATTGTATGCCATTTTGATATTCGTAGCACTTTCTTACAAGTATATTTACAATTATAATTATTTAATGCTATAATTATTTAACGCATCTCAAAGTAATGGCTTGGTAGATGGTACAGGGCAGTGTCACAATTATTTACAACTCTTTTTAATAAACAAATGCTAGTATATCCTTCCTAACTCTGATGTGAGTTTCGTCTTTTTAAGATATTTTCTGCTGCTTGTCCATAGAGGTGGTACTAAGCTAGTTAGGAATTAGTAAGGCCTAGCCTACCATGTAATTGTCTTATATCACTCATTTTAATTTCCTCTTGTCCCCTGTATTTTACTTGCATCTATCCCTTGCCCCCCCCTCTCCCTCTCTTTTTGCCCTTTCTCCCTTTTGCTCTCTTACTCACCCCTCTCACCACTAATAACCCTCAAAGGCTCCCTTTTCAAGGGCTATTCACAAAAATATTCCATCCTTCGTATACTGTAATAATAAATCATGGGAAATTGCTAAATTCATAGGGGTCATACAGTGTTGGGGGTAATAAGCATCAATCAGGCTTGATCCAATACAGGGAAAGGATACTCCAATTCCTTGGATCAAGAGTCTTTCAGCATCAAGGCACTTCCAGTTAATGGTTTGTATACCAGTAGTAGAAGCAGCAATGAATATTAAGGGATTATTGAACGAGAAAACTTAGGGAATCGTGTCTTAAAAAAAAGGGGAAGGGAGTTTATACTGTACAATACAACGTCATAAGTTCAAGATTCTTAGATGTACAGGCGATTGATATAGATGGAGAGGGAGAGGAAAAAAATTGTGTGCGTGCACTTCTAACGCCAGCTATAAATAGTAAGAGCATGACAGAAACTGTCCAATCTACCGAGAGAGCATCTTCAATACCAAATTACTGCATGTAAATAAGTTCTTGGAGTTACTTACTGAGGCAAGGGCACCTCGCATAACAAAGGCAGAAAAAGAACAGTGAATGTGGCACTGGTGACTACAAAGAAAAAACTGCTCAATTAAAAATTTCTCTTACACAATCATCAAATATATAGAGAAAATTTTAGTTTTTCTGATGATATAGCCACCAGCAACTACTGGATTTACATTAGAAACATGCACGAGTAGTGAATGATACTGCAAACATTATTTCTGTCTCCAAATATTTTTTGTTATTATTGAAAGTATTGCAATAAGATGGAGCTCATAACACACATCTCAAAAATAGCTCAGGTTTTCAGTGGTCTCTTTTAAGTTATTTTTTTATTTTTTATTAATACACTGATCGTTTTCCATGGAGGCAGGGTGACCCGAAAAAGAAGAAACACTTTCATCATCGCTCACTCCATCACTGTCTTGCCAGAGGCATGCTGGCACTACAGTTCAAGAACTACAACATATCTCCACCCCTCCATCAGTGCAGGCATTGTGTATACCAAATTTGTTTTTACTAGTTACCAGTACCACAAATACTTCCATTTTCTTTATTCTTCTCTCACTCTGAGAAGTTTCTGACAACTAAGTGATCCACAACTTATTTACCAATGCACTAAGTCTTCAACTTACGAACACATTGGGGACCTCCTGAACTGTGTATAATAATATATTATTATACACTGTGTATAATAATATATTATTATACACAGTGGTATAATATACACAATACAGAAAATTCTCAACGTGTTTGCAAGTGAAGGATTTTACTGTGCCTAATTTGGTTCTGATGACAAACTCTCAGTAATCTGAAAATCTTTGGCCCCTCTTACCCATTAATAGATGGTTTTACAAGCCTCCATGTGTCATGAGACCTTGTGATTACTTTTCTATATATATTTATATAAAAGGCTCTGAAAGCCCTACCATTTGTTGCTATGTACAAAATGATTTTGTCCTTTGAGAAAGATTAAGGGCATTTCAATGAACAGGTAAAAACTGTGTTGTACATCTCAAATATTAGTCACAGCTCTTTTATGGATGCTCTATATGCATGTAGGTATACATTTCAGCAATAATTAACTCTTGGAGTGTGTAAACAGTCGGATGTTTCAAAACCAAAACCAGTGCTTGCTCCACTAAATCCCAGACTCCATTCATTTTGCTGAAGTCTTGTTCTCTATGATTCACTTACAACAGTGAAAATTTATAATTGATAAAAATATCAAAGAAGAGCTAAAGTCTTTCTACTACAACCAAGACTAAAACGTCTCTCCACTTGGAGTAGATCTGCAGTCTGAGTAAGAACCAGGAGCCATCAGACCTATATGTGATGATTTGCTGGAAGCTGCACCCTTAGCTGACTGAATAACTCAAAATCCGGACAAAAAATATACAGAGATTTCTTCTCTACAGGTGACTCATTTCAACCTTATTATAGGTACCAGAATATCAGCCATGACTTGGCAATGTGAATCAAAATATTTAAATTTTAGTGGTAAGCAAGAAATAGTCCAAAAAAATTAAATTATCAGCATGTTCAATTAAAAGTATGATAATCTAAATATTTTAGCTAAAAATTGAAATATCTAAAAAAAATGTCTCCAGATACTCTGAAACGTCGAAATATTTGAATCTCTTGTGACTCGAGCAACTAGACTGCTGCTACAAGTACTGCTGCCGTGGACGGTCTTTTACCCGGACTTGAGAGTTGGTTGGGGTGGAGCCCCTCATGTGAGCTGGCATGTCACGTGGGCCAGCTGGCTTCTTTGGTATTGGAGTGGGAAATTCTAGAAATAAAAATTACAATTAGAAATGAACGCTCATTGTTAAATTTATTTACATATACAGTGGACCCTCGCCTAACGAACACATCGCATAACGTTAAATTCGCCTAACGATACATTTTAACGCTAACATTTTGGCTCGGCTAACGCTAAAAAACTCGCCTAACGATATTCATTCTCGGGTACCAATTAATATCGTTAGGTGAGGGTCCACTGTATTTACTTGGAAAAAAGCTTTTGATAAAGTGCCCTATTAAAAACTGATTCTGACAAAGCAAGTATATATTATCAATAGCAAAAATTTGGAAATGATTAAAACAATGGTTGAAAAACAGAAAAAGTCTTAATTGGAATAATAATGATTTCAGTGAAGCCCACAAGGCTCCATTATGGAGCCTACCCTGCTTCTTACATGACACTGACAAAAATGCCATCAAAATTTTTGATCAGTACTAAGATTTATGAAAAGGTGAGTACAATAATGAATGACTCAAAAGTCTAATATTTTCTGTGAGTATAATACAGTATAATAAATGCAATACAAACACTTGATTCACACATCCCCTTAGCTTTCTAAATCTGCTTTGTTCTTCTGCAATAATATTTGGTCCAGGAAATCTTATTAACACTATTGCAAACAAACCACAGAATTTGAACCCCATGGCAAGAGAGTACTTGCCATGGATCAAACCCCACCCATTCCATGGTTTGATATTTGGTCCTTTCTAACCACAATTATCATATCATATCATCACACTGGCCGATTCCCACCAAGGCAGGGTGGCCCGAAAAAGAAAAACTTTCACCATCATTCACTCCATCACTGTCTTGCCAGAAGGGTGATTTACACTACAGTTTTTAAACTGCAACATTAACACCCCTCCTTCAGAGTGCAGGCACTGTACTTCCCATCTCCAGGACTCAAGTCCGGCCTGCCGGTTTCCCTGAATCCCTTCATAAATGTTACTTTGCTCACACTCCAACAGCACGTCAAGTATTAAAAACCATTTGTCTCCATTCACTCCTATCAAACACGCTCACGCATGCCTGCTGGAAGTCCAAGCCCCTCCACACAAAACCTCCTTTACCCCCTCTCTCCAAACCCCTTCTAGGCCGACCCCTACCCCGCCTTCCTTCCACTACAGACTGATACACTCTTGAAGTTATTCTGTTTCGCTCCATTCTCTCTACATGTCCGAACCACCTCAACAACCCTTCCTCAGCCCTCTGGACAACAGTTTTGGTAATCCCGCACCTCCTCCTAACTTCCAAACTACGAATTCTCTGCATTATATTCACACCACACATTGCCCTCAGACATGACATCTCCACTGCCTCCAGCCTTCTCCTCGCTGCAACATTCATCACCCACGCTTCACACCCATATAAGAGCGTTGGTAAAACTATACTCTCATACATTCCCATCTTAATCCATCTTAATCACAATCATGAATTTAAATGGCATATTGCCAACACAGAGGAAAAATATTGTAGCCAAGCTTTTACTAACTGATTTAACTTTGTATAAAGCTATATCATGTCTAAAAAACTATTCCATAGTCTTGTCCTTTGATTACATCATATTTGGTTTTTCCAGTCACATTCAATCATATTTCTGCCATATATTTTAAATTTTCTTATGTACAATATTTAACCAACTTATTCACTTGCCAATCTTAAATGTTTTTATATAAAGGAAGAGCAAGTTCTCTCTGCCAGTCCTTGGTTACCTATTCTTTTATATGCAGCGCTGTATGACCCGTAAGAGTTCAGCGTTTTATGATTATAATAATAATAATATTCTTTTATACAACATTGCAACATTTTTTGTCTAAATTTTTAAACTTATCACCTATCAGCTACAGTAAATAATTCTACATATTACCTACTTAGAAATAAAATATTTGCCTAAAAAATTAGTGTTAACTATCTACATCCTATATGTCCTTCTCTAAAACTATTAATAGTCAATATAATTAATCCAAATAATCCATACAAAAACTTTCTCAATTACTCATACACTTACCTTTGAACCTAATGCCTAATTTAAATATACATACATTATATATAAATATATAATATATATATATATATATATTATATATATATATATATAAATATATATATATATATATATATATAATTTTTCAACAAGTTGGTCGTCTCCCACCGAGGCAGGGTGACCCAAAAAAGAAAGAAAATCCCCAAAAAGAAAATACTTTCATCATCATTCAACACTTTCACCACACTCACACATTATCACTGCTTTTGCAGAGGTGCTCAGAATACAACAGTTTAGAAGCATATACGTTAAAATGGTATAAAATACCGACAGGTTGTTAGGTAAGACACATATGCACATCAAAATGGTATACAATACCGACAGGTTGTTAGGTAAGACACATATGCAACAGTTAGACAACTTTATTCCGAAACGTTTCGCCTACACAGTAGGCTTCTTCAGTCGAATACAGAAAGTAGGCAGGAACAGTAGAGATGTGAAGACGATGTAATCAGTCCATCACCCTTAAAGTCGTAGAATTTGAGGTTGTCAGTCCCTCGGCCTGGAGAAGTTCAGTTCCATAGTCAGGAACTATCTGATAGTTCCTGACTATGGAACTGAACTTCTCCAGGCCGAGGACTGACAACCTCAAATTCTACGACTTTAAGGGTGATGGATGATTCATCGTCTTACATCTCTACTGTTCCTGCCTACTTTCTGTATCGACTGAAGAAGCCTACTGTGTAGGCGAAACGTTTGGGAAAATAAAGTTGTCTAACTGTTGCATATGTGTTTACCTAACAACCTGTCGGTATTGTATACCATTTTGATGTGCTATGTGTCTTACCTAAACAAGCAATACGTATAAAGATACACAACATATCCCTCCAAACTGCCAATATCCCAAACCCCTCCTTTAAAGTGCAGGCATTGTACTTCCCTTTTCCCGGGACTCAAGTCCGACTATAAGAAAATAACCGTTTCCCTGAATCCCTTCACTAAATATTACCCTGCTCACACTCCAACAGATCGTCAGGTCCCAAGTATCATTCGTCTCCATTCACTCTATCTTAACACGCATCATGCACGCTTGCTGGAAGTCCAAGCCCCTCGCCCACAAAACCCTTCACCCCCTCTTTCCAACCCCATATATATATATTATATATATATATATATATATATATATATATATATATATAAATATATATATATATATTATTTTTTCTTTCTTCTTCTTTCAACACACCAGCCGTATCCCACCAAGGCGGGGTGGCCCAAAAGGAAAACAAAAGTTTCTCCTTTCACATTTAGTAATAAACAGGAGAAGGGGTTACTAGCCCCTTGCTCCTGGCATTTTAGTCGCCTCTTACAACAACATAGCTTACGGAGGAAGAATTCTGTTCACTTCCCCATGGAGATAAGAGGAAATAAACAAGAACAAGAGCTAGTAAGAAAATAGAAGAAAACCCAGAGGGGTGTGTTTTACATATGCTTGTACATGAATGTGTAGTGTGACCTAATGTAAGCAGAAGTAGCAAGACTTTCCTGAAACCTTGCATGTTTATGAGACAGAAAAAAACACCAGCAATCCTACCATCGTGTAAAACAATTACAGGCTTCCGTTTTACACCCACTTGGCAGGACGGTAGTCCCCTCCCTGGGCGGTTGCTGTCTACCAACCACTACCTAATATATATATATATATAATATATATATATATATATATATATTTTATATTATAGGTAGTAGGTTGGTAGTCAGCAACGCCAGGGAGGTATTTACGTCCTGCCAAGTGAGTGTTTAAAACGAAAGCCTGTAATTGTTTTACATGATGGTAGGATTGCTGGTGTCCTTTTTTCTGTCTCATGAACATGCAAGATTTTCGGGTACGTCTTGCTATTCTACTTACACTTAGGTCACACTACACATACATGGTCAAGCACATATATACACACCCCTCTGGGTTTTCTTCTATTTTCTTTCTAGTTCTTATTCTTGTTTATTTCCTCTTATCTCCATGGGGAAGTGGAACAGAATTCTTCCTCCGTAAGCCATGCGTGTTGTAAGAGGCGACTAAATGCCGGAGCAAGGGGCTAGTAACCTCTTCTCCTGTATATATTACTAAATGTAAAAGGAGAAACTTTCGTTTTTCCTTTTGGGCCACCCCCCCTCGGTGGGATACGGCCGGTGTGTTTAAAGAAGAAAGATATATATATATATATATATATATATTTTTTTTTTTATTATCACACCGGCCGATTCCCACCAAGGCAGGGTGGCCCGAAAAAGAAAAACTTTCAAACCCTCATTCACTCCATCACTGTCTTGCCAGAAGGGTGCTTTACACTACAGTTTTTAAACTGCAACATTAACACCCCTCCTTTAGAGTGCAGGCACTGTACTTCCCATCTCCAGGACTCAAGTCCGGCCTGCCGGTTTCCCCGAATCCCTTCATAAATGTTACTTTGCTCACACTTTCCAAAAGCACGTCAAGTATTAAAAACCATTTGTCTCCATTCACTCCTACAAACACGCTCACGCATGCCTGCTGGAAGTCCAAGCCCCTCGCACACAAAACCTCCTTTACCCCCTCCCTCCAACCCTTCCTGGGCCCGACCCCTCCCCCGCCTTCCTTCCACTACAGACTGATACACTCTTGAAGTCATTCTGTTTCGCTCCATTCTCTCTACATGTCCGAACCCCTCAACAACCCTTTCCCTCAGCCCTCTGGACAACAGTTTTGGAAATCACCGCACCTCCTCCCCAAATTTTCCAAAACTACGAATTCTCTGCATTATATTCACACCACACCATTGCCCTCAGACATGACCCATCTCCACTGCCTCCAGCCTTCTCCTCGCTGCAAATTCATCACCCACGCTTCACACCATATAAGAGCGTTGGTAAAATACATACTCTCATACATTCCCCTCTTTGCCTCCAAGGACAAAGTTCTTTGTCTCCACAGACTCCTAAGTGCACCACTCACTCTTTTTCCCTCATCAATTCTATGATCACCTCATCTTTCATAGCCCCATCCGCTGACACGTCCACTCCCAAAATATCTGAATACGTTCACCTCCTCCATACTCTCCCCTCCAATCTGATATTCAATCTTTCATCACCTAATTTTTTGTTATCCTCATAACCTTACTCTTTCCTTTTATTCACCTTTAATTTTCTTCTTTTGCACACCCTACCCAAAATTTATCCACCAATCTCTGCAACTTCTCTTCAGAATCTCCCAAGAGCACAGTGTCATCGGCAAAGAGCAGCTGTGACAACTCCCACTTTTGTGTGTGATTCTTTATCTTTTAACTCCACGCCTCTTGCCAAGACCCTCGCATTTACTTCTCTTACAACCCCATCTATAATATATTAAACAACCACGGTGACATCCACTTCCTTGTCAAAGGGCCTACTTTAAACTGGGAAAAAATTTCCCTCTTTCCTACATACTTTTAACTTGAGCCTCACTATCCTCGTAAAAACTCTTCACATGCTTTCGTAACCTACCTCCAAACACCATCACTTGCAACATCTGCCACTTTTGCCCCCCTATCCACCCTGTCATACGCCTTTCCAAATCCATAAATGCCACAAAGACCTTTTTAAAGCCTTATCTAAATACTGTTCACTTATATGTTTCACTGTAAACACCTGGTCCACACACCCCCTACCTTTCCTAAAGCCTCCTTGTTCATCTGCTATCCCTATTTCCGTCTTACTCTTAATTCTTTCAATTAAACTCTACCATACACTTTCCCAGGTACACTCAACAGACTTACCCCCCTATAATTTTTGCACTCTCTTTACCCCCTTTGCCTTTATACAAAGGAACTATGCATGCTCTCTGCCAATCCCTAGGTACCTTACCCTCTTCCATACATTTATTAAATAATTGCACCAACCACTCCAAAACTATAACCCACCTGCTTTTAACATTTCTTCTTTATCCCATCAATCCGGCTGCCTTACCCCCTTTCATTTTACCTACTGCCTCACGAACTTCCCCCACACTCACAACTGGCTCTTCCCTCACTCCTACAAGATGTTATTCCTCCTTGCCCTATACACGAAATCACAGCTTCCCTATCTTCATCAAAATTTAACAATTCCTCAAAAAAATCCTTCCATCTTCCAATACCTCTCTCTCCATTAATAACTCTCCTCTCTATTTTTAACTGACAATCCATTTGTTCTCTAGGTTTTTTTAACTTGTTAATTTTCACTCCAAAACTTTTTTTTATTTTCAACAAAATTTTGAAAACATCTCACCCACTCTTTTATTGCCCCTCTTTTTACATTGCTTCACCACTCTCTTAACTTCTCTCTTTTTCCCCATTTTCCTTCCCTCCTTCATCACTTCTACTTTGTAAAAACTTCTCTTGCTAACTTTTTCCCCCTTACTATCTCTTACACATCATTCCCCCCAATCGCCCCTCTTCCCCCTGCCCCCACTTTCCTGTAACCACAAACTTCTGCGAACACCAACACTCTTTTTTAAAACCCTACCCCAAACCTCTTCGCCCCCCATTCCCTATCCCTCTCTTAGCCCATTATCCCCCAATGCTGTTTATATCTTCCCTAACTGCCCCTTTTTAGTTTATAAACCCACCTCTCTCCCCCCTGTCTTCTATTCTCCTTTTTTCCCATCACTTTTACTCTCATGTAGCTACAACTAAAATGACTGTATATCGTGGGCCCCCCCCATAAACTTACACTGAATCTTCTCAAAAGTTTTTATCTACCCAAAACATAACCAACAAACTACTGTCATTTTCGCCCCACTCAACGTGTATACTTATTTATCCCCTTTTTTTTAAAAATGTATTACCTAAACTAAAAACCCCTTCTATAAAAAAATTCAATCAAAAGGGGCCCCCTTATCATTTACACCTGGCACCCCAAACTTACTCCCCCCCCTCTCTAAAAGTTTCTCCTACTTTACATTCAAATCCCCTACCACAATTACCTCTCACTTGGTTCAAAGGCTCCCTTTCATTCCTTAAAAAACTCCCAAAATCTCTCTCTCTCCTCTGCTTCCCTCTTTTCCAGGTCATCACGCTTATTATGACCCATTCCCCATCCAACCTTTACTTTTAAACACATAATTCTTGAATTTTTACACAATTTCCTTTTCTCCTTCCAAAAAATGATCATTTAACTTACTGCCCCCTTTCCCTTTGCCTAATCTCTCAGATACTCCAGTTTTAAACCCATTTTTTTTCCCCCACTAAATCTCCACCCCCTTCAGCTTTTTTTCGCTTAGGGCCAGGACATCCAACTTTTTTTCATTCTAATCACAACATCTGTTTCTTTCATCCGCATACACCACCCATTTAAGAAACCCCGTTTTATAAAGTTTTTCTTCTTCTCTTTTTTTTGTAATGTAACAGAGAAGGGGGTTTCACCCCCTTGCTCCGGCTTTTTGGCCCCATACGAAAACGCATGGCTTACGGAGGAAAGACTTTTTCCCCTTCCCCATGGCAATAGAAGAAAAAAAAAAGAAAAAAAGAGCTATTTAGAAAAAGGGGAAAAAAACCCAGATGTATGAAAAATTTTATATTGCTTTTGCGTGTTGTGAAGGTTTACCCAAATGTAAGTAGGAGTAAAAGATACCCCCGTTATCTTAGCGTTTTTATGAAACAGAAAAAGAAACCACAATCCTACCATCATGAAAAACAGTTACAGGTTTTTGTTTCACAGTCATCTGGCAGGACGGTAGTATTCCGGGGTGGTTGCGTCTCCCAAACCTACAAACCTTTTAAAATTTATATTTTTAATTATATTTTAAAATATATATATATATATATATATATAAAAATAAATATAAATATTATGTTTGTAGGGTTTGATATGGAAAGAGTAACTTACTGTATTTTGGGTGCCAACCAAGGAAAAAAGCAGGAGGGTTTTTGGCCCCCTGAACTAGCACTCTTTTTGGATGCCTCGCGTGCTAGTGCAAGGTGAATTGTTGGGGAAAATCACAGGGGTTTCATTGGAGAACCCCCCACTTCGCTCTATCAACATCCACTTTTTCCCCCCGTTGACTTCAAAAAAACTTGAAAATTGGGTGCTCCTTTATTTTGGGTTTAAATTTTAATTTTTTCCAAAAGCCTTTTCTAAGGGTTTAGGAGATTTGGCAAAAGACATCCCAGCTTCTTTATTTTTTTTCCCTCAACCCTTTTGTCCCCTTTCTGGATGTCCTTTTTTTCCCCCTTTTGTCTCTTAGATGAAAAATGGGGAAAATGCAGATTTGGGGGATGAAGGGTTGGCGAGATTAACTCTTTTTGTTTGTGCGCCATTTTTTGAATATATTTTTTACTGAAAACCCTTTTGGGAAAAAACCCCTCATCAAAACTTTGGAAGTGCGTCCATTTGGGATTGAGTCCTCCACCTTAAACCCGAGTTTTAAAGCAGAAGCATTTATTATTTTTTTCTGATGTAGGTTCGTCTGGGTTTTAAATTTAAGATACAAATCTTTTATTTGGGCCCGCTTTCCCGCTCTGAATCTGTTTGGGGATCCGAGGGTAGAGAGTGACTGGGCCGAGGGGAATGTGCGGAGACAAAGACGAGGGGATCTGGGTACACGCAGATTTGGGGACGCGCGTGACCCGACGGGAGTGTGAGGGTTTGTGAATATTTCAACATGTGAGATGACTGGGGGGGCAAAAGGTTTTGGGGGGGGTGGGTTTTATATATAGAGGGTGGTGGATGGAAGGGAGGTGGTTCAGATTAGGGAATTTTTAGTGAGGGGGCGGGGGCGGGGGGTCCCGAGTACTGGTAACTGCGGGAGTCTTGGAAAGGGAAAGCAGTGGGGGCCCCCTCATTATTCAAAGGGCCCCCTCTGGGGGGGTTTAGAAAGAATATTTAGTAGTAACTGGGTACCCGGAATTTTAAAATAAAACGGTTTAGGTAATAAAACACAAAAACAAACTACTATACAATTTGTAAAATTTAAAAAAAGTATTTCTGGGGTTTTTTTTTATTTAGTAAACCCTTAAATAAAAAATTTCTGTACACAAATGAAAACCTTTGCAAACAAATTTAGAATACCAAAAAATTTTATTTTTTAAACAAAAGCTAATAAAAAAAAAAATGTTGACGATTTTTTTTAACAAAAATTTTTAAACCCCAAAAATTTTATTTCCTACACTTTATAAATTCTATTTAAAGATTATATAAATATGTGTAAAAATCATGCATTTCTATCAGAAATTAATGCATGTAGCACTGAACTGACACAACAGGCATCAAACATTTAGGACAGAATATCAATGAAAATATTTTATGAACACTCATAGAAAATACCAAAAACCATGCAAAAATTCATAGCATTTGTTTATTATATAGCAGAACAAAACATAAAACAAATTAAAACTGTAGAGCTGATAAAATGTTGGAAAACTGATAAACATTGAGGAGTGGTAATCACAAAATATCTAAACATTCTTACAAGGAATTACTTTATCTTGTGTCCTTGCCTAGAGTGAGCCTGAGAAGAAGTAAGAGTCTAATATATAATAATAGCAATGTATAACCCTTGTGGGTTTAGTACTTAGTTTTGCTTATAATAATAATTAATATATAACAGCAATAAGAGCTCGTGCAAATGCATGATACATGACTCGAGTTGTGTAATTTAGTAGAATGTATTTGCGAATTAAGGAAGGTAGCGTCAAAAGCAATGGTAGTGAGACGGTTACAGAGATTTTGATGGAGAGATGATGTTGCCTTCTTTATTCTCCATCAACATGCTCTCTTTTTTCTCTCTCTAAACATCTCAGTAACCTTATCACTACCACTGCTTCTGACATTGCCTGACTTGAGTTGGATTATAATATAGCTGTAGGGAAGCACTATACCTGTAGATGCCTTACAGCGCCTGAGAAATAGGAAGGACTTGAATTATATTTAATCTTAGGAAGGATGGGACATCTTAAACTCCTTGGATCATCAATTCTTCAGCCGCAACAAGACTTCCATCTTAAAGATAAGTGCCTTGCTGATTACTTCCCATTCCCCCAGGCACTATATAGCACTTACAGGCTTACTACTTCTTTACAAATGACCCTTGTGGGTTTAGCATTTACTTTTGATTGTAATAATAATAATAATAACAGTAATAATAATTCTTCATGACTACAGTAATTGACCTTACACTGCCATGTTCAATGAGGCAACATTTAACTGTTGTCCAGAAATACTCTTTTATATGAATGATATGGATAAATTATAAACTGAATAAATACATTAAAATGATTTTTTTGTCTTAAAAATACAGTTAATAACTCATGAAATATAAAGTAGTGTGGTGCATTCAATTTTATTTTTCAACTACTTACTCTAGAAGACTCTAAGAGTGTATTACTACAATACTACTGTAACTACACAAGAAGCACAGGAGTTAATAAAAAAAATAGCACAACACTTTTGCAATTATTAGCATATACGCACACATTAGTCTATTAATACACAAGAACTAACACCAGTGTAATCCTACGGGCTGGCTGGCGCGAGTGCACAGGTCATGTTTTCATGGTGTGTGTGAAGATAAGCGGGAATTGCAAGCCAGCGCCAGCCTAACTATCTGGCCTGGCACTAGTAGAAGTGATACTTCAGCCCTCCCTGTATAAAACAAGAGAGTTGGTATTCTCACCAACAAACTCTAGGACAACTGTAGAAAAAAAAATCGATGTCACCAAGATCTAGGACTATGGAAAAGATAATAGCCATTCACAAAGTTGGCATATTCACAAGAGATAAAATAAAAAGAGCTGAAATATATGAAGCTATTTTGAATGGGACCTTATCAGACCAAATCCACCACAATCTACCTTTTAGATGCATTGAAAAGCAAAATTATGCAAAAAGTCTACTGTTGTGTGGAATTACAACACTGTTAACCAAGAAACGACAAATTTCACAACAGGAAGCCTTTTGATAGAGAGTTTCCTGAACCCCGACTGTGAAATATTACATGGGGCTGAAATATACTTAGATTATACTACTACAGAAAAGCTGAATTAGTATATGTTTATAATATTATAAAATAAAAAAATTTAAAAAAAAATTTATTATATATATTATATATATATAAAATATTATATATATTTTTAAATATAAAATATATATTATAAAATTATTTATATTTTATATATATATATATTATATATATATATAACACATCTATATATATATATATATACACATCTATTATATATACACACATCTATATATATATATACACACATCTATATATATATACACTAAAATATATATATATATACACATATATATATTTTATATATACACATATATATATATATATATATATAAAATATATATATATATATATTATATATATATATTTTATATTATAATTTTTTTTTTTTTTTTTTTTTCAACAAGTCGGTCGTCTCCCACCAAGGCAGGGTGACCCAAATATATATATATATATACACACACATTATATATATATATATACACACATCTATATATATATACATAATAAATTTATTATAAAGACAATAACTGAATGAATTATGGTCAATGCATTTTCTTCCATGGGTCACCCTGTCTTATGGAAGACAACTGTTGAATTAAAAATAAACACTCATACACACGCACGCACGCACGCACACACACACACACACACCTAGCCAAGCATGTAAAGAAACTAGAGAAAGTGCAAAGGTTTGCAACAAGACTAGTCCCAGAGCTAAGAGGTATGTCCTATGAGGAGAGGTTAAGGGAAATCAACCTGACGACACTGGAGGACAGGAGAGATAGGGGGGACATGATAACGACTTACAAAATACTGAGAGGAATTGACAAGGTGGACAAAGACAGGATGTTCCAGAGATTGGACACAGTAACAAGGGGACACAGTTGGAAGTTGAAGACACAGATGAATCAAAGGGATGTTAGGAAGTATTTCTTCAGCCACAGAGTAGTCAGGAAGTGGAATAGTTTGGGAAGCGATGTAGTGGAGTCAGAATCCATACATAGCTTTAAGCAGAGGTATGATAAAGCTCATGGTTCAGGGAGAGTGACCTAGTAGCGACCAGTGAAGAGGCGGGGCCAGGAGCTTGGACTCGACCCCTGCAACCTCAACTAGGTGAGTACAACTAGGTGATTTACACACACACACACACACACCACACACACAAAACCCCACACACACACCACACACACACACACACACACACACACACACACACACACACATGATGTTCCAGAGAGGAGACACAGAAACAAGGGGTCACAATTGGAAGTTGAAGACCCAGATGAGTCAAAGGGATGTCAGGCTTGACAAAGCTCCTGGAGAGCGAAACGTTGCCACAATAAAATGTCACATTAGTTGCACTTGTGTCCTTTTACTTTACAGCCATAGAGTAGTCAGGAAGTGGAATAGCCTAGCGAGGTAGTGGAGGCAGGAGCCCTACATAGCTTTAAGATGAGGTATGATAAAGCTCATGGAGCAAGGAGAAAGAGAACCTAGTAGCACTCAGTGAAGAGGCAGGGCCAGGAGCTGAGTCTCAACCCCTGCAACCACAATTAGGTGAGGTTGGCCCGGTGGTCTGGTGGCTAAAGCTCCCGCTTCACACACGGAGGGCCCGGGTTCGATTCCCGGCGGGTGGAAAAATTTGACACGTTTCCTTACACCTGTTGTCCTGTTCACCTAGCAGCAAATAGGTACCTGGGTGTTAGTCGACTGGTGTGGGTCGCATCCTGGGGGACAAGATTAAGGACCCCAATGGAAATAAGTTAGACAGTCCTCGATGACGCACTGACTTTCTTGGGTTATCCTGGGTGGCTAACCCTCCGGGGTTAAAAATCCGAACGAAATCTTATCTTATCTTATCTCTTACACACACACACACACACACACACACCACACACACACACACACACACACACACACACACACTGACAACCAGCATGGCTTCAGGGATGGGAAATCCTGTGTCACAAACCTACTGGAGTTCTATGACAGGGTGACAGCAGTAAGACTAGAGAGAAATGGGTGGGTAGATTGTGTCTTCTTGGACTGTAAGAAGGTTTTTGACACAGTTCCACATGAGAGATTGGTGCAAAAGCTGGAGGACCAGGCAGGTATAACAGGGAAGGCACTGCAATGGATCAGGGAATACCTGTTGAGAAGACATCAGAGAGTCATGGTAGAAGACAGTGTCAGAGTGGGTGCCTGTGATGAGCAGGGTTCCACAGGGGTCAGTTCTAGGACTGGTATATGTGAACAACATGACGGAAGGAATAGACTCAGAAGTGTCCCTGTTTGTGGATGATGTGAAGTTGATGAGAAAAATTCAACCAGACAAGGACCAGGCAGAACTACAAAGGGATCTGGACAGGCTGCAAGCCTGGTCTAGAAACTGGCTCCTGGAGTTCAACCCCACCAAGTGCAAAGTCATGAAGATTGGGGAAGGGCAAAGAAGACTGCAGAGTACAGTCTAGGGGGGCAGAGACTACAAACCTCAGTCAAGGAAAAAGATCCTGGAGTAAGTAAACACTGGGCACATCTCCTGAGGTGCACATTAACCAAATAACTGCTGCAGCATATGGGTGCCTAGCAAACCTAAGAATAGCATTCCGAAATCTCAATACGGAATCGCTCAGGACCCTGTACACTGTGTATGCCATTCCTGTATTGGAGTATGCAACACCAGTTTGGAACCCACACTTAGCCAAGCATGTGCAGAAATTAGAGAAAGTGCAAACGTTTGCAACAATACTAGTCCTGGAGCTAAGAGGCATGTCCTACAGGGAAAGGTTAAGGGAAATCAACCTGACAACACTGGAGGACAGGAGAGATAGGGGAAATATGAAAACGACAAAATACTGAGAGGAATTGACAAGGACAGAGACAGGATGTTCCAGAGATGGGACACAACAACAAGAGGTCACAATTGGAAGATGAAGACTCAGATAAATCACAGGGTTGTTAGGAAGTATTTCTTCAGTTACAGAGTTATCAGAATGTGGAACAGTCTAGCAAGTGATGTAGTGGAAGAAGGATCCATACATAGCTTTAAGAAGAGGTATGATAAAGCTCATGGAGCAGGAAGAGTGACCTAGTAGCTACCAGTGAAGAGGCAGGGCCAGGAGCTGTGACTGGACCCCTTCAACCACAACTAGTTGAGTACAACTAGGTGAGCACACACACACACACTCGCTCAACTCCAACAACCACACATAGGCTAGTACATATTCCTTGAATGTAAACACAGGAGGCCTGGTCACAGACCGGGCCACGGGGGCGTTGACCCCCAGAACTCTCTCCAGGTAAACACTCCAGAGATGAGGAAAGGGTTGACACAAACATTCTATCCTCATTCAGGATGCTTCATCAATGCTGCTGTATGACCCTTGTGGGTTTAGCACTTGGTTTTGATTATAATAATAATTCATCAATGCCAGGGAAATTCGCAATGAAAATTTGCAAAGACACAACTGCATTAAGGCCGAGGCCTTAACAAGCATATCCAAAGATGCATGCTGACCTTTCCCCCATTTCTGGAGAATACCTTCAATATATTAATAATAATAAATTTCATTTTTTTTGCAGTATACAGGTGATGTAGTTAACAAGTAACAAAGTAGTATTATTAGACACAAAATAAAACTCACTAGTATGAAATTGTCACAAGACTTGTAAATTTTAGATCATCAGACACCAAAACAGATGGTATATTTACAAACAATATTCAATATCTCATAGCCAACAAGTCCATAGCTAGGTAGAGCACCAAAGCTGAATACGCCAGCCTGCCTGAGATATTAGCATTTTGATTTAAAATCGACTGGTCACCTATAAGATATAATGTTTGTAAACAAATAAATAAATAATGTGAATAAAATTTGGTTACATCACACCACTTGTTCTGATTTTCAACAGCAATTTTCAATTTCTATATTTGTACATTCCTGAAGAAGCACTGGTGACAGTATGAAAGGTCTTCAGCTGTATTGTTACTGTGTGTGGTGTGTTGGGGTGTGTGGGGTGTGTGTGTGTGTGTGTGTGTGTGTGTGTGTGTGTTTTGTGTGTGTGTGTGTGTGGTTGTACTCACCTATTTGTGGTTGCAGGGGTCGAGTCACAGCTCCTGGCCCCACCTACGTGTGTGTGTGTGTGTGTGTGTGTGTGTACTCACCTAGTTGAGGTTGCGGGGGTCGAGTCCGAGTCCGGGCCCCCGCCTCTTCACTGATCGCTACTAGGTCACTCTCCCTGAGCCATGAGTTTTTATCATACCTCTGCTTAAAGCTATGTATGGATCCTGCCTCCACTACATCGCTTCCCAAACTATTCCACTTACTGACTACTCTGTGGCTGAAGAAATACTTCCTAACATCCCTGTGATTCATCTGTGTCTTCAGCTTCCAACTGTGTCCCCTTGTTACTGTGTCCAATCTCTGGAACATCCTGTCTTTGTCCCCTTGTCAATTCCCCTCTCAGTATTTTGTAGGGTCGTTATCATGTCCCCCCTATCTCTCCTGTCCTCCAGTGTTGTCAGGTTGATTTCCCTTAAACCTCTCCTGTAGGACATACCTCTTAGCTCTGGGACTAGTCTTGTTGCAAACCTTGCACTTTCTCTAGTTTCTTCACGTGCTTGGCTAGGTGTGGGTTCCAAACTGGTCCCGCATACTCCAATATGGGCCTAACGTACATGGTGTACAGGGTCCTGAATGATTCCTTATTAAGATGTCAGAATGCTGTTCTGAGGTTTGCTAGGCGCCCTATGCTGCAGCAGTTATTTGGTTGATGTGCGCTTCAGGAGATGTCCTGGTGTTATACTCACCCCAAGATCTTTTTCCTTGAGTGAGGGTTTTTAGTCTCTGGGCCCCCTAGACTGTACTCCGTCTGCGGCCCCTTTGCCCTTCCCCAATCTTCATGACTTTGCACTTGGTGGGATTGAACTCCAGGAGCCAATTGCTGGACCAGGTCTGCAGCCTGTCCAGATCCCTTTGTAGTTCTGCCTGGTCTTCGATCGAGTGAATTCTTCTCATCAACTTCACGTCATCCCGCAAACGGGACACCTCAGAGTCTATTCCTTCCGTCTGTCGTTCACAAATACCAGAAACAGCACTGGTCCTAGGACTGTGTGTGTGTGTGTGTGTGTGTGTGTGTGTGTGTGTGTTGTGTGTGTGTGTGTGTGTCACCATTTTGTCTTAGGCACATGTCGATTAGACACTAGGCCCCGTTTGTGTTTGTGTGTGTGTGTGTGGTGTGTGTGTGTGTGTGTGTTGTGTTGTGTGTGTGTTGTGTGTGTGTGTGTGTGTGTATGTGTGGTGTATGTGTGTGTGTATGTGTGTGTGTTGTGTGTGTGATGTGTGTGTGTATGTGTGTGTGTATGTGTGGTGTATGTGTTTTGTATGGTGTGTGTGTATGTGTGTTTGTGTATGTGTGTGTGTGTATGTGTGTGTGTGTTGTGTGTGTGTGTATGTGTGTGGGTGTATGTGTGTGTGTGTATGTGTGTGTGTGTCTGTGTGTGTGGTCTGTGTGTGTGTCTGTGTGTGTGTACTCACCTAATTGTACTCACCTAATTGTGGGTTGCAGGGTTTGAGACTCAGCTCCTGGCCCCGCCTCTTCACTGATCGCTACTAGGTCCCTTTTCTCTCTGCTTCTGAGCTGTATCATACCTCTTCTTAAAACTATGTATGGTTCCTCCTCCACTACTTCACTTGCTAGGCTATTCCACTTCCCGACAACTCTATGACTGAAGAAATACTTCCTAACGTCCCTGTGACTCGTCTGAGTCTTCAGCTTCCAGTTGTGACCCCTTGTCCCTGTGTCCCGTCTCTGGAACATCCTATCTCTGTCCACCTTGTCTATTCCCGCCAGTATCTTTTATGTCGTTATATGTCTCCCCCCGACCCTTCTGTCCTCCAGTGTCTCAGTTCGATCTCCCTCAACCTTTCCTCGTACGACATTCCCCTGAGCTCTGGGACTAGCCTTGTTGCAAACCTTTGTACTTTCTCTAACTTTTTTGACGTGCTTGACCAGGTGTTGGTTCCAACTGGTGCTGCAACTCCAGTATGGGCCTAACATAACAGTGTACATGTCTTGAACATTCCTTATTAAGGTATTGACGCTTTTCAGGTTTGCCAGGGGCCCGTATGCTGCAGCAGTTATTTGGGTGATGTGTGCCTCCGGGGATTTGTGCTCGGGTGTTATGGCCACCCCAAGGTCTTTCTCCCTGAGTGAGGTCTGTAGTCTTTGTTTCCCCCTAGCCTATACTCTGTCTGCGGTCTTCTATGCCCCTCCCCAATCTTCATAACTTTGCATTTGGCTGGAAATTTAATTCGGAAGCCAGTTATGGACCACATGTCCACCTGTCCAGGTCTCTTTGCAGTCCTGCCTCATTTCCCCATCCCATTTAATTCTTCTCATCAACTTCACATCATCTGCGAACAGGGACACTTCAGAGTCTATTCCTTCCATCATGTCATTCACATATATCAAAAATAGCACTGGTCCTAGAACTGACCCCTGTGGGACCCCGCTCGTCACAGGCGCCCACTGTGATACCTCTTTACGTACCATAACTCGTTGCTGCCTCCCTGTCAGGTATTCCCTGATCCATTGCAGTGCCCTCCCTGTTACATGCGCCTGATCCTCCAACTTTTGCACTAATCTCTTGGGGGGGAACGTGTCAAAGGCCTTCCCGCAGTCTAGGAAAACGCAATCTACCCACCCTCTCTCTCGTGTCTTACTTCTGTTACCTTGTCATAAAACTCCAGGAGGTTTGTGATACAAGATTTGCCTTCCATGAACCCATGCTGGTTTTCATATATAATCTTTCCTTTCCAGGTGTTTGACCACTCTCCTCCTGAAAATTTTTCTCCATGACTTTGCACACAATAAAATGTCAGAGACACAGGTCTGTAGTTTAGAGCCTCGTTTCTGTTTCCTTTCTTAAATATGGGGACTACATTAGCTGTCTTCCATTTCTCAGGTAGTTGCCCAGTTTCAAGGGATGTGTTGAAGATTGTGGTTAGAGGCACGCACAGCATCTCTGCTTCTTCTCTAAGGAACCCATGGGGGGGATGTTATCCGGTTCCCCCGCCTTTGAGGTGTCAAGGTCACTTAGGAGCTTCTTTACCTCCCCCTCAGTTGTGTGTGTGTGTGTGTGTGTGTGTGTGTCTGTGTGTGTGTCTGTGTGTGTGTCTGTGTGTGTGTGTCTGTGTGTGTGTATCTGTGTCTGTGTGTCTGTGTCTGTGTCTCTGTTTCTGTCTGTCTGTCTGTCTGTCTGTCTGTCTGTCTGTCTGTCTGTCTGTCTTCGTCTTCTTTCAACAAACCAGCCGTATCCCACTGAGGTAGGATGGCCCAAAAAGAAAAAGTTTCTCTTCATAACTTTAGTAATGCATACAGGAGAAGGAGTTACTAGCCCCTTACTCCTGGCATTTAGTTTCCTCTTATGAAACGCATGGCTTACGGAGGAAGAATTCTGTTCCACTTCCCCATGGAGATATGAGGAAATACACAAGAACAAAAACTAGCAAGAAAACAGAAGAAAACCCAGAGGGGGTGGGTATATATATATGCTTGTACATGCATGTGTAGTGTGACCTAAGTGTAAGTAGAAGTAGCAAGACGTACCTGAAATCTTGCATGTCTATGAAACAAAAAAACACCAGCAATTCTACCATCATGTAAAACAATTACAGTTGTCTGTTTTACACTCCCTAGGCAGGACAGTAGTACCTCCCTAGGCAGTTGCTCTCTACCAACCTGCTACTTAGGATGTACATACATGTATATTCTAGGTAGTAGGCTGGTAGACAGCAACTGCCCAGGGAGGTACTACTGTCCTGTCAAGTGAGTGTAAAACAAAAGCCTGTAATTGATGGCAGGATTGCTGTTTTTTTTTTTTTGTCTCATAAACATGCAAGATTTCAGGTATGTTTTGCTACTTCTACTTAGACTTAGGTCGTACTACACATGCAAGTACAAGCATATATATACACACACCCTTTTGGGTTTTCTTCTATTTTCTTAATAGTGTTTGTTCTTGTTTATTTCCTCTCATCTCCATGGGGAAGTGGAACAGAATTCTTCCTCTGTATGCCATGCATGTCATCAGAGACAACTAAAATACCAGGAGCAAGGGGCTAGTAACCCCTTCTCCTGTATACATTACTGAAGTTTGGGCCACCCTGCTTCAATGGGATATGGCCAGTTTGTTGACAGAAGAAGGTACAGTGGACCCCCAGTTAACAATATTTTTTCATTCCAGAAGTATGTTCAGGTGCCAGTACTGACCGAATTTGTTCCCATAAGGAATATTGAGAAGTAGATTAGTCCATTTCAGACCCCCAAACATACACGTACAAACGCACTTACATAAATACACTTACATAATTGGTCGCATTGGGAGGTGATCGTTATGCGGGGGTCCACTGTATATGTATATATGTAGCCTCTCCTCACTTAGCGATGTACTCGTTTACCGACACCTTGGACATGCAACAGGCTCTCTGACCAGTATTCATACCTAAATAATGTACATCAAGAGCTGATTTCCTCTTTTCTTTTTATTTCAATATACAGTACACTACTGTATAAACATTTAAAAATATACTAGAAATGTTATAAGTAGTGCAAAGGTGACATTAAAACAATATCAAAGATGGTTGACACAAACTTACTACCATTATAGTATGCTCCTCACATAGTGATGAATAGTGGAACTCTGTTGTTAAATGAGGAGAGGCTGTAGTAATGTTTGAAAATATGGGTGATAAGTGTTCACTAAGCACTATAATAATAAATATTACTGTGGTAATATAGTATTTCATCCTTACCTGCTTGGCTGTCAGGATGGTCTGGCAATAGTTGTCTTGAACATCTGATAAACCTGAAATATTTGTATAAGTGAATTTGTATTACAATATACAGTAATATTGTGTTTTGTAATTACCACTGACTCGTTAACACTAATTTATTAACAGACCTTGTCAAATTAAATTAATGTTTGACCATAGTTAAAATTGCAGTTCTTAACACATTAAGGAACCTCCTTAAAGGGGGTTTAAATAAATTTTAATGTCTTTTATGTACCAATAAAAGGTAATAAAACATATATTCTGTATTTTATGGTTTTAAGACATAATTGAAATATAAAGTTAAAAATTGGCCATATGTGTATGGGTATGTATGTATGTATATGTATGTATGTATATGTATGTATATGTATGTATGTATATGTATGTATGTATATGTATGTATGTATATGTATGTATGTATGTATATGTATGTATGTATGTATGTATATGTATGTATGTATGTCTGTATGTATATGTATATATGTATATGTATATATGTATATGTATATGTATTTATGTATATGTATGTATATGTATGTATGTATGTATATGTATGTATGTATGTATATGCATGCATGTATGTATGTATATGTATGTATGTACGTATGTATGATGTATGTATGTATGTATGTATGTATGTATGTATGTATGTATATGTGTGTGTGTGTGTGTGTGTACTCATCTAATTGTACTCGCCTAATTGTGTTGCAGGGGCCGAGACTCAGCTCCTGGCCCCGCCTCTTCACTGACGGCTACTAGGTCCTCTCTCTCTCTCTCTGCTTCCTGAGCTTTGTCATACCTTGACTTAAAGCTATGTATGGTTCCTGCCTCCACTACGTCACTTGCTAGGCTATTTCACTTCCTGACGACTCTATGACTGAAGAAATACTTCCTAACATCCCTGTGACTCGTCTGAGTCTTCAGCTTCCAATTGTGACCCCTTGTTTCTGCGTCCCCTCTCTGGAACATCCTGTCTCTGTCCACCTTACCTATTCCACGCAGTATCTCATATGTCATTATCATGTCTCCCCTGTGTGTGTGTGTGTGTGTGTACACACCTATTTGTGGTTGCAGGGGTCGAGTCATAGCTCCTGGCCCTGCCTCTTCATTGATTGCTATTAGGTCCTCTCTCTCCATGCTCCATGAGCTTTATCAAACCTCGTCTTAAAATTATGTATGGTTTCTGCCTCCACTATACATGTATTACTTTCTAGGCTATTCCACTGCCTGACAACTCTATGACTGAAGAAATACTTCCTAACATCCCTTTGACTCATCTGAGTCTTCAACTTACAATTGTGACCCCTTGTTTCCGTGTCCCATCTCCAGAACATCCTGCCTTTGTCCACCTTGTCTATTCTGTGCAGTATTTTATATGTCATCATCATGTATCCCCTGATCCTCCTCTCCTCCAGTGTCATCAGGCCAATTTCCCTTAATCTTTATTCATAAGACAATCCCCTTAGCTCTAGGACTACCTGGAGTTTACCTGGAGAGAGTTCCGGGGGTCAACGCCCCCGCGGCCCGGTCTGTGACCAGGCCTCCTTAGGTCAGTGTCCCAGGATGCGACCCACACCAGTCGACTAACACCCAGGTACCCATTTTACTGATGGGGAACATAGACAACAGGTGGAAAGAAACACGTCCAATGTTTCTACTCTGGCTGGGAATCGAACCCATGCCCTCACCGTGTGAAGCGAGAGCGTTAACCACCAGGCCACCAGAGCCCTAGTCTTGTTGCAAACCTTTGCACTTTCTATAATTTCTTGACGTGCTTGACCAGGTGTGGATTCCAAACTGGTGCCGCATACTCCAATTTGGGCCTGACGTAAATGGTGTGCAGAGTCTTGAAGGATTCCTTACTGAGGTATTGGAACACTATCCTTAGGTTTGCCAGATGCCCATATGCTGCAGCAGTTATCTGATTGATGTGCGCCTCAGGAGATGTGTTCGGTATTATACTTACCCCAAGATCTTTTTCCTTGAGTGAGGTTTGCAGTCTTTGGCCACCTAGACTATACTCTGCCTGTGGTCTTCTTTTCCCTTTCCCGCTCTTCATGACTCTGCATTTGGCAGGGTTAAATTCAAGGAGCCAGTTGCTGGACCAGGTTTCTAGCCTGTCCAGGTCTCTTTGAAGTTCTGCCTGATCCTTGACCAATTTGATTCTCCTCATTAACTTCACATCATCTGCAAACAAGGACACTTCTGAGTCTATCCTTTCTGCTATGTCATTCACATATACCAAAAACAGCACAGGTCCTACAACCCCTGTGGAACCTCGCTTGTCACAGGCACCCACTCTGACACCTCGTCACGTACCATGACTCGCTGTTGCCTCCTTGTCGGATATTCTCTGAACCATTGCAGTGCCTTTCCTGTTATGTGTGCCTGATCCTCTAGCTTTTGCATTAACCTCTTGTGAGGAACTGTGTCGAAGGCCTTCTTTAAGTCCAAGAAAATGCAGTCTATCTACTCCTCTCTCTCTTGTCTTACTTCTGTCACCTTGTCATAAAACTCCAGTAGGCTTGTGACACGGGATTTTCCTTCCCCGAAACTGTGCTAGTTGTTGATTATACGCTTGTTCTTTCCAGGTGCTCCATCACTCTCCTCCTGATGATCTTCTTCATGACTTTGCATACTATATACGTTAGTGACACAGGTCTGTAGTTTAATGCCTTGTGTCTGTCTCCTTTTTAAAAAATTGGGACTACATTTGCCATCTTCCATACCTCAGGTAGTTGCCCAGTTTCAATGGATGTGTTGAAAATCTTTGTTAGTGGCACACACAGCATCTCTGCTCCCTCTCTCAGGACCCATGGAGAGATGTTGTCTGGTCCCATCACCTTTGAGGTATCAAGTTCACATAGCAGCTTCTTCATCTCCTCGGTTATGTGTACCTCATCCAGCACTTGTTGGTGTACCTTCCTGTTCTGAATTCCTGGAGTCCTACCTGTTTCCACTGTAAATACACTGTACTTCTTTAAATCTCATGCTGAGCTCCTCACATACCTCTTAGTCATTTCTTGTGACCTCCCCACCATCCTTCCTGAGCCTGATTACCTGGTCCTTGACTGTTGTTTTCCTCCTGATGTGGCTATACAACAGCTTTGGGTCAGACTTGGCTTTCGATGTCATTTTCGTATTGTCGCTGAGCCTCCCTTCTCATCTGTGTATATTCGTTTCTGGCTCTTTGGCTGATTTCTTTATTTTTCTGGGTCCTTTGTCTTTTGTACCTTTACCATTCTCTAGTGCATCTAGTTCTTTTTTTGTGTGTGTGAGTGTGTGTTTGTTTTGAAGGGGGGGGGAGAAAAAGTACCTAAAATTTTTGAGGAAAAAAAGAGATGCTTTTTAGTGTATGTTGAATAATCAGGTGAGGGAATGTATACACCAGGAGAAGTCCGTCTCTCTCTCTCTCTCTCTCTATGTATATGCACCAACTGTTTACTTTAATCTTTATTTTCAGGGATTAAAATAGTCCAAGCACTTGTTCAGCAATCAATACACTTTTTAAGCAAATTTAATACAATCCTTAAAAAATTAAAATCACTGTACTTAAGCCTGTGGTACTGAATATAAAAAGTCCCCAACAACAATTATCAGTAAACAGATTGTATTTAGGATATAATTTAATTATAGTGCATGTGACTTACAATGGAAGATGAAGGCAGTACAGTGGACCCTCGACTAACGCTATTAATCCGTTCCTGAGAGCTCATCGTTAGTCAAAATTATCGTTAGTCAAGTTAATTTTCCCCATAAGAAATAATGGAAATCAAATTAATCCGTGCAAGACACCCAAAAGTATTGAAAAAAAAAAAATTTAACACATGAAATATTAATTTTAATACACACAAACTGAAGAAGACATGCACAGTTACATGACACTTACCTTTATTGAAGATCTGGGATGGGAGGAGGGGAGAGTGTTGATGGTGTTAGTGTTTAGAAGGGGAATCCCCTTCCATTAGGACTTGAGGTGGCAAGTCCTTTTTTGGGGTTACTTCCCTTTTAATGCCACTAGGACCAGCTTGAGAGTCACTGGACCTCTGTCACGCAACATATCTGTCCATAGAGGCCTGTACCTCCCATTCCTTTATGACATTCCTAAAGTGTTTCACAACATTGTCAGTGTCACAATTAAACACTTGTTCAGGTTTCAATTCTTCATTGTCTATGTACTCCTTGAATTCCTGCACATATTTTTCAGCTGCTTTTTGGTCCAAACTGGCAGCCTCACCATGCCTTATCACACTATGTATGCCACTACGATTCTTAAATCTCTCAAACCAACCTTTGCTGGCCTTAAATTCACTCACATCACCACTAGTTGCTGGCATTTTTCTAATTAAATCCTCATGCAACTTCCTAGCCTTTTCACATATGATCGCTTGAGAGATGCTATCTCCTGCTATCTGTTTTACATTTATCCACACCAATAACAGTCTCTCAACATCTTCTATCACTTGCGATCTCAGTTTCGAAAACATAGTTGCACCTTTGGCAAGAACAGCTTCCTTGATTGCCGTTTTCTCGGCCACAATAGTAGCGATGGTTGATTGGGGTTTTGTGTACAGCCTGGCCAGCTTGGAGACACGCACTCCACTTTCATACTTAGCAATGATCTCTTTCTTCATATCCATAGTAATTCTCACCCTTTTTGCTGTAGGGTTGGCACTAGAAGCTTTCTTGGGGCCAATGGTGACTTATTTTGCAGGTGCAATCACTAAAAAGGCTGTGATAATATGAAATGTTCTGATTGAATGCTTGGAAGCGACCGCGGTGGCTGGCTGGCTTGTAAACACTGGCCAGAAGTGGACATGTCTCAGACGGAATGAATAGTGTTGGTCGAGTTTTTTAGCGCTAGTCGAGGCAAAATTTTTGCGTTAAAATGTATCGCTGGTCGGATTTATCGTTAATCAATGCCATCGTTGGTCGAGGGTCCACTATATTACTAAAGAACTCTCCTTGTGCAATGATATATTTAATCTACTTATATATATTCATTTTATACTCGTATACATTTTTTTTAACCAGCCGTATCCCACATAGGCAGGGTGACCTAAAAAGAAAAATGCAAGTTTCTCTTTTTAAATTTAGTACTATATACAGGAGGGGGGGTTACTAGCCCCTTGCTCCCAGCATTTTAGTTGCCTCTTACAACATGCATGGTTAACGGAGGAAGAATTCTGTTCCACTTCCCTAAGGAGTCATGTACATTTAATGACCTTAAATACATGTGGGTATCATTTATTGCCCTTATAGTATCAAGTTAGGCTTAAGCTTGCCCAAAAAGCTCTACATAACCATGGGCTTTCTGCATGCATTTAATTATCACTCATTTCTATACAGTGGACCCTCGACATTCGATACTAATCCGTTCCTGAGAGCTATTGAATGTCAAAAATATCGAAAGTCAAATTAATTTTCCCCATAAGAAATAATGGAAATCAAAAAAAATCCGTGCAAGACACCCAAAAATATGAAAAAAAAAATTTTACCACATGAAATATTAAGTTTAATGCAATAGAATAATTACAATAACAACAATAACAATAGAATAATAACAATAAAATAATTGACACTTACCTTTAATGAAGATCCGGTGATGATTGATGGGATGGGAGGAGAGGAGAGTGTCAAAGTTGTTACTGTTTAGAAGGGGAATCCCCTTCCATTAGGACTTGAGGTAGCAAGTCCTTTTCCGGGGTTACTTCCCTTCTTCTTTTAATGCCACTAGGACCAGCTTGAGAGTCACTGGACCTCTGTCGCCGTTCCTTTAAGATTTGTCTAAAATGGGCCATAACATTGTCATTGTAATAGTCACCAGCACGGCTTGCAATAGCTGTGTTAGGGTGATTTTCATCCATAAAGGTTTGCAGTTCAACCCACTTTGCACACATTTCCTTAATTTTTGAAGTAGGCACAATGGAGTCCACAACTGGCATAGGCTTCTCAGGGTTAGCCCCAAACCCTTCAAAATCTTTCTTAATTTCCATACTAATTCTCACCCTTTTTACCACAGGGTTGGCACTAGAAGCTTTCTTGGGGCCCTTGGTGACTTATTTTGCAGAAACAAGCACCAAAAACAGTGATAATATGGATAATATGGAATGTACCGAATGTATCCTTAGATGCGCACACACTGGCAGTTCAGGCCACACGTGGACATGTCTCGTACGAATCGTATTGAATGTCGGGTTTTCCATCGAATGTCGAGGCAAAATTTTTGCGTTAAAATGCATCGAATGTCGGATTTATCGAATGTCGATGCCATCGAATGTCGGGGGTCCACTGTATAAACAATGTATCATGTTGAGATAAACTTTGACTTCGACAACATTAACAAGGTGCTTGACAATAGGTCTATGTACTCACACTGCCAGTCATTATGGACAAAAGACGAGTCAACTGCACTATGTCTAGGCAATCCTGCCGAAGAATTTCTTTTAATTCTGGGAGGTGCCACTGGAGCTCCCTCAGAGCCTCGGGAGTCGCTACTGCTGCACCCACTGGCTGTGTCTGCCCTCGGTGGCTGCACAACACCCGGCCTTCTTAGACGCACCGATTCTTCACCTGGTACACAAGACTTACTTGAAAATCTATAGAGTAAATGGAATAATGTATTTTAAATAACGCTGGTGAAGGGTCCTTGGTCTAAATAATTGGAGATACCCCCTCACTATATGACCCTTGTGGGTTTAACACTTAGTGTTTGATTGTAATAATAATGGAGATACCCTCTCCTTCCTTAATTATACTGCAGTTAAGTTATTACAATGCAAATTTTTGTAACATTACGATTTGTCAAAATTTATATTAGATGAATTGTATTATATTTTCATTTAAGATAGTATTTAAAAAGAAGTAGAAGCAGAAAAAAATCATGAAATCTTTAGTATTTTACCACTAATTATAAACAAAATTCAACAAAAATACCACTTTATCCACTAACCAACAAAGGCAATGTCACCAACAATATGAGCTCTGGTAGGCTGGTGAGGGGAAAATTGTGATCGCACCATAGCTGAATTAGGAGGTAGTTTGCAATATGGAGTGTTGCCAGGCTTGCCACCTTGCCGCACTTCTTGCCCCGGAACAATTCTCTGGGTCTGACTGGGTTTCCCACTAGTAAATGAAGCCATGTTGTAGTATGGAGAAGTTACCTGGGTTTCCCGATTTTCCCGATTTTGTTGAAGAGCTTGATGAGGGTTGGGAGAATTACTGGGTGATGTTCCACTTCCAAATCCTTTTGGAGGAGGAATATTATGGTATGGAGCTGGAGATATAGTAGTTCGAGCTGGCAGTGTGGCAGTGGAAGCCCCACTATGATATGGTGTTGCCGGTTTTCCCTGACTTTGTGCCATGTTTTGAAAAGACTGAGACGCTGGATTTGCTCTAAATGTGGTTGTGGCAATAGTGCCATACATAGAATTTCCATTAACAAGAGGGGAGTGTGCACCTACTTTTGAGTCTGTATTATCCAGCTTAACTTCAGTTCTACTGTGATGAAGAGGAAGGGGTGATCTTGTGTCATTTGGCTCCTGATTTCTCAAGGTTCTTGGAGGAAGCTGCTGTACCTTATTAGATGACAGTGATCGGGCGATGGGCAGCATGTGAGTGTTTGCATATATTGGTTCTTGGACCTCGCTTGATCTAGACGATGTAGTGGAGCATGACTGAAGGGTACTATTACTGCTCCCAGAGCCTTTGGAGTTGGCATCATCCTCTACAGATCCAGGAGATGCTGCATTCAACCGGACCGGCTTCTGTCGCTCTAAATTATTTACAAGAGTATGCAACTCTTCAAGCTTTTCTCTGAAGAGAGCATCCTTGATGTTTGATTTATAGTTTAAATTTGGCCCATGCTCATCACCTGCAAATTGTTGTGCATGTTTGTGAGCATTTCCAGTTCCTTTGGACTTCGACTCCTCATTCTCCTTGGAAAAGCTTGACGACTTGGCAGCCTGATGTTGGCTGGTGGGACTTGGATTATTCCGTCTAGTCATGTGCTTTCCATTCTCAAACCAAATGGTTTCATATTTGTGAATATTTCTGTTATGTTCTAAGGCTGGATGGGATTTCTCATCTTGTGTTTTAGGCTCACTCTGAGTAACCGGATTCACTGCCTGTCTGTAACTGTTCCGTCTTTCTCTTGTCCGTAAGCCCTGGGGTGCCACATTGACTTTACTTCTGACTTCATCAACATCCATACTTGTATTTAGAGATGTATCACTGCATTTACTACTGTTGTCTAATGCTTTAGATACTTTGTCAGCATCTTTTTCTGGCAGTTTTGGCATAAGAGAAGGCACTGGAGATTTGTTATTGCCATGGAGAAGGTAATCTTGGCAGTCTTGATACACCTGCCTTGCAATTGGATCAAGATCTTTCTTCGAACAAAAGTCTCTCTTTATGTCAGTGCTTTTATGATTTCTTTTATCTTTAGTACCTAGCAATTCATAATTTACAGTTTCAAACACTTCGTCTACACTTGCATTAGATTCACCAAAATCCATCATTTCATAGTCTGCAGATCCTGGAGTGGTAGCAGAAACAGGTGTAGTAGCTGAGATGGGTGTTGTAGAAGCTGATAACAAGAGGGGAATTTTCTCTCTGGAGGTAGATTTCAAAAGAGAAGCCTCAGGTTTACTCTGAGATGAGGGTATTACCTCATCATACACAGGAAACTTGCCAGTGATTCCCTTCTTTAGAACATGAGGATCCATATAGAAGTCAGATGGGTCTTCTTCAACAGAATCAGGTTGTGAAAGTCCACTTAGTGGACAATTAGCATATTCATGGGGTTCTTTGTTGTCTCGTGAACCCCTTTTAGAGGGCAATGGTACGTAAACATACCTTGTAGCTTCTTTTGTATCTGATTTGGGATTTCTAACTACTCTAGCATTCACATATTCTTTACTTGTAGTTTCATCTTGATTGAGCTCTGAAGTTGGAGATGGTCTTGGTGTCGACGATGGTGATACACCGGAGGTTTTAGTAGATAGTTTACCATCAGCTCCTGGAGAAGCCTGTGATACTCGAGTGCTAGGAATAGTCGTCACAGTTAGTACTGGAGGAAGATTATCATAATCATTTCGTGATACAACCTGAAGGTCCTTTGGGCAGTCATATATGGATTTATCCATTTGGTTTTGCTGAGAACTATTCCAAAAGAGTGGATTCTCATACATGGATGAAACCATTATAGGTGCAGTCTGTGGGATGTGAGATGCAGCTGTTGTTGGCAGCACAGGAGACTGTGGGTAAGACTGAGTTGTTGTAATATAGAGTGACTCTGGAAGATGAAAGCTCCTTAAGCGTTCTCCAATTATCCTTTTAGGAGGTATCTGTGGTTTTATGTCAGTCTTATTTTCAGGTACCCTTTGCTCTTTTGAATTAAAGGAATGGGGTGCACTAGAAACATTAGGTATTTGATACACAGATAATTTGAACCCTTCTCTTGGTGAAGGAATGTCTCCTATGAAGTTTACACTTCCGCTCTCAGACTTGCTGAGGGCAGAGTTGTCTCCCTTACCTCGATCAAGACTGAAATATGTATTTATATCTGCTTTCTTTCTAGCCAGCTCAGGACTCCTGGTTGATGCAATGGTGTTAGTTGTAGAATCAACAGGTCGGGCATACCTGAACGACTTACTTTTTTTAACAGGCAATGCTGGCCTGTCATCTACTCGTGCTAACAAAGCCGAAGTTGACCCATCTTCTTGAGACTCACTCATGGCATGACTTCCCCGTCTACGAGAAACGGGACTGGAGTACACTGGACTAGAGGGCGGTTTAGAGGCACTTACAACAGTAACTGGAGCAGTTGAAGCCATATGCATTTTGGACGAATCTTGCAGTGAAGATGGGCATAAATTTTGTTGTCGGGATTTTTCAATAATTTCGTATGCTTTTTTTGACTGTAAAGTCTCTTCTGCTCCAAGACTACTTTTACGTTTAACTCGAAAGCCTCCTTCTGGGTCTGGATGAACGCTGAGGTTAGTTCTTGATGTTACACTGCTTGCACTTCTTGACAATCTTATACCTTGTGTTTCTACATCTCCACTTTTTTCAAAGAGTTCCTTAAGCTTTGCAATACTAGGTCTGCGAATAATTTCAGCATTCTTATTCACTGCATCCTCATCTGAATTATTATTTTCATTATTAAATCCTTGATTTTCTGTTTGATTTTCAGATGGCTTTCTATGTGTAATCCTTGGAGATGGTGTTCTACTCTTTGTGGGAATGGGTAGCGAGGAGAGGCCAAGTCCATGTAGGGGTGTTGGAGTAGTATTTGGAGTGGCAGCTGGTGTTGAATTGCTAGATGACAGAGAATGCGGGCTTGCTGATAGCAAAGACGCCAATATACCTCTTTGTGGACCACTGCCAGTGGGAGAGGATAATGACGGTTGGGTAACTTGCCTTTTGTGGGCAGCATTTTCTGCATCTTTTTCAAGCTTTGATGAGGGATGTACACCCATCTTTGTATTGGAATGAGGGGTAAGCAAATGGTTTGATGATGATTGTGAAACTGATGCCTGGGTGCTGGAGTAGCAGGAATTGGTGAAGATAGATGTGGATTGCATAACGTTTGATGGGAAACAAGCTGTAGAAGGCACTGTATAACTAATCTGTGCTTGGCTAGGAGATGGAAGAGAAACAGGAGACGCTTGAGGCATGGGTGATGAATGACTGTGAATGGGTGATGGTTGAGGGGCTGGTGTAGCATGGGGTCCAGGGAGGACTGAATAATGGCAGGAGGCTTGGAAAGCTTCAGAGGCAAAGGAGGAACAGTAATCAGTGGCCGCTCTAGCGTACCAATTGGTGAACTCGAAGCCATGTAATCTGTTGAAAAGAAACAATAACAATTGTTAAAATATGCCACATTATTCTTGCTTAAATTAATATTTAATAATTATTGTAACCTATCTATGAAAGGATTTGTGCCTCACTATTAGTGGACAGTGGACTGAGCCCCAACCACTTCTGGCTGTGAATAACTCACATGGGTTTAGTGCTCTGTATAATTAAAATAAATTGATCATGCCCACATGATTATGCAGTCTACTCCTCCAACTCACAATGCAACCTAATCTCATGCCAAAAATAATATGCATGCATATTTAAACATTTCCAGCTGCTGTTCAATCATTGTGTTGTCAGAAGAGCTGTTTTTTTTTTCATTATTTTCCTTATTTGTAATCAAATATACATTTAAGCAACCAGACCTAAAGAAAATACTATTTAATGGAACATTAGTAAACTACTATTTAAAAATCATCCGAGAAAATTAATGAAATAAGACGAGGACAGGTTACATGTACAGACTATCATTGATTATCTTTTCATTTCTTTTATATAAATTGTTTAAATCAAATTGTTCATCATTTTTTTAATTAAATTATAAAAAATTAATTAAAATCTGTAAAGGAATGCTCTTTTACTCAAAATTAATGCTTTTTAACCAAATACGTATACTTTAAGGTAGTAGGTTGGTAGACAGCAACCACCCAGGGAGGTACTACCGTCCTGCCAAGTGAGTGTAAAACGAAAGCCTGTAATTGTTTTACATGATGGTAGGATTGCTGGTGTCTTTTGTCTGTCTCATAAATATGCAAGATTACAGGTACATCTTGCTACTTCTACTTACACTTTTGGGTCCCCAAATACACATACATGTAACAAAGTTTATTTTATACACACTCATCTGAGTTTTTCTTTGATTTTACTTAATAGTTTTTGGTCTTATTACTTTTCCTTTTATATCCATGGGGAAGTGGAATAAGAATCTTTCCCCCGTAAGCCATGCGTGTTTTTAAAAGTCAACTAAAATGCCGGGAACAATGGGCTATAACCCCTTTTCCTGTAAAGATTACTAAAAAGAATAAGAAAAAGAAAATTGTCAAAAAGTGGGAAAGCCTGAATGTGCGTGGATGTTTTTGCAAATGATAAGAAAGAGATGATTGTGGATAATTATGAATGAGAAGAAACTGGATGTCCTGGCTTTAAAGTGAAAAAAAGCTGAAGGGGGTTTGGGGGAGTTTTTAATGGAGAGGAATAAATGGGGTTAGGTCAGGGTTTTCAAATAGAGTTAGAGCAAAGAAGGAGTAGCAATAATGTTGAAGGATAAGCTATGGCAGGAAAAGAGGGACTACAAATGCAAAAATTCAAGGATTATGTGGAGTAAAATAAAGATTGGATGTGAAAAGTGGGTTATAGTAAGCGTTATGCACCTGGAGAAAGAAAGAAGTGTAAGAAGAGAGAGTTTCCCTGGAAATGTTGAGTGAATGGGGTGGGAGTTTTGAATCAATTGTGAGATTTAATGGTGGTTGGGGATTTCAATGCTAAAGTGGGAAAAAATGTTTATGGGGGGAGTAGTAGGTAAATTTGGTGCCAGGGTAAATGTAAATGGGAGCCTTTAATTGAGCTATGTGTAGAAAGAAATTTGGTAATAAGTAATACATATTTTATGAAAAAGAGGATAAATAAATATACAAGGTATGGGTTGTAGCACGTAATGAAAGTAGTTTGTTAGATATGTATTTTGGGGGATAAAAGTTGATGGGTAGGCTCCAGGATGTACATGTTTATAGAGGGGCAACTGATATGTCAGATCATTATTTAGTTGTAGCTACAGTTAGAGTAAGAGGTAGAAAGGGAAAAGAGGAAGGTGGCAACAACAAGTAAGAGGGAGGTGAAAGTGTATAAACTAAGGGGGGAGGAAGTTGGGCGAGATATAAGCGACTATTGCAGAAAGGTGGGCTAGTGCAAAGATGAGTAGTGGGGGGGTTGAAGAGGGTTGGAAAGTTTTAAAAATGCAGTATTAGAATGTGGGGCAGAAGTTTGTGGTTATAGGAGGGTGGGGGCAGGAGGAAAGAGGAGTGATTGGTGTAATGAATGAATATAAAAGGGTGTGATAAAAAGAGAAAGGTCCGCTTACAGAGGTTTTTACAAAGCAGAAAGTGTTTATAAAAGAGCAGAGTATATGAGAGTAAAAAGAAAGGTGAAGAGAGTGGTGAGAGTGTGCAAAAGAAGAGCAGATGAAAGATGGGAAGAGCCACTTCAAGAAATTTTAATGAAAATAAGAAAAAATTGTGGAGTGAGTTAAACAAGTTAAGAAAGCCTAGGGAAAGTATGGATTGTCCGTTAAAAACAGAGTAGGGGGATTATAGATGGGGAGAAGGGAGGTATTTAGGTAGAATGCAAAGTAAAGAAGAGCAGAATGTAAGTGTGGTGGAGGTACCGTAGGCATTACGTAATGAAAGGGGGTAAAGAGCAGCCCTGGAACTGATGGGAATCATACAGAAATGTAAAAGTATGGGGGATATAGTGTTTGGAGAGGTTGGAACTTTTTGTTTAATAAATGTATGAAAGAGGGGAAGGTACCTAGGGATAGGTCGAGACATGTAAAGTCCCTTTATATTAAAGGGAAAGGGGACAAAAGAGATTAAAAAATTATAGAGGAATAGTTTACTGAGATACCAGGATAGTTATACGGTAGAAAGTTTATAATTGAAAGAATTAGAGGTAAGACAAAATGTAGAATTGCGGATGATCAAGGAGGCTTCCAGAGTGGGTAGGGGATGTGTAGATCAAGTGTATACATTGAAAGCGATATATGTGACAGTATTTAGATAAAAGGGTAGGAAGTTTTTATTGCATTTATGGATTTAGAAAAGGCATATGATAGAGTGGATAGAGGAGCATGTGGCAAATGTTGCAAGTTTATGGAATAGGTGGTAAGTTACTAAATGCTGTAAAGAGCTTATATGAGATATGAGGCTCAGGTTAGGGTTGTAGAAGAGAGGGAGAGTACGTCCCGGTAAAAGTAGGTCTTAGACAGGGATGTGTAATGGTCACCATGTTTTTTTTATATTATTATCACACTGGCCGATTCCCACCAAGGCAAAGGGTGGCCCAAAAAAGAGAAAACTTTCACCATCATTCACCCTCACTGTCTTGCCAGAAGGGTGCTTTACACTACAGTTTTTTTAAATGCAACGTTAACACCCCTCCTTCAAAGTGTCAGGCACTGTACTTCCCATCTCCCAGACTCAAGTCCGGCCTGCCGGTTTCCCTGAACCCCTTCATTAAATGTTACTTAGCTCACAACTCCAACAGTCACTCAAGTATTAAAAACCATTTGTCTCACATTCCTCCTATCAAACACGCTCACGCATGCCTGCGGAAGTCCAAGCCCTCGCACACAAAACCCTCCTTTGCCCCCTCTCTTCCAACCTTCCTAGGCCGACCCCTAACCCCGCCCCCTTCCTTCCACTACAGAGTGATACACTCTTGAAGTCATTCTGTTCGCTCCATTCTCTCTACATGTCCGAACGCACCTAAACAAAACCCTTTCTCAGCCCTCTGGACAACAGTTTTTGAGTAATCCACACACCTCCTCACTAACTTCCAAGTACAATTCCTCTGCATTATATTCACACCACACATTGCCCTCAGACATGACTCTCCACTGCCTCCAGCCTCTCCTCAACTGCAACATTCATCACCCAAGCTTCATCACACCCATATAAGAGCGTTGGTAAAACTATACTCTCATACATTCACGCTCTTTGCCTCCAAGGACAAAGTTCTTTCTCCACAGACTCCTAAGTGCACCACTCACTCTTTTTCCCCCTCATCAATTCTATGATTCACCTCAATCTTTTCATAGACCCATCCGCTGACACGTCCCCATCCCAAAATTATCTGAATACATTCCACCTCCTCCCATACCCTCGCCACTCGCAATCTGATATCACTCTTTCATCACCTAATCTTTTTGTTATCCTCATAACCTTACTCTTTTCCTGATTTCACCTTAATTTTCTCTTTGCATAACACCCTACCCAAATTCATCCACCAATCTCTGCACTTCTCTTCAGAATCTCCAAGAGTCTCACAGTGTCAACAGCAAAGAGCGCTGTGACAACTCCCACATTTTGTGTGTTATACTTTATGCTTTTAACTCCACGCCTCTTGCCAAGACCCTCGCATTTACTTCTCTTACAACCCCATCTATAAATATATTAAACAACCACGGTGACATCACACATCCTTGACTAAGGCCTACTTTTACTGGAAAAAATTTCCCTCTTTCCTACATACTCATAACTTGGGGAGCCTCACTATCCTCAGTAAAACTCTTCACTGCTTTCAGTAAACCTACCTTCCTACACCATACACTTGCAACATCTGCCACATTGCCCCCCTATCCACCCTGTCATACGCCTTTCCAATCCCATAAATGCCACAAAGAACCTCTTTAGCTTATCTAAATACAGTTTCCACTTATATGTTTCACTGTAAACACCTGGTCACAACAACCCCCTATACCTTTCCATAAAGCTTCCTTGTTCATCTGCTATCCTATTCTCCGTCTTACTCTTAATTCTTTCAATAATAAACTCTACCATACACTTTACCAGGATCCTCCAGCAGACTTATCCCCCTATAATTTTTTTGCACTCTCTTTTATCCCCTTTTTGCCTTATACAAGGAACTATGCATGCTCTCTGCCAATCCTAGTACCTACCCTCTTCCATACATATTATTAAATAAGTACACCAACCACTCCAAAACTGCTATATCCCCACCCTGCTTTTAATAAACATTCCTATCTTTATCCCAACAATCTCCGGCTGCCTTAACCCCCTTTCATTTTAACCCTACTGCCTCCCCCAAAAAAATCACGAAACTTCCCACAACACTCACAACTGGCTCTTCCTCACTCCTACAAGATTTATTCCCCCCTTGTCTATACTCGAAATCACAGCTTCCTATCTTCATCAACATTTAACAATTCATCAAAATATCCCTCCATCTTCCCCAATAACCTCTAACTCTCCATTAATAACTCTTCTCTCCCTATTTTTAACTGACAAATCCATTTGTTCCTCTAGATTTCTAACTAAGTTAATCTTCACATCCCAAAACTTTTCTTATTTCAACAAAATTTTTGTTGATAACAACTCACCCACCCACTCATTTGCTCTCTTTTTACATTGCTTTCACCACCTCCTCTTAACACTCTCTTCTTTTTCTCCAAATACTCTTCCTCCTTGCATCACTCTACTTTGTAAAAACTTCTCATATGCTAACTTTTCTCCCATTACTACTCTCTTTACATCATCATTCCACCAATCGCTCCTCTTCCCTCCCATGCACCCCCCCGCTTTCCTGTCACCACAAACTTCTGCTGTACACTCTAACAACTACATTTTTAACAACCTACCCCATACACTCTTCGACCCCATTGCCTAAGCTCTATTAGCCCATCTATCCTCCAAATACTGTTATATCTTACCCCTAACTGCTCCTCTTTTAGTTTATAACCTTCACCTCTCTCTTCCTGATGTTTCTATTCTCCTTGTATTCCATCTACCTTTTACTCTCAGGTAGCTACAACTAAAAGTGATCTGATATATCTGTGGCCGCCCTCTATAAACATGTACATCCTGAAGTCTACTCAACAGTCTTTTATCTACCAATACATAATCCAACAAACTACTGTCATTTCGCCCTACATCTTATCTTGTATACTTAATTAATCCCTCTTTATCTAAAATATTTATTACCTATACTAAACCCCTTTCTATACAAGTTCAATCAAAGGGCTCCCATTATCATTTACACCTGGCACCCCAAACTTACCTACCACACCCTCGCTAAAGTAGGAGAAACTTTTAGAGAGGGTGTGGTAGGTAAGTTTGGGGTGCCAGGTGTAAATGATAATGGGAGCCCTTTGATTGAACTTTGTATAGAAAGGGGTTTAGTTATAGGTAATACCACAATTACTCTCTCACTTGGTTCAAAGGCTCCTATACATTCACTTAACATCTCCCAAAATCTCTCTCTCCTCCTCTGCATTCCTCTCTTCTCCAGGTGCATACACACTTATTATGACTCACTTCTCGCATCCAACCTTTACTTTAATCCACATAATTCTTGAATTTACACATTCATATTCTCTTTTCTCCTTCCATAACTGATCATTCAACATTACTGCTACCCCTCCTTTGCTCTAACTCTCTCAGATACTCCAATATTTAATCCCATTTATTTCCCCCCACCGAAACTCCCCTAACCCCCTTCAGCTTGTTTCACTAAGGGCCAGGACATCCAACTTCTTTTCATTCATAACATCAGCAATCATCTGTTTCTTGTCCATGCCGCACTACATCCACGCATCATTAAGCATCCTCAGTTATAAAGTTTTTTACCTTCTTCTCCCTCTTTTTTAGTAAATGTCTACAGGAAAGGGGTTACTAGCCCATTGCTCCCGGCATTTTTTTTTTAGTCCGCCTCATACACACGCCATGGCTTACGGAGGAAAGATTCTTTTCACTTCCCAATGGACAATAGAAGAAATAATGAAAACAAAGAGCTATTTAGAAAAAGGAAGAAAAACCTAGATGTATGTTATATATATATGCATGTGCGTGTCCAGTGAAGCTGGGGGTAGGTGTGAACCATCCAAGTGGTAAGTAGGAAGTTAGCAAGATATCCCTGTTTATCAACAAGCGTGTTTATGAACAGAAAAAGAAATCCAGGCAATCCTACCATCATGCAAAACAGTTACCAGGTTCTGTTTCACTGTCATCTGGCAGGACGGTAGTACTTCCATGGGTGGTTTGCTGTCTACCAACCTACTACCTTACTACCATGGTTGTTTAATATATTTTATAGATGGGGTTTGTAAAAGAAAGTAAGAATGCAAGGGTGTTCGGGAGAGGGTGGGATTAAATGATGGGATCAAATTCAAAATGGGAATTGGACACAGTACTTTTTGCTGATGAATACTTGCATATGTGAGATCCTAAAGAAAAATTGCAAAGGTAATGGATGAGTTTGAGAATGTGTGAGAGGTAGGAAGTTGAAAGTGAACTTAGAAAAGAGTAAGGTGATTAGGTAATCAAATGATTTAGATAAAGAAAAATTGGATATCAAATGGGAGGAGGAGTATGGAAAAGTGAATTTTTTCAGATACTTTGGAGTTTGACCCGAGTCGGCAGATGATTTAAGTAAGGACGAGGTAATCCATAGAATTGAGGGAAAAAAGGTGAGTGGTGCGTTGAGGTATCAATGTGGTAGTCAAAAAAACGTTTATCTATGGAGGCAAAGAAGGAATGTATGAAAGTATATAGTACCAACACTCTCATATGGATGTTAAGTTTTTGGTGGTAATGCAGCAGCGAGAGACGGTTGAGGCAGTGGAGATGATCCTGTCAAGGGCAATGTGTGGTGTAAATATTTATGCAGAAAATTTCGGAGTTGGAAATTAGGATAAGGTGTGGATTTAATAAAGCATTAGTCAGAGGCAGAAAGAGGGGTTTTGTTTGAGTGGTTTGGTCATTTAAGAGAATGGTCAAAGTAGAATGACATTGGAAAGCAATAAATCTATAGGGGAAGGAAAGAGGGGTAGGGGTCGTGCGTCCTTGAAAGGGTTGGGAAAGAGGGGTAAGGGGGAGGGGGGGGGGGGGCGGGTGGGGGGGGGGGCCTTTGACTTCCAGCAAGCGTGCAATGAGCGTGTTAGATAGACTGAATGGAGACGAATGATACTTGGACATGAACGACTGTTGGAGTGTGAGGCAGGGTAATATTTTGTGAAGGGATTCAGGGAAACCGTTTTTCATATAGTCGACTTGAGTCCTGAAATGGGAAGTACAATGCCTGCACTTTAAAGAGGGGTTTGGGGATATTGGCAGTTTGGAGGGATATGTTGTGTATCTTTATACGTATATGCTTCTAAACTGTTGTATTCTGAGCACCTCTGCAAAAGCAGTGATAATGTGTGAGTGTGGTGAAAGTGTTGAATGATGATGAAAGTATTTTCTTTTTGGGGATTTTCTTTCTTTTTTGGGTCACCCTGCCTCGGTGGGAGACGACCGACTTGTTGAAAAAAAAAAAAAAAAAAATTAAATAAACTAGGTAGTAGGTTGGTAGACAGCAACCGCTCAGGGAGGTACTACCGTCCTGCCAAGTGAGTGTAAAACTGAAGCCTGTAATTGTTTTACATGATGGTAGGATTGCTGGTGCCTTTTTTTTTTTTTTCTGTCTCATACACATGCAAGATTTCAGGTACGTCTTGCTACTTCTACTTACACTTAGGTCACACTACACATACATGAACAAGCATATATATACACACCCCTTTGGGTTTTCTTCTATTTTCTTTCTAGTTCTTGTTCTTGTTTATTTCCTCTTACCTCCATGGGGAAGTGAAACAGAATTCTTCCTCCGTAAGCCATGCGTGTTGTAAGAGGCGACTAAAATGCCAGGAGCAAGGGGCTAGTAACCCCTTCTCCTGTATATATTACTAAATGTAAAAGGAGAAACTTTAGTTTTTCCTTTTGGGCCACCCCGCCTCGGTGGGATACAGCCAGTGTGTTGAAAGAAGCAGAAATTTAAATAACTCCTCCTGTATAAATTACTAAACTTTTGTTTTTTATTTCAGACTTTCTTCTATAAACTTCTTCTTTCAACATACCAGCCGTATCCCACCGAGGTAGGGTGGCCCAAAAGAAAAAACTAAAGTTTCTCCTTTTAAATTTAGTAATATATACAGGAGAAGGGGTTACTAGCCCCTTGCTCCCGGCATTTTAGTCGCCTCTTACGACACGCATGGCTTACAGAGGAAGAATTCTGTTCCACTTCCCCATGGAGATAAGAGGAAATAAACAAGAACAAGAATTAGAAAGAAAATAGAAGAAAACCCAGAGGGGTGTGTATATATATGCTTGTACATGTATGTGTAGTGTGACCTAAGTGTAAGTAGAAGTAGCAAGACTTGCCTGTAATCTTGCATATTTATGAGACAGACAAAAGACACCACAATCCTACCATCATGTAAAACAATTACAGGCTTCAGTTTTACACTCACTTGGCAGGACGGTAGTATCTCCCTGGATGGCTGCTGTCTACCAACCTACTACCTACAGTTTTCTTCTATAAACGCTTCTTCTTTCTTTCAACACACTGGCTGTATCCCACCAAGGCGGGGTGGCCCAAAAGGAAAAACGAAAGTTTCTCCTTTTGCATTTAGTAATATATACAGGAGAAGAGGTTACTAGCCCCTTGCTCCCGGCATTTTAGTCGCCTCTTACAACACGCATGGCTTACGGAGGAAGAATTCTGTTCCACTTCCCCATGGAGGTAAGAGGAAATAAACAAGAACAAGAACTAGAAAGAAAATAGAAGAAAACCCAAAGGGGTGTGTATATATATGCTTGTACATGTATGTGTAGTGTGACCTAAGTGTAAGTAGAAGTAGCAAGACTTGCCTGTAATCTTGCATATTTATGAGACAGACAAAAGACACCACAATCCTACCATCATGTAAAACAATTACAGGCTTCAGTTTTACACACACTTGGCAGGACGGTAGTACCTCCCTGGGCGGTTGCTGTCTACCAACCTACTACCTACAGTTTTCTTCTATAAACTATTATTATTAAATAATTTGAAATTGGTAAAAGAGCCTGATTAGTAAAACAAGATGCAAAGTATGAGCATTTTTCCCATTTATATAGAATTTGACTGCAATGTTTAGTTTCAAGATGATATTTGGTACTTTATGAAAAATATACCGAGAAATAAGAATACTATGTAAGCAAAAGATTCAGAATTCCCACACTGCGTTTCCTATGCGTGTGAGAGTAGCGTGTGAGTGACCCTGTTGGTGTGAAGACAGGCACTTGGAGCCTAGTTGTGGAGCGGTGTTTGGACCTCATCTGAAAAAAAAACAACTTGCAATTGTCTATTCCTATAAGTTAAACAACCTATTCTCTCTTTTTTTTTTTTACACAGGGTTTTACAAGGTTAGGTTCAGTTTCCTAACTTTATTTACAAGTTAACAGCTGTTACTTACACCAGCTTATTTTAGAGCTTTTTTATTGTTACAAGATATATAAATAGTGGTCTTGAATTCCTGAAAGGAAGTCACAGGTAGGATACTTTCCAAGCATACCAACCAAATATCTTCAAAAGTCAAGACCTTATCACATGAAGTAATGTGCTCAATATGTTTTTTTTTTTTTTTTTTTTCAACCAATTCGGCCATTCTCCCACCGAGGCAGGGTGACCACAAAAAAAAACAAAATCCCAAATAAGAAAATTCTTTCATCAATCATTCCACTTTCATCACACTCACACATTATAACTGCTTTTGCAGAGGTAGTCAGATATAAAACAGTAGAAGCTTATACGCATAAAGAACACAACACATCCTCCAAACCTGCCAATATCCAAACCCCTCCTTTAAAGTGCGGCAATTGTTTTTTATTTCCAGGACTCAAAGTCCAACTAATAGAAAATACGAATATTTATTGACAAACTTAAATAACAGTATCTAGGCATCTCACTAAATCCATAAAAATATGTTATTGAATACAGTGGAACCTGCTTAGAGTGTATCCAATTCTAATGACTTCTCGTATCCTGATTCTCAGTATGCTGAGTCAATTTACCTCGTTAATTTAATTTGAAATGCCATTAAATCCGTTCCAGCAGAATCTGCCTCAGAGGCCAGAACAAAATACTTGAATATGAACACTAATATCAACTCTAGGCTTTTATCTATCACATTTCATCTAATATGACATAATTAAACAATATAATAACACAGAAACCTGTTACTCTAGATGAAATAAAATTGTATATAATAATTTATTTATTATTTATTTCTTCATCTGAGAATGAGGTCCCAGTAAAATTATCAGAGTGTACCTCCCATATATAACAAAACAAACAACAAACACACAAAACACACACAAAGAAGTGTTCACAGAGGAGACAGAAGTAGCTCCAGAGAACGGAGAGTGGGCACACCACCATTGCGTGCTGGAACACAAGTGCACACAACCGAGGAAGAAGTGAAGAGGCTTCTGAGTGAGCTAGATACCTCAAAGGCAATGGGGCCAGATAACATCTCCCCATGGGTATTGAGAGAGGGAGCAGAGGCGCTATGTGTACCCCTAACAACAATATTCAATACATCTATCGAAACAGGGAGATTGCCTGAGGCATGGAAGACAGCAAATGTAGTCCCAATCCTTAAAAAAGGAGACAGACATGAAGCATTAAACTACAGACCAGTGTCACTGACATGTATAGTATGCAAAATCATGGAGAAGATTATCAGGAGAAGAGTGGTGGAACACCTAGAAAGCAACGATCTCATCAACAGCAGCCAACATGGTTTCAGGGACGGGAAATCCTGTCTCACAAACCTACTGGAGTTCTATGACATGGTGACAGCAGTAAGACAAGAGAGAGGGGTGGGTGGATTGCATTTTCTTGGACTGCAAGAAGGCGTTTGACACAGTTCCACACAAGAGATTGGTGCAAAAACTGGAGGACCAAGCAGCGATAACAGGGAAGGCACTACAATGGATCAGGGAATACTTGTCAGGAAGACAGCAGCGAGTCATGGTACGTGGCGAGGTGTCAGAGTGGACACCTGTGACCAGCGGGGTCCCACAGGGGTCAGTCCTAGGACCAGTGCTGTTTCTGGTATTTGTGAACGACATGACGGAAGGAATAGACTCTGAGGTGTCCCTGTTTGCAGATGACGTGAAGTTGATGAGAAGAATTCACTCAATCGAAGACCAGGCAGAACTACAAAGGGATCTGGACAGGCTGCAGACCTAGTCCAGCAATTGGCTCCTGGAGTTCAATCCCACCAAGTGCAAAGTCATGAAGATTGGGGAAGGGCAAAGAAGACCGCAGACGGAGTACAGTCTAGGGGCCAGAGACTACAAACCTCACTCAAGGAAAAAGATCTTGGGGTGAGTATAACACCAGGCACATCTCCTGAAGCGCACATCAACCAAATAACTGCTGCAGCATATGGGCGCCTAGCAAACCTCAGAACAGCATTCCGACATCTTAATAAGGAATCATTCAGGACCCTGTACACCGTGTACGTTAGGCCCATATTGGAGTATGTGGCACCAGTTTGGAACCCACACCTAGCCAAGCACGTAAAGAAACTAGAGAAAGTGCAAAGGTTTGCAACAAGACTAGTCCCAGAGCTAAGAGGTATGTCCTACAAGGAGAGGTTAAGGGAAATCAACCTGACGACACTGGAGGACAGGAGAGATAGGGGGACATGATAACGACATACAAAATACTGAGAGGAATTGACAAGGTGGACAAAGACAGGATGTTCCAGAGATTGGACACAGTAACAAGGGGACACAGTTGGAAGCTGAAGACACAGATGAATCACAGGGATATTAGGAAGTATTTCTTCAGCCACAGAGTAGTCAGGAAGTGGAATAGTTTGGGAAGCGATGTAGTGGAGGTAGGATCCATACATAGCTTTAAGCAGAGGTATGATAAAGCTCACGGCTCAGGGAGAGTGACCTAGTAGTGATCAGTGAAGAGGCAGGGCCAGGAGCTCGGACTCGACCCCCACAACCTCAACTAGGTGAGTACAACTAGGCGAGTACACACACACACACAAAAGAGGTGGTAACAGAAGAAGTAGAATATTAAAACAGTTGTAGAGAGAAATCACAGTGTTTTTCCTTCAAATCCTTTTATTCACATGTACCTATAGAAGGACCCCATCTATGTGGTAACATATTTAATGGTAAATACCTTGTTTTTCAGGCTTCACATAGAGCTCTTCATAGTCACTTTCCTTCTCACGGAGGATGAGCGGTGTACCATCAGTGGCGACGTTCTCATACGGATGAGCATCGATCACTTTTAGTCTCTCTTTAAAGAGTTCTCGAACAGCTCTGTGTAAAAGAATATATTGCTCCCTGGTCTGGACCATAGCCACTCTTTGTCGTCGCATGTCTTTAACAAGGCCAAATAGATCCAGGTTTTCTGTTAACCTCTGAAAATCAAATTACATTATTGTACTACTTAACCATAACTAAAATTTTAAATAATAATATTTTTTTTTTTTTTTTCAACAAGTTGGCCGTCTCCCACCGAGGCAGGGTGACCCAAAAAAGAAAGAAAATCCCCAAAAAGAAAATGCTTTCATCATCATTCAACACTTTCACCACACTCACACATAATCACTGTTTTTGCAGAGGTGCTCAGAATACAACAGTTTAGAAGCATATACGTATAAAGATACACAACATATCCCTCCAAACTGCCAATATCCCAAACCCCTCCTTTAAAGTGCAGGCATTGTACTTCCCATTTCCAGGACTCAAGTCCGACTATATGAAAATAACCGGTTTCCCTGAATCCCTTCACTAAATATTACCCTGCTCACACTCCAACAGATCGTCAGGTCCCAAGTACCATTTGTCTCCATTCACTCCTATCTAACACGCTCACGCACGCTTGCTGGAAGTCCAAGCCCCTTGCCCACAAAACCTCCTTTACCCCCTCTCTCCAACCCTTTCGAGACGACCCCTACCTCGCCTTCCTTCCCCTATAGATTTATATGCTTTCCATGTCATTCTACTTTGATCCATTCTCTCTAAATGACCAAACCACCTCAACAACCCCTCTTCTGCCCTCTGACTAATACTTTATTAACTCCACACCTTTTCCTAATTTCCACACTCCGAATTTTCTGCATAATATTTACACCACACATTGCCCTTAGACAGGACATCTCCACTGCCTCCAACCGTCTCCTCGCTGCTGCATTTACCACCCAAGCTTCACACCCATATAAGAGTGTTGGTACTACTATACTTTCATACATTCCCTTCTTTGCCTCCATAGATAACGTTTTTTGACTCCACATATACCTCAATGCACCATTCACCTTTTTTCCCTCATCAATTCTATGATTAACCTCATCCTTCATAAATCCATCCGCCGACAAGTCAACTCCCAAGTATCTGAAAACATTTACTTCTTCCATACTCCTCCCCAATTTGATATCCAATTTTTCTTTATCTAAATCATTTGATACCCTCCTCACCTTACTCTTTTCTATGTTCACTTTCAACTTTCTACCTTTACACACATTCCCAAACTCATCCACTAACCTTTGCAATTTTTCTTTAGAATCTCCCATAAGCACAGTATCATCAGCAAAAAGTAACTGTGTTAATTCCCATTTTGAATTTGATTCCCCATAATTTAATCCCACTCCTCTCCCGAACACCCTAGCATTTACTTCTTTTACAACCCCATCTATAAATATATTAAACAACCATGGTGACATTACACATCCCTGTCTAAGACCTACTTTTACCGGGAAGTAGTCTCCCTCTCTTCTACACACCCTAACCTGAGCCTCACTATCCTCATAAAAACTCTTTACAGCATTTAGTAACTTACCACCTATTCCATATACTTGCAACATCTGCCACATTGCTCCCCTATCCACTATCATATGCCTTTTCTAAATCCATAAATGCAATAAAAACTTCCCTACCTTTATCTAAATACTGTTCACATATATGCTTCAATGTAAACACTTGATGTACACATCCCCTACCCACTCTGAAACCTCCTTGCTCATCCGCAATCCTACATTCTGTCTTACCTCTAATTCTTTCAATTATAACCCTACCATACACTTTTCCTGGTATACTCAATAAACTTATTCCTCTATAATTTTTACAATCTCTTTTGTCCCCTTTCCCTTTATATAAAGGGACTATACATGCTCTCCGTCAATCCCAAGGTACCTTCGCCTCTTTCATACATTTATTAAACAAAAGTACCAACCACTCCAACACTATCTCCCCCTGCTTTTAACATTTCTGTCATGATCCCATCAGTTCCAGCTGCTTTACCCCCTTTCATTCTATGTAATGCCTCACGTACCTCCCCCACACTTACATTCTGCTCTTCTTCACTCCTAAAAGATGGTATACCTCCCTGACCAGTGCATGAAATTACCACCTCCCTTTCTTCCTCAACATTTAAAAGTTCCTCAAAATATTCTCGCCATCTACCTAAATTTATTTAAATTTATTTATTTTCTGCAGTATAAAGGTAATGTAGTTTACATGTATTAAAATATTGTTAGGCACAAAAGAAACCCACTAATATGCATTAAATAATGACAATTTTGAAAGCGCAGCAAACAAGGGGGTATAAATGTGAAAATTAAGTGGTTTAGAAACAACTGGGATGTGTAATAAGTACATAATACACAAATAACCTGAGTTATTTGTGTATTGCTCCAGTCACAGTATTGTGCCTTTTTATTCTTTATGTGCAATAGGGGTTATTTACAATTTATATGTTTGACTGGAAGTGAAAGGAGTGATAAGAGAAAAAGATTCTGGGAATGTTTAGGAACGTTGAGAAGACGAAAAAAACTTAGGGGGACGATGACTTTAATGCTGAACTGGAAGACACCTCCCTCACCTTACCTTCCTTTCCCTAGATCAAACCCGTCTACCACTCATTCCCCATTCACTGTCATCCCTATGGGTTTAGCACTTCATGAATGGAATAATAATAATAATTAGACCGTCATGTGTTAATGATAGTAAAATACCCTTAATTGAATTGCACAGTGGACCCTCGACCAACGATGGCATCGACTAACGTTAAATCCGACCAGCGATACATTTTAACACAAAAATTTTGCCTCGACTAGCGCTAAAAAACTAGACCAACACTATTCGTTCCGTCTGAGATGCGTCCACTTCTGGCCAGTGTTTACAAGCCAGCCAGCCACCGCGGTTGCTTTCAAGCATACAATCGGAACATTTCATATTATCACAGCCTTTTTAGTGATTGCACCTGCAAAATAAGTCACCATGGGCCCCAAGAAAGCTTCTAGTGCCAACCCTACAGCAAAAGGGTGAGAATTACTATGGATATGAAGAAAGAGATCATTGCTAAGTATGAAAGTGGAGTGCGTGTCTCCGAGCTGGCCAGGTTGTACACAAAACCCCAATCAACCATCGCTACTATTGTGGCCAAGAAAACGGCAATCAAGGAAGCTGTTCTTGCCAAAGATGCAACTATGTTTTCGAAACTGAGATCGCAAGTGATAGAAGATGTTGAGAGACTGTTATTGGTGTGGATAAATGAAAAACAGATAGCAGGAGATAGCATTTCTCCAGCGATCATATGTGAAAAGGCTAGGAAGTTGCATGAGGATTTAATTAGAAAAATGCCAGCAACTAGTGGTGATGTGAGTGAATTTAAGGCCAGCAAAGGCTGGTTTGAAAGATTTAAGAATCGTAGTGGCATACATAGTGTGATAAGGCATGGTGAGGCTGCCAGTTCAGACCAAAAAGCAGCTGAAAAAAATGTGCAGGAATTCAAGGAGTACATAGACAGTGAAGAATTGAAACCTGAACAAGTGTTTAATTGTGACACTGACAATGTTGTGAAACATTTTAGGAATGTCATAAAGGAACGGGAGGTACAGGCCTCTATGCACAGATATGTTGTGCGACAGAGGTCCAGTGACTCTCAAGCTGGTCCTAGTGGCATTAAAAGAAGAAGGGAAGTAACCTCGAAAAAGGACTTGTCACCTCAAGTCCTAATGGAAGGGGATTCCCCTTCTAAACACTAACACCATCAACACTCTCCCCTCCTCCCATCCCATCAATCATCACCAGATCTTCAATAAAGGTAAGTGTCATGTAACTGTGCATGTCTTCTTCAGTTTGTGTGTATTAAAATTAATATTTCATGTGGTAAAAATTGTTTTTTTCAATACTTTTGGGCGTCTTGCACGGATTAATTTGATTTCCATTATTTCTTATGGGGAAAATTAACTCGACTAACGATAATTTCGATTAACGATGAGCTCTCAGAATGGATTAATGTCGTTGGTCAAGGGTCCACTGTATCTAGAAAGATATATAGTAATAGGCAATTTTTTTTTAAACACATCGGCTGTCTCCCACCAAGGCAGGGTGACCTGAAAAAGAAGAAACGTTTCTTTCTTCTTGTTTACATTTAGTAATTTATACAAGAGAAGAGGTTATAATAGGCAATATAATTTTAAAAGGTTTCATAAGCATGCAAAGTATGCTGAGAAAATGTAAGTAGAAGAAATGGAAATAAAAGGTAGTAGAGAATCCTTTAATTCTTTTACCCTTTGCCTACTGCCTTACTTTATATTCAGACAGAAATATACAACAGCCAGTAGTACAACAGCAAATGCAAAAAAAAAAAAAAAATCTATAGGAAATCAAACACAGATTTTGACTTTACCCCCCTTGGTATTTTTCCCTTCCCTCTTTACCATTTAGTACTGTATGACCCAAATGGGCTTAGCACTTATTTTTTATACTGTATAATAAAAATAATAATGACAATGTCAGCAATAAAATTAATATAGAAATAATAATAATAACAATAATGTTACCCTGCCTCAGTGGGAGGCGGTGCATTGAAAAAAATAATAACGGTAATAAAAAAGTACGTACTCAATTTAACAAACTAAGGGAAGGAAACCGGAGCCATTAAAACAATTGTGGCAGATTGAGATGATGGTTTGCCATAATCATAACGGACAAAAAGAACGGTCAATTCTCAAACAAATGGACTTTGTCCATTGGTTCCAAATCAGTTCAAACAGCAGATTACATCTTGTATTTCCGAAGTTTGTTAAATCGAGGTCCATTAAATGGAGGGTTCGCATACTGTACTACTACTTCTACTATTACTACTACTACCACCACCACTACTACTATTACTACCACCACTACTACTACTACCAATAATAATAATAGCGTAGAAACCAATTTTCAAAATAAGCACTTACCCCTGCTCTGAGGAGCCCCCATACATAATCAATGGCACATATGGTTCCCGTTCTGCCACAGCCTGCTGAGCAGTGTACCAGCACAGGTAAGGTCTCTGAGGCCTGACAGTCACGCACAAGACGCACCATATCCAGCAGTGGTCGTACGGTCTCTGGCACTCCATGATCAGGCCACAGCACATAATGGAACTGGCAGATTGTACGTTCTTCTGTGGATGAATCAAAGAATTTAAGTTATTTGCAAGACTGTTGATTCTTCTGTGAGTGCATCAAGGAATTTTGTGTTATTGATAAAGTGCATGGAAAAAATCTTTTCAAAGATAAGGACACATATCTTAATGGTGACAAAGGGACTTTTTTTTTTTTTAATCCAGAAATGGGAGCTACATTTCACTGTATCAAATTTGATTAACTCCTATTCCACAGGTGCCTTACAGCCCTCAGGGGTTTAGTATTTTCTGTGAATATACATTAATATTAAAGGAACAGATGAATGGACGAGTATTGGAACTGAGGTCCCGTGTGTTTCAGATCCTGCACTGTAACATACAACCAGAGGTTACAATAAGAGTTTTACCACCTTTACTTCTGTGAAGGTATTCAGGGAAACTGGCAGGCCGGACTTGAGTCCTGAAGATGGGAAGTACAGCACCTGCACTCTGAAGGAGGGGTGTTAATGTTGCAGTTTAAAAACTGTTGTGTAAAGCACCCTTCTGGCAAGACAGTGATGGAGTGAATGATGGTGAAAGTTTTTTCTTTTTCGGGCCACCCTGCCTTGGTGGGAATCGGCCAGTGTGATAATAATAAAAACTTCTGTGATGGGTAGTACCAGCTGCCACTGTTTCATTCTTGTGAAATATGAACCATCATTCAAATGAAACTTGAACCATCATTCTAATGAAACATGAACCATCATTCTAATGAAACATGAACCATCATTCTAATGAAACATGGACCATCATTCTAATGAAACATGGACCATCATTCTAATGAAACATGAATCATCATTCTAACGAAACATGGATGATCATTCTAATGAAACATGGACCATCATTCTAATGAAACATGAATCATCATTCTAACGAAACATGGATGATCATTCTAATGAAACATGAATCATCATTCTAACGAAACATGGATGATCATTCTAATGAAACATGGACCATCATTCTAATGAAACATGAAATTTAAAAAAAAAAAAAAATAAAAACAGAATCATTCTAAGAAACATGGATGATCATTCTAATGAAACATGGATATCATTCTAATTAAACATGGATGATCATTCTAATGAAACATGACAAACAGAAACATGGCTGATCATTTTAATGAAACATGGATGATCATTCTAATGAAACATGGATGATCATTCTAATGAAACATGGATGATCATTCTAATTAAACATGGATGATCATTCTAATGAAACATGGACCATCATTCTAATGAAACATGGCTGATCATTTTAATGAAACATGGACCATCATTCTAATGAAACATGGACCATCATTCTAATGAAACATGGACCATCATTCTAACAAAACATGGACCATCATTCTAATGAAACTTATAATGTATTATCATTTTATTAAAGAAGAGCCATAGTTTTACAAAAAAAGGGTAAAAAAAATGCATCCACACATTTACCCGTTTTGCCAGAGTCAGATGTGTACTTTATCTTGAGAGTTCTGACCATGAAGTCTGGACACACCTGTCGAGCCTTTACGAACGACACAGTTACGTTACCAAACTGCCTCTCCTCGTTCTGGCTGTTTACCCAGTAACACTCACACTTGTGCTGAAAGAAAAACAGTCGGGATTTCAAAACAGGAGGGAATAAAGTCTTGAACATTAGGACGTGTTTCCATAAAATACCTGCTGTTCATGTTCACCCATCAGTAAAATGGGTACCTGGGTGTTAGTGGACTGGTGTGGGTCGCATCCTGGGACAAAATTGACCTAATTTGCGGGAATTGCTCTGCTTAACAAGTGGCTTTCTATACAGTATTATGTCACTGATGTCAGCTATGGTTTGTATACCTTGTACATGTACTTGTAGAACTATAGATGATATTATCAGTTGTTGAGTGTGACTCTCTCGTATCTCACATAATGTAACTTTGATATTTTTTTGAGTTATCCTGGGTAATCTACATATATGCTGCTATGTATGATAATTTATGTAACTGTATTTATGTATACCTATACCTGAATAAACTTAGACTTTTCCTTGAAGAGGGCATCCTGAGGATGGCGAAAGGCTCGTAGGAACACAAGAATGTAGTTAAGTTATACCATGAATTAAGGTAAGATCCTTTGCTTCACCTTATGAAACAAAGCAAATGCAATAATAATTATGGACACGATAGATTATAGTGGAAAAATGAACATGTTATTAGAAGATGAGGGGAACTTGCGTGCCTCTTAAGACGAGGTAATAAAAGGGTAACTCACTTTGCCACCTTCCGTCTCGTTGGATGCCATAATAATGACCTGAACCTCACACTCCACCACCATCCTCCAGAAGTCTGGCACCGTGTGGGGCAGCGGTCCCTGCGAACACAAAACTCACATTAATAATGCGTGATAATCCAGGCGGATGAATGGGAATGACTTGGGTCCCACGTCCAAAACTTATCCAAATCCTCTAATCTGTAATTCAGATGTCAGAGACAAAAGGTGTTCGATAACAAGATGGTCAGATTCCTGCTACAAGAAGCCGGATCAACTGGGTTACGTGGGCCTGCCAGCCACCAGCACAAATAGCCTGGCTGACTAAGTGGCTTCAAGCCGGGTTGCGGGGAAAGGGGTCAGGCCCTAATCCATCGGGAGGCTTGGTCAAGGACTTGGCTACAAGGGCAATGACCCCCGGAGCATCCTCCAGGTAGGTAGGCAGGCAGACCGGTGACAGGCATACCACAGGCAAGGCAGCCACACAATACAACTAACTTTGACATTTAAAAAAAGCATACACACTGATTCACATAGCTTCATTACTATTCAAGACTCATCACCACCTTGTTATCCATTCTCCCTCCCTCTCTCACACACAGTCACCCATCCCATTAACTCTTTTCAATTTCTGCTATCAAAGACCACTCACATTCAATATCCGAGGGTCATTCTTTGCATGCTCAGAGAAAATCTTCCAAATATGTCTCCAGTAAGCGAGCAGAGTGCATCCAGATAAATACTGTTGGATGACTAACAGGGCCGACAAGTATAGGAAGGGAGTGTGTGTTTGGAGTTATCGTGACTAAACACTGAGTCATATTGAGATTTGAGTATCTCGCTCATTTCTTTGTTGTCATCTGTGTGTGTCTCAGCTCTTTTAAACGAGGAACCAATACTGGATGTGGTTTCTGCCCTAGATTTGGCATGAGAAAAGAAATATTTTGGGTTCCTTTCAATTTCATTAAGTTATGGCTTGAAATCTAAATCTCAATCTGTCTGTCTGTCTGTCTGTCTCTCTCTCTCTCTCTCTCTCTCTCTCTCTCTCTCTCTCTCTCTCTCTCTCTCTCTCTCTCTCTCTCTTCTCTCTCTTCTCTCTCTCACCTGAGAGCCGATGTAGGCCCGGGAGCCGCTGGCCCCTCTGATGTAGTTAGCATTGATGTAGTCACTACCTGGCACGCCAGGGAAGCTACTCAGCACCACGCGAGTGTAGTCATCTGAAAAATAAAATCAATCTCATTAGCTGATCGAGTCATCAACCAGAAAGCCTGGTCTGAGACCGGACAGCAGGGGCCATTAACCCCCGGGAATCTATAACAGATTTGTAGACCACACTTAATATTATTTTTGCCTGGATATTTGTAAACACTGGTACTAGTCATTAAGGCTGAATGTTGCCTGTACACCATCAGGCAAGGATACTGGACGGATATATATATATATATATAATATATATATATATATATATATATATATATATATATATATATATATATATGTCGTGCCGAATAGGCAGAAACTTGCGATCTTGGCTTAAATTAAGCACTGCTAATTTGCCATATACGGTACAAGAAATATTTTTTCAATTAATTTTCGCCAAAATCTTTGAACCATAACGAAAATAAAATATATTAAACTTATTTGAGAATATTAATTATTGTAAACCAATCTAAAATATATTTAGATTGTTACATAACTAAAAAAAAATTATTCAGTTAAATAATATTTGTATAGGTTAAGTTTTGCAAATTCTTTTCATCAAATTATAATTTTTACATTTACCTAATGGAAAAATATTCTTTAAAGCTAAGAGAAATTTTAAGACAAGGACTTAATTTTAAAATGATTCATTGTAATATGACATTTTTACATATTTCGATATATATATATATATATATATATATATATATATATATATATATATATATATATATATAATATATATATATATATATATATATATATATATATATATTATAATCATATTATAAGTGTTAAACTTATAATAGCAGGAATAAAGTAGACTCCTCATTCATCCTGAGTAGAGTTATTATGACTCTACTGAAGGAAAGGTTGATTTTTTACACTCTTAAGCAGAGTAATCATTTACAACACTTGTACAGGAAGTGAGCATCAACTGGCACTAGTTCACTGAGCAGTCATATGTAATAACCTTAACCTAGAAAACGCTAACTACAAAGAAAATCTTACTAGACTGTAAAGAGACAGTGATGAGTCTTTCTTTTTCCTCGTTTCCCATTAATAATGTCCCCTAGGTAAGGTAAGGTAAGGTTTGTTAGGAAACAGGGTGTTTCCTGACGCGGGTCTTGGCCATATGATGACCCACAGATGGAGCTTTTGGTCATCTGATCAAGCTTAGTGCTTTTATCTTTCGGAAAAGTCAATATTTTTCACTAAGCAGTCTTATATTACCTACATATACCCAAGACTTTTTTTTTTGTAGACCTTCCATATAAACAGCCTTTTTCATTCTTGTATATGGGGCCAGGAGCTGTGAATCGACCCTTGCAACCACAAATAGGCAAGTACATATTTCTCCAATCCAGCAAAATAACCACAGGGGAGAGATAAATAAAAGGATTAGATACCAAAAAGGCACAATACCGTGACTGTAACATTACACAAATAACCCGCACATAGAGAGAAACTTACAACGACGTTTCGGTCTGACCTGGACCATTTACAAAGTCACAAAGACACAAAAGAGGTAGGTTTGCCAGGACTGGTCCTGGCCCGGGTCTTCTCCATGTGGTGACCCGGCAACAAAAAAGTGAGGGAGTTAGTATATATAGGCGAGGAGGACGGGACCATGAGAGGAAGAATAAGAAGTTGTGATACTTCTAGGACACAACCTCCCTGTGGTTATTTTTGTATCTTTTATCGCTCATTTGCGATTACTGCATATATCCGTGTGTCACGACTCAAGAAATCGTAATGACACGATTGCAAACAAACCATACGCGACGGGCTGGAGTTTTGAGACTCTATGACCGCGGGTTCAATCCCGGCCGGGGGTATGGTCTGTGTGTCAGTTTATCCACTGGGTATTTCCCCTGAAACAAAGTGGTAATTAAGTGGGGGTATATGTAAGTGGTGTGAAGTGATCTGTAGGGAGGTGAACAGGAGCTCTGGCATACTGTCCTCTCGACACCTGTATAAAACAGGATGGCAAACGTGTCCTCCCCAACACCCACACCAGTATAACACAGGATGAGAGTATAATAAAAATGGTCTTGAAAAAAGACAAGTTGATGAATTTAAGTTGTAGATATTATCTGTGTGTATTAAATCTCCTTAGTGATGGAATTTTAAACTCGTTTGAACAAAATAGCGGTAAGGAAAGGAATTGGCCGGAAGTTGACCACTTCCGTGCGAAGTATGCAAACGTTAGCGGCGGTGGTGGTGGTGGTAGTAGGTGGTGGTGGTAGTAGGGGTATAAATGGTGGTATAAGTGATGGTGGTATAGGTGGTGGTGGTAGTAGGGGTATAAATGGTGGTATAAGTGATGGTGGTATAGGTGATGGTGGTATAGGTGGTGGTGGTAGTAGGTGGTGGTGGTAGTAAGTGGTAGTGGTATAGGTGGCAGTGGTATAGGTGGTAGTGGTATAGGTGGTAGTGGTATAGGTGGTAGTGGTATAGTGGTAGTGGTATAGGTGGTAGTGGTATAAGTGGTAGTGGTATACAGGGTAGGGTAGGTAGTGGTATGTGGTAGTGGTAAGGTGTATGGATGGTGGTAGTAAGATGTAGATGTCAGGTATGTAACAGATACTGGACTGCTACCTGTTTCTTCTCTGTTCCTGTTTTTTTTTTATATATGGGGAATCATAATGACTTTCCCAGTCTTGTGTGTATTTGTGTATGTGTGTGTAATGTGTGTATGTATGTATGTGTGTGTGTGTGTGTGTGTGTGTGTGTGTGTGTGTGTGTGTTTACCTGTGTGGTGGTAAGGGTCCAGTCATAGCTCCTGGTCCCGCCTCTTCGCTACTCGCTACTAAGTCCCCTCTCTCTCTCTCTCTCTCTCTCTCTCTCTCTCTCTCTCTCTCTCTCTCTCCTCTCTCTCTCTGCTCCATGAGTCGTATCGTAACTTTACTGATTGTTCCACTTCCTGACAACTCTAAGGGCGTGCGTGCGTGCGTGCGTGCGTGCGTGCGTGCGTCCGTGCGCGCGCGCGTGTGTGTGTGTGTGTGTGTGTGTGTGTGTGTGTGTGTGTGGTGTGGTGTGTGTGGTGTGTGTGTGTGGTGAAGTGCACATTAGCAGCTGCTACATGTGTTGTGGAACACACCGTTACACACCTGTCTTGTTTTCCCCTACCACCTGTTGCTTTAGGAAGGAGGAAGGGATGGAGGGGGGGACAGCTCGTATTATATTCGGGGGGGGGGAACTACCTGTACACAGTTCCGGGGGTCACTGACCCCTCGGCCTGGTCCCAGACTAGGCTTCCCGTTTGACGGCTCCATTAATCAGGCTGTTGCTGCTGGTTATATGCAGTCCACCATAAGCACAACAGCCTGGCTGATCAGGGGACTCGAGAAACTAAGTTCCCTCTTCAAGATAGAAGGTGTTGAACAGTCTTGGTCCCTGGAGTTCAGACACAGAAACGAAATAAAAAAGAATCAGGGTTAGACGTATTGCATCAACTTGTTGCAGGAAAGTATTGTTGCAGTGCCATACCAGAGATCATTTAAGAAAATAGAAGAACAGGCAGAGTTAAAATGTAAAATGTACCAGTGGATCAAGGGAAATGTGAGAGAGAGAAGACAGCATAACAGTAATGAACGAAGCATCAGAATGGGAGAGAGAGAGGAGACATAATAACAGTAATGGACGAGGCATCAGAATGGGAGAGAGAGAGAAGACAGAATAACAGTAATGGACGAAGCATCAGAATGGGAGAGAGAGAAGATAGAATAACAGTAATAGACGAAGCATCAGAATGGGAAGAGAGAGAAGATAGAATAACAGTAATGGACGAAGCATCAGAATGGGAGAGAGAGAGAGGAGACAGAATAACAGTAATGGACGAAGCATCAGAATGGGAGAGAGAGAAGATAGAGTAACAGTAATGGAAGAGGCATCAGAACGGGAGAGAAGACGAAGTAGATAACTGGTTCAAAAAACCGACAGAATGATAAATTAGACACTTGTGCAACGCCTGGGTATCTTTATTGTGGAAACGTTTCGCCAGCCAGTGGCTTCCTTAGTCCCACGCAGAGAAGAATGGTTGAGGTAATCAGTCCCTCACCCTGGGGTCGATGTAATCAGTTCATCTTATCAAGATTGATGGACTGATTACATCAACCGCAGGATAAGGGATTGATTACCTCAAACCCTTTCTGATCTTCACCCAGTCTTCTCTGTACGAGACTGAGGAAGCCACTGGTTGGCGAAACGTTTCCAGAAAGAAGACAGAAAGTAACAGTAATGGAAGAGGCATCAGAATGGGAGAGAGAAAAGAGTGGGTCCCACGTTTGTCCCACAACAATGACCTACCAGAAGGAACAATAATATTTATTTTCACAAGTACATGATGCAACTTATACCTCACCATAGCTGACACCAATGACATACTACTATATAAAAAGTCCCTTGTTATGCAGAGCATTTCGGGCAAATCAGGTCAATTTTGTCCCCAAGATGCAACCCACACCAGTCGACTAACACCCAGGTACCTATTTTACTGCTAGGTGAACATGGACAGCAGGTGTCTTAGGAAACAAGTCCTAATGTTTCCACCCGTACCGGGGACCGAACCACGGACCTCAGTGTGAGAAATGAGTGCGCTACCAATCGAGCTACGAGAGTCTCATGCGAAACTAATGAGAAAAATGAGAAACATGAGAGGATAGTGATCAGCTCCAGCGAGAGGTTACAAAAACTGCCGATGTGGTTTCTGGAGTTCAATTTAAACCACTGCGAGGTCATGCGAATTAGAGGAAAGATCGGGCACAAAGTACAGCAAGAACGGAGTGAAACTACAAGTATCACGAGTGAAAAATAACCTGGGGAGAATATAACGCCAAACACAGCCCAAGAATTACACATAATCCGTATGACGTCAGCCTCATACAGAAGATTAACAAACCTCAAAACAGCGATCGGGAATTTGACCTCAGTGACTGACCTTGGTCAGGTCAGTCACTGAGTACGCGGCCCCTGCATGGAACCCACTCCCGGCCATGCACGTGAAGAAACTCGAGAAAGTCCAAAGATTTGCAACTAGGCTAGTACCAGAATGGAATGTAGAAGAGGTTAAAGAACTAAACCTGACGACCTTGGCAAAGAGAACAAGGGAAGGGGGAGACATAATTACGACATGACATTTTATGATGATTTGATAGGAGATGATAAGGACAGTGTGTGTGAATTAAGAGGGCCAGGATCAAGGGGACACAGGTAGAACTCAGATGAGACACGAAGATTTCAGGAAGTATTTCTTTAGTCACAGGTTGGTTGAAAAGTGGAATGACTTGGATGAGGCAGTGGTAGAAGTATCATGTGGGAGTTCGAACACGTGGATTGGGTAAAGTAATACTCACGTAGGCTGGTAGTACGTATAATTACAGAGCGCCCTTACAGCCGTACCTTGTCTCTCTTGCTCACTCTCGTCAACTGACTGGCCTCCCACAGTACCCATATGTGAGGGGGTCTTTGAATACTGCTAGGTCAGCACAATATGAGTTCAGACAGTGACTCAGGCAGAGACGGTTGGTAGTGAGTCAACTACTGGTAACTGGTTACTACTACTGAGAGAAGCAAATCCAATACGCAGCTTTGGTAGTAGATATGATAAGGCCCAATAGGTAAGAAATCATAGACAACTTGATGATGCATTTATCAATTTGATATTGCATGCCATTAATGTATGATACAACACACACACACACACACACACACACACACACACACACACACACACACACACACAAGAAGTGGAATAGTCTGGGAAGTGATATAGTGGAGGAAGGATCCATACATAGTTTTAAGAATAGGTATGATAAAGCTCATGGAGCCGGGAGAGTGACCTAGTAGCAACCAGTGAAGACGCAGGGCCAGGAGTTGTGAATCGACCCCTGCAACCACAACTAGGTGAGTACATACAGAGAGAGAGAGGACAGACGCTGGTGTGGTCACGGGTTCTACCGTGTCAGAGATAATTTCCAGCGATGGAGAGGTGAAATGTAACTGTCCGAGTGAACATTACACACGGGGCACAACGGAGCTTCGAAGGGCAGGGCGGGGCGGGGTGAGGCAAGGTGAAACAGGGTGGGGCAGGGCAGGGCTTTTTGGGCAGGGCAAAACAAGGCAGTGCCCGGAGACTACAATCTTCAGCCGTCACATCCCAAATAACTGGACAATGGGGTGTACCTCGGCCTACATGTTACCTTTGATGGGTTTTCAGAGTCTTTCTACTCCCGGAGCCCGGCCATGGACAAAGCTCGTCTGGTGCTAACCTAGTCAACCAGGCTGTTCCTGCCAGAGGCCTACAAGTTGCAAGTAACAATAGCTTGGCTGATCAAGACATCCACTTAAGCATTCGCTCTAATCTTACCATTCATGCGATTTGCGGCCTTAATGTTCTTCAAACAGTCGATAAGGACGCGAATCTAACACGTTTTAATGGGAGTAACGCCCCTAGGACAAAATTCCTTTTTTATATAGAAGAAAATGAAAAAAAAATCAGAGTAAACTATTCATTTATAAATTTAAAAATTGTGGAAAAAATAGAATATAATTTTTACAAAAATAAATAAGGGGTAGAAAAATTTTGAAACAATAATATATATGGAAATGAATTTTAAATTGGGAATAAACTGAGAAAAGTTTCGAAACTGTGAGATAAGCCTAGTGAAGCCTTTGAAAGCCAGTGAAGCCTTTGAAAGCCAGTGAAGCCTTTGAAAGCCAGTGAAGCCTTTGAAACCCAGTGAAGCCTTTGAAAGCCAGTGAAGCCTCTGAAAGCCAGTGAAGCCTTCGAAAGCCAGTGAAGCCTTCGAAACCCAGTGAAGCCTTCGAAACCCAGTGAAGCCATTGAAAGCCAGTGAAGCCTTTGAAAGCCAGTGAAGCCTTCGAAACCCAGTGAAGCCTTCGAAACCCAGTGAAGCCTTCGAAACCCAGTGAAGCCTTTGAAAGCCAGTGAAGCCTTTGAAACCTAGTGAAGCCTTTGAAACCCAGTGAAGCCTTCGAAACCCAGTAAAGCCTTTGAAAGCCAGTGAAGCCTTTGAAACCCAGTGAAGCCTTTGAAACCCAGTGAAGCCTTTGAAGCCCAGTGAAGCCTTTGAAGCCCAGTGAAGCCTTTGAAAGCCAGTGAAGCCTTTGAAAGCCAGTGAAGCCTTTGAAGCCCAGTGAAGCCTTTGAAGCCCAGTGAAGCCTTTGAAGCCCAGTGAAGCCTTTGAAAGCCAGTGAAGCCTTTGAAAGCCAGTGAAGCCTTTGAAAGCCAGTGAAGCCTTTGAAAGCCAGTGAAGCCTTTGAAGCCCAGTGAAGCCTTTGAAAGCCAGTGAAGCCTTTGAAAGCCAGTGAAACCTTTGAAACCCAGTGAAGCCTTTGAAGCCCAGTGAAGCCTTTGAAGCCCAGTGAAGCCTTTGAAAGCCAGTGAAGCCTTTGAAAGCAAGTGAAGCCTTTGAAGCCCAGTGAAGCCTTTGAAACCCAGTGAAGCCTTCGAAACCCAGTGAAGCCTTCGAAACCCAGTGAAGCCTTCGAAACCCAGTGAAGCCTTTGAAACCTAGTGAAGCCTTCGAAACCCAGTAAAGCCTTCGAAACCCAGTGAAGCCTTCGAAACCCAGTGAAGCCTTTGAAGCCCAGTGAAGCCTTTGAAACTCAGTGAAGCCTTTGAAACTCAGTGAAGCCTTTGAAACCCAGTGAAGCCTTTAAAACCCAGTGAAGCCTTCGAAACCCAGTGAAGCCTTTGAAACCCAGTGAAGCCTTCGAAACCCAGTGAAGCCTTCGAAACCCAGTGAAGCCTTTGAAACCCAGTGAAGCCTTTGAAGCAAAGTGAAGCCTTTGAAACCCAGTGAAGCCTTTGAAACCCAGTGAAGCCTTCGAAACCCAGTGAAGCCTTCGAAACCCAGTGAATCCTTCAAAGCCCAGTGAAGCCTTTGAAGCCCAGTGAAGCCTTTGAAACCTCTGAAACCCAGTGAAACCTTTGAAACTCAGTGAAGCCTTTGAAACCCAGTGAAGCCTTTGAAGCCCAGTGAAGCCTTTGAAAGCCAGTGAAGCCTTTGAAACCCAGTGAAGCTTTCGAAACCCAGTGAAGCCTTCGAAACCCAGTGAAGCCTTCGAAACCCAATGAAGCCTTCGAAACCCAGTGAAGCCTTTGAAACCCAGTGAAGCCTTTGAAAGCCAGTGAAACCTTTGAAACCTAGTGAAGCCTTCGAAACCCAGTAAAGCCTTCGAAACCAAGTAAAGCCTTTGAAACCCAGTGAAGCCTTCGAAACCCAGTGAAGCCTTTGAAGCCCAGTGAAGCCTTTGAAACCCAGTGAAGCCTTCGAAACCCAGTGAAGCCTTTGAAACCCAGTGAAGCCTTCGAAGCCCAGTGAAGCCTTCGAAACCCAGTGAAGCCTTTGAAACACAGTGAAGCCTTTGAAACACAGTGAAGCCTTTGAAGCAAGGTGAAGCCTTTGAAACCCAGTGAAGCCTTTGAAACCCAGTGAAACCTTCAAAGCCCAGTGAAACCTTCAAAGCCCAGTGAAGCCTTTGAAGCCCAGTGAAGCCTTTGAAACCTTTGAAACCCAGTGAAGCCTTCGAAACCCAGTGAAACCTTTGAAACCCAGTGAAACCTTCGAAACCCAGTGAAGCCTTTGAAATCCAGTGAAGCCTTTGAAACCCAGTGAAGCCTTTGAAACCCAGTGAAGCCTTTGAAACCCAGTGAAGCCTTTGAAACTCAGTAAAGCCTTTGAAACCCAGTGAAACCTTTGAAACCCAGTGAAACCTTTGAAACCCAGTGAAGCCTTTGAAACCCAGTGAAACCTTTGAAACCCAGTGAAACCTTTGAAACCCAGTGAAGCCTTTGAAACCCAATGAAGCCTTGGAAACCTAGTGAAACCTTCGAAACCGCAGTGAAGCCTTGGAAACCTAGTGAAGGCTTCGAAACCCAGTGAAACCTTCGAAACCCAGTGAAGCCTTTGAAACCCAGTGAAACCTTCGAAACCTGTCTCTGGAAGATCCCGAGAAGCTGTCTGGGGAATTACCCCTCACAGCGATGATTGATTACGTCATAGCTACGCCCACACCCACACACGCCCACCAACAACGTACAGCTACGCTCCCACGCCCATGATGCACTGTACGTGGTGACATGTACACAAGTTCTCAAGGCTGCTGGTGATCTCTACCCTCAGATTAGCGGCATACGCCCACACGCCCATCTATCTATCGTATCCATGTCTACCTGTCTATCAGGTGGACAAGTGACCATGTGCACACAAGAGGTACAAGGAAGTTTGGGTTTAATAACCCAGGATAACCCAATAAAGCCATGTATGTCGTTAGACTGTCTGGCTTATTTATACTGAAATCCGTAGCTCGGCTGGCAGTGCACTCAGCTCACACACTGAGGTCCGTGGTTCGATCCACGGTACGGGTGGAAACATCAGGACGTGTTTCTTTACGACATCTGCTGCCCCTGTTCACCTAGCAGTAAAATAGGTACCTGGGTGTTAGTCGACTGGTGTGGGGGACTGACCGCCTCAAGACTACGTCTTCAAGGGGTGAAGGACTGATTACATCGTCTTCACATCTACACTGTTTCTGCCAACTCTTCTGTACTTGCTGAAGTCTACTGGAGGTTATTCCGGGGATCAACGCCCCCGTGGCCCGGTCCACGACCAGGCCTCCCGGTGGATCAGGGCCTGATCAACCAGGCTGTTACTGCTGGCCGCACGCAGTCCAACGTACGAACCACAGCCCGGCTGATCCGGCACTGACTTTAGGTATCTGTCCAGCTCTCTCTTGAAGGCAGCCAGGGGTTTATTGGTAATTCCCCTTGTGCTTGGTGGGAGGCTGTTGAACAGTCTTGGGCCCCGGACACTTATGGTGTTTTCCTGTAATATTTACTTTCTAATTTATAAAGATATACATTATTATATCATAGGAGGCCTGGTGTGAGACCAAGCTGTGTGGAAGATAATTAATCACAGCCGCTGACTGATAGTTACACAGAATAATGCTGGAAACGTTGGAACGAATGTGGAAAGTCAGAATCCGATCAGCCGGGCTGTGGCTCATATGCTGGACTACGTGTGGCCAGCAGTAACAGCCTGGTTGATCAGGCCTTGATCTACCGGGAGGCCTGGTCAAGGACTGGGCCACGGGGACGTTGGCCCCCGGAACTCAGGAAGCACCTTTGCAGGAGCAAAGGCGCTTCATATGATCGTATTTGCTTGGATCACCTCTTTTCTGCAACACTGCAAGCTCCTGACGAGTTGATTGCAACACGAAAGGCCTAGAGCTATCATTCGCCTCCCCCCGTGGTTGTCTGCACACACACATTACTATGTATTATAATTTGTGTAACTATTTATGTGTATCTGTAGCTAAATAAACTTAGTTAAACACTTGTGCAGTGTGGGGGCCGCCACTTACATGCGGATGTGACTGGGCAAGTAGCGGCCTGAGAGTCATTAGAGAGGATGACTCTATTGTGGACATCACGCCTCAGACCGGAAACTGTGTACACTCTGCCTACACCACTTCTCTTTCCCCTCCCTCCCCTTGCATCCTGCTCTTGTACCTCTCCCTGCCCTCTGTTTTTGTGTTTTAATTACTGTCCGTCCCTCTCTTGCTTTCTGTCTGCCTTTCCCTCCCTTCCTGTCTGCTTCTCCCTCCCTTCCTTCCTGTCTGCCTCTCCCTCCCTTCTTCCCTGTCTGTCTCTCCCTCCCTTCCTTCCTGTCTGCCCCTCCCTTCCTTCCTTCCTGCCTGCCTCTCCCTCCTTTCCTGTCTGCTTCTCCCTCCCTGCCTGCCTGCCTCTCCCTCCTTTCCTGTCTGCCTCTCCCTCCTTTCCTGTCTGCCTCTCCCTCCCTTGAACATTAAAATGGTATAAAATACCGACAGATTGTTAGGTAAGACACATATGCAACAGTTAAGGGTGATGGACTGATTACATCGTCTTCAAGTCTCCTCTGCTTCTATCAACTTTTCTGTACTCGACTGAAGAAGCCTACTGTGTAGGCGAAACGTTTCGAAATAAAGATACCTAACTGTTGCATATGTGTCTTACCTAACAATCTGTCGGTATTTTATACCATTTTAATGTTCAATCTGTCAGACACTGCAACACAAGGGTATCTTGGTACAGACCTGAAATCAACTTCGACAACCTCTACTATTGAGAACGGCTAGATTTGAGAGGGACCTGACCTCCCAACATCTGCGTTCTACTAGTGACCTACGTCTCACCTCCTGGCGCTATATAAGGCTCCATCCTGTCACTTCAACTCCATATTGTTTCAAACTTTGGAACAATGCTCTTCTCCAGACTGAGGGACTGACCACCTCAAAACTTTAAGGGTGATGGACTGATTACATCGTCTTCAAGTCTCCTCTGCTTCTATCAACTTTTCTGTACTCGACTGAAGAAGCCTACTGTGTAGGCGAAACGTTTCGAAATAAAGTTACCTAACTGTTGCATATGTGTCTTACCTAACACTCTCCCTCCCTTCCTGTCTGCCTCACCTTCCTTTCCTTCCTGCCTGCCTCTCCTTTCCTGTCTACTCCCCCTCCCTTCCTTCCTTCCTGTCTGCCCTCCCTCCTCTCCATCCTTCCTTCCCTCCTCTCCTTTCCTTCCGTCGTTTGTTCGTTTGTTTCAATCCTCCTCTACGTTCACCTCCTTCATTCAACTAACCTTCCTTCCATATTATCCCACATTCACTCTTCTTCAATATTCTTTGTCTTCCCAACGATCATTTCCCTTTTCCTCTTTATTCTCTAATTTCTTTCACATCATTACCTTTCATCCTTTTTTATATTCCTCTTATCTTTAGTTCTTCAGTCCCTCAGCCTTGAAAATTGTTCATTTCAGTTGCGTTGACTATTCGTGTGGCTGAGGGACTGACCACCTTAAACTCTTCAAGTGTCACCAGTATATTAAATCACTTCTGTGTTCCACTGAGGAAGCCTGCTGTCCGGACGCAACGTTTGAGGATTTCAAAATGTTGCACATGGGTATTGATGAGTAAGACACATGTGCAATAGCTGGGTATCTTTGTTGGAACGTTTCGCCTACACAGCAGGTTTCTTTAAATATTGTGCTTCAGCTCCCTCAGTACCCTCTTTAATAGTGCCCTGGTCCACAGATGGAGTAGAAGGTGGGTTGGGCAGGTGGTTTTATTTGTGGGTCTGGGTTTGAGGGAGACCTGCCTAGTGTGGGCCGGTTGGCTTGCTGCAGTGTTCCTTCTTTCTGTATTCTATGAGTGAGAGGGGATGAATTTGAGCGGGACTTACACACTGATAGGAGGGAGGGGGGAGGGTAGTTGGGGCTTGTTGCTTGGGTGGCTCTGGGGAGGGTTGGGCGAATATTTTTGTTGGTGGGTTGGTTGTGACATAGACCTGCCAAGTATGGGTCAGTAGGCCTGTTGCAATGTTCCTCATTTTTTATGTTCTTATGTATACCGTTACGATGGTAAGACACATAGGCAACAGTTAGGTAACTTTATTCCGAAACGTTTCGCCTACACAGTAGGCTTCTTCAGTCGAACACAGAAAGTAGGCAGGAACAGTAGAGATGTGAAGACCATGTAATCAGTCCATCACCCTTGAAGTCGTAGATCTGAGGTTGTCAGTCCCTCAGCCTGGAGAAGTTCAGTTCCATAGTCTGGAAGTAACTGAAGGCCAAGCGAACGAACGAACAAGTTCAGGTAAGATCCCATATGGGATGAGCGGGGAAGACGGGACAGACGAAGAATAGCACTGGAGAGGAGTGTTCTTAGTCGTAGAATTAGAGTCAGGGCTTAACCCAGCAGCTGAGGCGATCGTGGGACAGACATTAATAACAGAAATACAGGCTCTTCTGTTGGGACTCCAGTAGGGCGAGCAGGGAGGAAGGGACGGGACAGGCGAAAATTAGCGCTAGAGAGGAGTGTAGAATTGAGCCATGTCTTAACCCAAAGCGAACGTGGGTCAGAGACTGAACAGCGCAAGGTACCTGTCAGAGAATCCAAGGTTATTTGTAAATAGGGTTAGAAGCAGGATCATACAAGGAGTAGAAAAGGTTGTGTTGGTTTGTGGGTCTGCGAATGTCTTCGTCAAGGAGAGAGGTCCAGTAGTCGTGTCGTGTCTCAAGTTTGTCTATCTGTCTGTCACTGAGCGTCTTCCAGTACAGATTCAGCGCAGGGATGTCTAATTGGGCATGGAGAAACTCGCTTGTGGCGAAGTCCTCCCATCTGACATCAAGCACCCAGCGCAGCGCCTTGTTCTGGACACGCTGCAGTTTAAGTTTGTTTTAGCTGCAAGAGAGAGGGCTAGAGGAGAGTAAGTTATCAGAGGCCGTATTAGGGATTTGTAGAGGTGTAATTTGGTGCGTTGGGAGGCATGTTGCAGCTTGTAGAGGCCCGCAAGGGCCTTACTAGCTATTGCATGCCTTGAGTCTCTCTCTCTCTCTCTCTCTCTCTCTCTCTCTCTCTCTCTCTCTCTCTCTCTCTCTCGAGAGAGAGAGAGAGAGAGGGGGAGAGGAAGAGAGAGAGAGAGAGAGAGAGAGAGAGAGAGAGAGAGAGAGAGAGAGAGAGAGAGAGAGAGAGAGAGAGAGAGAGACAAAGCGACAGTGAGGAGACTTAAATACTGTCGGAAGGAGAGGTGCAGAGTAGTAGTAGACAGAATGCAGCCACTACTACTACTCTGCACCTCTCCTTACACCCTTCTGCTTTGTATTGGACTCACGATGCCAATGTGTGGCGAAACGTTTCCTAAATAAAGATTCCCATGTTGCATAAGTGTCTCAACATTCTCTACTTGGCTCTCCACCTTACGGAAGATTAAAATTAAGATTTAAGAATCTATTTCAGCATGATGCAATGTACAGAGGTGAATGACGGTATTTTATATCATTTATTTCCAGATGTAAATGACATTTAGGTGTTTATGCAGCAAGTTCCTTAATAAGCAGAGCATATACTCTTTACCCAAGTTGATTTGTTTACAGCCCACTGTATGGGCGAAACGTAGTCAATAAAGGATCACATTATACTGCATTCGTGTCGGCATTTTCTCTCCATCGTGAAGAGGAAACACCGGATGTGACGTTGTTTATCCAGTTATCTGGTCACTAGTGAACTTCTGTATTTCCTTACAACACGGTATCTCTAACTCTTAGTCATCCCTGGCACCCTCTTGATGTCCCTGGTACCCTCTTGATGCCCCTGGTACCCTCTTGATGTCCCTGGTACCCTCTTGATGTCCCTGGTACCCTCTTGATGTCCCTGGTACCCTCTTGGTGCCCCTGGCACCCTCTTGATGCCCCTGGTACCCTCTTGATGCCCCTGGTACCCTCTTGATGTCCCTGGTACCCTCTTGATGTCCCTGGTACCCTCTTGATGTCCCTGGCACCCTCTTGATGTCCCTGGTACCCTCTTGATGCCCCTGGTACCCTCTTGATGCCCTTGGTACCCTATTGATGTCCCTGGTACCCTCTTGATGCCCCTGGCACCCTCTTGATGCCCCTGGCACCCTCTTGATGTCCCTGGTACCCTCTTGATGCCCCTGGTACCCTCTTGATGCCCCTGGTACCCTCTTGATGTCCCTGGTACCCTCTTGATGTCCCTGGCACCTTTATCACCCTCCCTCCCCTAACTATTCTCTAAGCCAGGGGTTGTTATCCGGGGGTATCCATGCCCCTTGGGGTATGGGAACCAAATGTTATAATAATAATAATAATAATAATAATAAATAATAATAATAATAATTATAATAATTTATAACTTATAATAAAAAGTATTATCGATAATAATGCTGTAGTGGTGTACAGGTTAACGGACTGTTGTCAACAGACCATAGGCCTGTTGATAACAGGCCTATGTTCTCTTGCTCAGCTGTGCAGTGGGTAACGGCGCGGGTGACCACCGTTCGTAACGGGGTAACGGGTCAGTGCAAGGGAGAGCTTCCTCTGTTGAACCAACAGTAACCACTACCACTACCTCGGTCAACACGTGTGTGTGTGTGTGTGTGTGTGTGTGTGTGTGTGTACTCACCTATTTGTGGTTGCAGGGGTCGAGTCACAGCTCCTGGCCCCGCCTCTTCGCTGATTGCTACTAGGTCCTCTCTCTCCCTGCCCCATGAGATCTATCATACCTCGCCTTAAAACTATGTATGGTTCCTGCCTCCACTACATCCCTTTCTAGGCTATTCCATGGCCTGACTACTCTATGACTGAAGAAATACTTCCTAACATCCCTTTGATTCATCTGAGTCTTCAACTTCCAATTGTGACCTCTTGTGTCTGTGTCCCATCTCTGGAACATCCCGTCTTTGTCCACTTTGTCTATTCCGCGCAGTATTTTATATGTCGTTATCATGTCTCCCCTGACCCTCCTGTCCTCCAGTGTCGTCAGGCCGATTTCCCTCAACCTTTCTTCGTAGGACAATCCCCGTAGCTCTGGGACTAGTCTTGTTGCAAACCTTTGCACTTTCTCTAATTTCTTGACGTGCTTGACTAGGTGTGGATTCCAAACTGGTGCTGCATACTCCAGTATGGGCCTGACGTAGATGGTATACAGAGTCTTAAACGAATCCTTACTGAGGTATCGGAACGCTATCCGTAGGTTTGCCAGGCGCCCGTATGCTGCAGCAGTTATCTGATTGATGTGTGCCTCAGGAGATATGCTCGGTGTTATACTCACCCCAGATCTTTTTCCTTGAGTGAGGTTTGCAGTCTTTGGCCATCTAAACTATATTGTGTCTGCGGTCTTCTTTGCCCTTCCCCAATCTTCATGACTTTGCATTTGGCAGGGTTAAATTCAAGGAGCCAGTTGCTGGACCAGGCTTGTAGCCTGTCCAGGTCTCTTTGTAGTCCTGCCTGATCCTCGTCCGATTTGATTCTTCTCATTAACTTCGCATCATCTGCAAACAAGGACACTTCTGAGTCTATCCCTTCCGTTATGTCGTTCACATATACCAAGAACAGAACAGGTCCTAGGACTGACCGCTGTGCAACCCCGCTTGTCACAGGCGCCCACTCTGACACCTCGTCGCGTACCATGACTCGTTGCCTCCCTGTCAGGTATTCTCTGATCCATTGCAGTGCCTTTCCTGTTATGTGTGCCTGATCCTCTAGCTTTTGCAGTAACCTCTCGTGAGGAACTGTGTCGAAGGCCTTCTTGCAGTCCAAAAATATGCAGTCGATCCACCCCTCTCTCTCTTGTCTTACTTCTGTCACCTTGTCATAAAACTCTAGTAGGTTTGTGACACAGGATTTTCCTTCCCTGAAACCGTGCTGGTTGTCAATTATACACTTGTTTCTTTCCAGGTGCCCCACCACTCTCCTCCTGATGATCTTCTCCATGACCTTGCATACTATACACGTTAGTGATACAGGTCTGTAGTTTAGTGCCTCATGTCTGTCTCCCTTTTTAAAAATTGGGACTACATTTGCCATTTTCCATACCTCAGGGAGTTGCCCAGTTTCAAACGATGTGTTGAAGATCTTGGTTAATGGCTCACACAATATCTCTGCTCCCTCTTTAAGGACCCATGGAGAGATGTTGTCTGGTCCCACCGCCTTTGAGGTGTCAAGTTCGCATAGCAGCTTCTTCACCTCCTCCTTGGTTATATGTACCTCATCCAGCACTTGCTGGTGTGCCCCCCTGTTCTGATTTCTTGGAGTCCTACTGGTTTCCACTGTAAATACCTCTTTAAATCTTGTGTTGAGCTCCTGACAAACCTCTCGGTCGTTTCTTGTGAATTCCCCATCACCCTTCCTCAGTCTGATTACCTGGTCCTTGACTGTTGTTTTCCTCCTGATGTGGCTGTACAACAGCTTCAGGTCAGTCTTTACTTTTGATGCTATGTCATTTTCATATTGTCTCTGAGCCTCCCTTCTTATCTGTGCATATTCGTTTCTGGCTCTTCGGCTGATTTCTTTATTTTCCTGAGTTCTCTGACTTCTGTACCTTTTCCATTCTCTAGTACACCTAGTTTTTGCCTCCCTACACCTTTGGGTGAACCAAGGACTCGTTCTGTTCTCCCCATTATTTCTGTTTCCCTTGGGAACAAACCTCTCCTCTGCCTCCTTGCATTTTGTTGCTACACAGTCCATCATTTCTTGTACTGGTTTTCCTGTCAGTTCCCTCTTCCACTGAATGTCTTGAAGGAAGTTCCTCATGCCTGAGTAGTTCCCCCTTTTGTAGTTTGGTTTTTCCCAGCCTATTCCTGCTACTCTCTCCACTTGGAGCTCAACTATGTAGTCGAAGCACAGAACCACATGATCACTAGCTCCCAGGGGCCTTTCATACATGATACCCTCGATGTCCGAACTACTCATGGTGAATACAAGGTCCAGCCTTGCTGGTTCGTCCTCTCCTCTCTCTCTGGTAGTGTCTCTAACATGTTGATGCATGAGGTTTTCCAGTACCACATCCATCATCTTGGCTCTCCATGTTTCGGGACCCCCATGGGGCTCCAGGTTTTCCCAATCTCCTTGTGATTGAAATCACCCATAACTAGTAACTTTGCTCCCCCATGTGTGCTCTCCTGGCCACCTCGGCTAGTGTGTCGATCATTGCTCTGTTGCTCTCGTCGTATTCTTCTCTTGGCCTCCTGCAGTTCTGTGGTGGGTTGTACATTACTGCAATTATCACCTTATGTCCCTCAGACTGGATTGTTCCTACTAAGTAGTCCCTTTCGCCCGTGCCATCCATTTCTTCCATTTTCTCAAAACCCCACTGGTTTTTAATGAGCAGTGCAACTCCTCCTCCCCCTCTCCTCCCTCTGTCTTTCCTGAGGATTTGATATCCGGATGGAAAGATTGAATCTGTTATTATTCTGGTGAGTTTTGTTTCTGTTAGTGCTATTATGTCTGGGGATGTCTCTGATTCTTTCGTGCCACTCCTCATACTTGTTTGTTATTCCATCTGCATTTGTATACCACACCTTCAACTTCTTTTCTAAGACTGTGGTCTGGGAGGTATATTGGGGTTGGGAAGTGGGAGACCTGGTAAGGAACTATGGGTTGTTGCTGTGGGGGTGGAGTTTGTAATGTAGTGGGTGGGGGCATTGGATGTGGCATGGGTGTTTTGATTTAGAGTGTTTGGTTGCACTGGGGTTGACCTGGTTGGGAGGCTTCTATAGGAAGTTGTGAGGGAGGCTGTATTTGATCTTCTTCCTGGGTCTGGGATCTCCTGTCTGTCTTCTCCATCCCCTCTCTTTCCTCCTTTCGCCTTTGTACCATCTCTCTCAGTTTCTGCCTTTCTTCTTGTGTTCTGTCGCGGTCGAGATACACCTTCCTGTATGCCGGCATGTCCCTTAATCGTGCTTTCTCCTGCAGGATCCTGTTCCGAGTCGCTTCTGCCTTGAAGGTGTACTCACCTAGTTGTACTCACCTAGTTGAGGTTGCGGGGGTCGAGTCCGAGCTCCTGGCCCCGCCTCTTCACTGATCGCTACTAGGTCACTCTCCCTGAGCCGTGAGCTTTATCATACCTCTGCTTAAAGCTATGTATGGATCCTGCCTCCACTACATCGCTTCCCAAACTATTCCACTTACTGACTACTCTGTGGCTGAAGAAATACTTCCTAACATCCCTGTGATTCATCTGTGTCTTCAGCTTCCAACTGTGTCCCCTTGTTACTGTGTCCAATCTCTGGAACATCCTGTCTTTGTCCACCTTGTCAATTCCTCTCAGTATTTTGTATGTCGTTATCATGTCCCCCCTATCTCTCCTGTCCTCCAGTGTCGTCAGGTTGATTTCCCTTAACCTCTCCTCGTAGGACATACCTCTTAGCTCTGGGACTAGTCTTGTTGCAAACCTTTGCACTTTCTCTAGTTTCTTTACGTGCTTGGCTAGGTGTGGGTTCCAAACTGGTGCCGCATACTCCAATATGGGCCTAACGTATACGGTGTACAGGGTCCTGAACGATTCCTTATTAAGATGTCGGAATTTTGTTCTGAGGTTTGCTAGGCGCCCATATGCTGCAGCAGTTATTTGGTTGATGTGCGCTTCAGGAGATGTGCCTGGTGTTATACTCACCCCAAGATCTTTTTCCTTGAGTGAGGTTTGTAGTCTCTGACCCCCTAGACTGTACTCCGTCTGCGGCCTTCTTTGCCCTTCCCCAATCTTCATGACTTTGCACTTGGTGGGATTGAACTCCAGGAGCCAATTGCTGGACCAGGTCTGCAGCCTGTCCAGATCCCTTTGTAGTTCTGCCTGGTCTTCGATCGAGTGTATTCTTCTCATCAACTTCACGTCATCTGCAAACAGGGACACCTCAGAGTCTATTCCTTCCGTCATGTCGTTCACAAATACCAGAAACAGCACTGGTCCTAGGACTGACCCCTGCGGGACCCCGCTGGTCACAGTGTGTGTGTGTGTGTGTGTGTGTGTGTGTGTGTGTGTGTGTGTGTGTGTGTGTGTGTGTGTGTGTGTGTGTGTGTGTGTGCTGATACACTAGTTGGGAAGAGAGAGAGTAGTTTAGCCTCGCTCACTTAAGGGTGAAAATCCTACCAGAAAGTAAGGTAAGATGACCTCTAAGTGTCATCCCTCACCACTGCTCAAGAAGTGGTCATTTATTTCTTCCAAAAATAACATAATAATAATAATAATAATAATAATAATAATAATAATATTTTGCAGCAGTGATGTGTGCGATGGATTTCGGGTGTTGCCTGATCAAGCAGGCTGTTATAGGTGTACGGCAATAACGAGTTGCGGAACACAGTAAGAGGTGTCAGGTAGCCGGATAATGTACCAGGAACTACTAGGGGGTAAGGAGAGGAGGCCGGATACGCCAGATAATGCCCCGCTAATCCGGATATTGCGGTCCGGCCGGATACCTGAAACCCTACAGGAGTTGACTGCAACAGTCTTGTCTCTCAGGGAGATACGAGGACCTCACACATATACACGGGGCCAGGAGCTGCGAATCGACTCCTACAGCCACAAACAGGCGAGGACACACACACACACACACACACACACACACACACACACACCACACACACACACACACACACACACACACACACACACACTGCTCTTAGAACAGGGAGAGAGTGGATCTGGAAGCGACTAGCAAATAGGAGGGGCCAGGGGCTGCGACTCCAGGCTGAGGGACTGATAACCCCAAACTTATCTTTCACTCTTCTCTGCACTGGACTGAAGAAGCCACTAACCGGTGAGACGTTCACAAAAACTACCCAAATGTTTCACAAGTGTCTCATTTATCAGGTCGTTCTCATACTCAACCATTCACTCTCACCTACCTGTCTCACCTATTTTTAAGTTCTGGCTATAGTGACGCTGCTTGGCACTTTCTTCCACTCGTCCACAACTCTTGCCAAATCAGTGTCTTCCTATAGTCTTTCTAAATCTAAATTTATCCAGCTTCAGTTCCTCGCTGCGAGTCCGAGTCCTATCTTAGTTACATATTATCAGTACTGAACTGACATCTCAGGGACTTCAGTGGAAATAAGTCACTTTGTGTAATTTGCACTATTATAATTGTGCTTAAGTGTACCTGTGTCTAAATATACTTAATCTCTTCGTTTTGTCGCGTTTTTAGTCGCACATTCCAGTATATTATATTCCTTACACAAATAACTCACACAGAGGAGAGAGAAGCTTACGACCACATATATTCCCATTTAGATAGATCATATTACAGTCAGCGCCGTCAGTATATGTAGTTACTAACATCGTTACACAAACCATACCCCCGGCCGGGATTGAACCCGCGGTCATAGAGTCTCAAAACTCCAGCCCGTCGCGTTAGCCACTAGACCAGCTAGCCACAATAAGATTCATCCAACTAGGTATATTTCTACACCATAGGAAAGTTAGCACAGGCACCTCTGTGACCACAAATGCAAGTTTTTACAGACGAATCTCCAGCTAGCGTGGCCGTGACGAACTCTAGCTCAAGTCCCTTCACTGCCGTCAACATGACTCAAGAAATCGTAATGACACGATTGCAAATAAACCATACCCCCGGCCGGGATTGAACCCGCGGTCATAGAGTCTCAAAACTCCAGCCCGTGGCCCGTCACGGCCACGCTAGCTGGAGATTCGTCTGTAAAAACTTGCATTTGTGGTCACAGAGGTGCCTGTGCTAACTTTCCTATGGTGTAGAAATATACCTAGTTGGATGAATCTTATTGTGGCTAGCTGGTCTAGTGGCTAACGCGACGGGCTGGAGTTTTGAGACTCTATGACCGCGGGTTCAATCCCGGCCGGGGGTATGGTTTATTTGCAATCGTGTCATTACGATTTCTTGAGTCATCGTTACACAAGTCTGTTATCATCAACAACTTGCTATTTCTGAAAGATGGTTGATGGATGTTTTCGGGGGTTGAAGGCCCCTTCTTCCTGGTCCCAGACCAGGCCTCCTGGGGGATCAAGGCTCGATCAACCAGGATGTTACTGCTGGCCGTAAGCAATCAGCCTGGCTGATCAGGAGCTGGCTTGAGGAGTTTACCATGCGCAGTTTAGGGCAAAAACTACATCCGCTATCAGGTCCTTTGCCCAAACAAGTTGACATTTACACTGAAGACAGCAAAGAAATGAATGAAATACTCGCCTCATTATGACTGTGCTCAGCGAGCCGTTAAACAGACTAAACGTTGACAACCCAAATAAATTTCTCATGAACGAGACTTAAAACTTCACCAATATCTCCAAAATTTCACCATAACCCTAACTCCACCTGGCATAGAAAAAGGCATTGATAGCATGCCCATGGATTCCGCCCCAGGTCCTGACTCATGGGAGTCAGTCTTCATCAATAACTGTAAGAAATTCCATAAAGAGCCTAGACATTGTATTAATGTTGGTAGAATTACAATATGTTAAGGGACACAAGTGCAACTAATGGCAACGTTTCGCTCTCCAGGAATTTTGTCAAGCTGATAAAGTTCCTGGAGAGCGAAACGAACTAAAAACCGATAACATGAACGTCTCACATTATTAAAACCTTTGAAGAAATTATAAGCAGAATGATCGCTAACCTCATGGATCCACAACCCAAGAGCTGGTCATGGACCGGGACGCGGGGGCGTTGACCCCCTTGAACGCCCCCCAGGGACGGGTTAAGAACAGGTCACTCCTGCCTCTCACAGCTACTGGACCATTACGACAAGCACAAGTAGAGAGAGAGAGAGAGAGAGAGAGAGAGAGAGAGAGAGAGAGAGAGAGAGAGAGAGAGAGAAGAGAGAGAGAGAGAGAGAGAGAGAGAGAGAGAGAGAGACTTTCAACTAATGACAGTGTGGAGAGGAAATGATCTCTGGATTGACTTTCTAAAACAAATCAATAGAAGCAGTAGATGAGATGATTGTGGTAGCGTCGATAGTTATAGTAATGGCGGTGGTAGTGGTGGTAGTGGTAATTGTGGCGGTGGTAATTTAACGGTAATAATAATAATAATAATAATAATAATAATAATAATAATTACACCACTATCACTTTAATTAAGTAAAAGTTCTCGGTATATATGTATACATATCTCTGTATTTACACTAAGACACACACAGTTTTTAATCTATATACACTGATAAATATTTATCAGTGCATATAAATACGCATTTCTCAGAATAGTGAACTCCCAATGGCTTTCGTGATTTCTCACATTATCAAAGACATCTAAAAATAACAGAACAGTAGAAAGCTTATAAGGCCGAGATATAACCTCACACACGACATTACATCCTTCTACTGCTCTAATATATATATAATATATATATATATATATATATATATATATATATATATATATATATATATATATATATATATATATATATATATCAGAATTTTCATACATATACATCAGTTTTGTTCTCACCTAACATTAAAGTGTGGACGGAACAGACCACTTCGTTACACTTCAGTGATTCACACTTCCTTTTGTGAATGAGAAGCTCATTACGTATTCCAGGCAGTTGGTAACGCAGGTAATAACTGGTAAAGATGCCTGGTAACACTGCTCTGTGTGCTGCTAGCACTAACAACCTGATTGATAAGGTTGTCAACCGTGAGGCATGGTCTGGGTTGACTACAGGTGCCGTAGCTCGATTGGTAGCGCACTCAGATCACACACTGAGATTCGGAGGTCGATCCCCGGTACGGCAGGAAATATTAGGACGTGTTTCCTTCAGATACCTGCTGTCCATGTTCACCTAGCAGTAAAATAGGTACCTGGGTGTTAGTTGACTGGCGTGGGTAGCATCCTGGGGACAAAATTGACCTAATTTGCCCGAAATGCTCTGCATAACAAAGGGTTTTCTATATAGTAGTATACGTCACTGATGTCAGCTATGGTCTATATAAGTTGTATCATGTACTTGTAGAAATAAAGATTATTATTATTATTATTATTATTATTATTACTATTATTATTATTATTATTATTACTATTATTTATTATTATTATTATTATTGCTGACGCCCCCGCGACCTGGTACCAGACCAGGCCTATGGGAAATCCGTGACCGATTTTATGGATTCTTCTACCTTGTGGCTTTGATCAACCAGGCTGTTGCTACTGGTGTCCCAAAGTTTCAAAAGAACGATAGAGTTCAACTGGCTGCATGTAGTTACAGAGGAGGGGGTCAGGAGCTGTGACTCAATACAACACACACACACACACAGGGACATCGATACCTCAAAGGCAATGGGACCGGACAACATCTCCCCATGGGTCCTTAGAGAGGGAGCAGATATGTTGTGCGTGCCACTTACCACAATCTTCAACACATCCCTGGAAACTGGGCAACTACCTGAGGTATGGAAGACGGCAAATGTAGTTCCCATTTTTAAAAAAGGAGACAGAAAAGAGGCACTAAACTATAGACCTGTGTCATTGACGTGTATAGTATGCAAAATTATGGAGAAGATTATCAGGAGGAGAGTGGTGGAGCACCTGGAACGGAACAGGAGTATAAATGCCAACCAGCACGGATTCACGGAAGGCAAATCCTGTGTCACAAACCTTCTGGAGTTTTATGATAAAATAACCGAAGTAAGACAAGAGAGAGAGGGGTGGGTTGATTGCATCTTCTTGGACTGCAAGAAGGCCTTTGACACAGTTCCTCACAAGAGATTAGTGCAGAAGCTAGAGCATCAGGCGCATATAACAGGAAGGGCACTGCAATGGATCAGAGAATACCTGACAGGGAGGCAACAACGAGTCATGGTACGTAATGATGTATCACAGTGGGCACCTGTGACGAGCGGGGTCCCACAGGGGTCGGTCCTAGGACCAGTGCTATTTTTGGTATATGTGAACGACATGACGGAAGGGTTAGACTCAGAAGTGTCCCTGTTTGCAGATGATGTGAAGTTAATGAGGAGAATTAAATCTGATGAGGATCAGGCAGGACTTCAAAGAGACCTGGACAGACTGGACACCTGGTCCAGCAAATGGCTTCTCGAATTTAATCCTGCCAAATGCAAAGTCATGAAGATAGGGGAAGGGCACAGAAGACCACAGACAGAGTATAGGCTAGGTGGCCAAAGACTGCAAACCTCACTCAAGGAGAAAGATCTTGGGGTGAGTATAACACCGAGCATGTCTCCGGAAGCACACATCAATCAGATAACTGCTGCAGCATATGGGCGCCTGGCAAACCTGAGAACAGCATTCCGATACCTTAGTAAGGAATCATTCAAGGCACTGTACACCGTGTATGTCAGGCCCATACTGGAGTATGCAGCACCTGTTTGGAACCCGCACTTGATAAAGCACGTCAAGAAACTAGAGAAAGTACAAAGGTTTGCGACAAGGTTAGTTCCAGAGCTAAGGGGAATGTCCTATGAAGAAAGATTAAGGGAAATCGGCCCTGACGACACTGGAGGACAGGAGGGTCAGGGGAGACATGATAACGACATATAAAATACTGCGTGGAATAGACAAGGTGGACAAGACAGGATGTTCCAGGGAGGGGACACAGAAACAAGAGGCCACAATTGGAAGTTGAAGACACAAATGAGTCAGAGAGATAGTAGGAAGTATTTCTTCAGTCATAGAGTTGTAAGGCAGTGGAATAGCCTAGAAAATGACGTAGTGGAGGCAGGAAACCATACACAGTTTTAAAAAGAGGTTTGATAAGCTCATGGAGCGGGGAGAGAGAGGGCCTAGTAGCAACCGGTGAAGAGGCGGGGCCAGGAGCTAGGACTCGACCCCTGCAACCACAAATAGGTGAGCAAATAGGTGAGTACACACACACACACACACACACACACACACACACACACACACACACACACACACACACACACACATCTGGTCAAGCACGTCAAGAAATTAGAGAAATCGCAAAGGTTTGCAACAAGGTTAGTTCTGGAGCTCGGGGGAATGTCCTACGAAGAAAGGTTGAGGGAAATCGGACTGACGACACTGGAGGACAGGAAGGTCAGGGGAGACATGATAACGACATACAAAATATTGCGTGGAATAGATAAGGTGGACAAAGACAGGATGTTCCAGAGATGGGACACAGAAACAAGGGGTCACAATTGGAAGATGAAGACTCAGACGAATCACAGGGATGTTAGGAAGTATTTATTCAGTCATAGAGTTGTCAGGAAGTGGAATAATCTAACAAGTGATGTAGTGGAGGCAGGAACCATACATAGCTTTAAGATGAGGTATGACAAAGCTTAGGAAGCAGAGAGAGAGAGAGAGAGAGAGAGAGAGAGAGAGAGAGAGAGAGAGAGATGAGGAGAAGAGAGAGAGAGAGAGAGAGAGAGGACCTAGTAGCGATCAGTGAAGAGGCGGGACCAGGAGCCGAGTCTCGATCCCTGCAACCACAATTAGGTGAGTACACACACACACACACACACACACACACACACACACACACTCAGACACACACCCAGACAAACACATATTGACCCTAATAGGAATTACCGTTGTGGAAGACTGACAGATGAGACACACTTCCGGCACTCTCTCTCACTCTCACACTCCCTCTCACTCTCACACACTCCCTCTCACTCTCACACACTCCCTCTCACTTCACACACTCCCTCCCACCTTCACACACTCCCTCTCACTCTCACACACTCCCTCTCACTCTCACACACTCCCTCTCACCCTCACACACTCCCTCTCACCCTCACACACTCCCTCTCACCCTCACACACTCCCTCTCACCCTCACACACTCCCTCTCACCCTCACACACCCTCCCACACACACTCCCTCTCACTCCCTCTCACCTTCACACACTCCCTCTCACCTCCACACACTCCCTCTCACCTTCACACACTCCCTCTCACCCTCACACACACCCTCTCACACACACTCCCTCTCACTCCCTCTCTACCTCAAGGATAAATACAATATCATCCGAGAGTTAAGCTGTTGACTTATAGCTCAAGAGGAAGGGTTAGGAGCTATGGTTCGACACATGTAAAAACATTGAGGTATGTACAAATACGTAATTCACGTTAACTTATTTTTTCCCCTGACTTTATTCCCTAGAAATAATCGTGTCCGAAACCGTGCACACGATTAGATGACGTAAGACTTGTCGGCGTCCGAATTCATTTTCATAATGAAAAAAAAAGCATACTATAAATATTATTTACATGTTCGAAACATCGTACAGGTGTTCGAAACATCGTACAGCTGTTCGAAACATCGCACAGCTGTTCGAAAGTCAAAGGATAAAAAAAAATATATAAGCTTGAGTTCGTCCGAATTCGTAGGCGGTAAATAAAATGCCTATTGGGAGAGGAAAGTCGCTGTCCGATTTCCTTCGCGAGGCCAGGAGAAAAAAAAATTCTGGGGGTGTTCGGATGCGTGCACGCGACTTCGGTAAGGAACGGCAGGTTGGTGAGATTCGTTCACACGTTCATCGAGGGAAGGTGAACACGACGAACACTCAGGCTTGTTCAAACACGTTGATAGGAGGAGGAGGAAGAAGATAGGAGGAAGAGGAGGAGGAGGAAAGGAGGAAGATAGGAAGAAGAGAAGGAGACTGGGAGTAATATCTTGTGTAATTTTAGATTCTCTTTAGTGGCTACTTCCTGTCTCTCTCTCTCTCTCTCTCTCTCTCTCTCTCTCTCTCTCTCTCTCTCTCTCTCTCTCTCTCTCTCTCTCTCTCTCTTTCTCTCTGTCTCTCTCTCTCTCTCTCTCTCTCTCTCTCTCTCGTCCGGGTAGCGTGACGTGACTTTTAAAGCTGGTAAGACAATGGTCCGGTGGACCAGGACTGGACCGTCACGCTGGTCCACCTCTTGTAAAGACAACAAGTGATTTACCTGTTGAATATCCGGGGGGGGTCCGTTGCCCCCCGCGCCACGACCAGACCTCCTGGTCCATGTGCTGGTCAGTCAGACTGTTGGTGCCAGCAACTTGTGAGGTGGGACAACCAGTGATGATGCCAAGATTTTCTGGCTTCTGGCTGCTTGGTTAACCAGGCTGTTGCTGCCAGCGCCTTGCAAGCCTACAGAGCCATCACAGCCTGGCTGATCTGGTATTTGTAGACAGTAAAGGTCCAGTTTCCTCTTGAAAACTTTTGAGAAAGAGAGAAATAGATAGATAGATAGATAGAGAGAGAGAGAGAGAGAGAGAGAGGAGAGAGAGAGAGAGAGAGAGAGAGATATCCTTAACCTGTAAATAGCTTGTCAATAAAGCTAGGGATTCTTAACCTTACCTTGTCAAACCCTGTGTAAGAGAGAGAGAGAGAGAGAGAGAGAGAGAGAGAGAGAGAGAGAGAGAGAGGAGAGAGAAAGAGAGAGAGAGAGAGAGAGAGAGATATCCTTAACCTGTAAATAGCTTGTCAATAAAGCTAGGGATTCTTAACCTTACCTTGTCAAACCCTGTGTAAAGAGAGAGAGAGAGAGAGAGAGAGAGAGAGAGGCTGTTTTTACCACACTTAAGATCCCAACAGAACGAGGTGAGGAGTCCACACGCACAACCTGGCTATGGGAAAGAGGTAATTGGCCAGCCCTTTGCTCTGAGCTCGCCACCACCGACTGGAATGCTCTTCTCCAGGGGGATGTTGACAACCAAGTGAAAGCCTTCACTGGACACATCCTTAATCTGCAACAAGAACCATTCCTCACCGGCAATATGTGACAAAGCCTACAGATCAGCCTTGGTTTGGCTTTCGTTGTAGAGAGGCTGCTACTGCTAAGTACAAAGCATGGCGAAGGTATAAGAGACATCCTACCACCTATAACAGGAACTTGCACATGCAAGCCTGTAGGCATATGGGTGATGTTCAAAAGTGGGCCATTACTAAATGGGAGTGTTGGACACTAAAAGAAAGTTAGCATCAGGTAGGGTAGGCTCCAAAACCTGGTGGTCCCTGGTCAAGGACAGACAAGGTTATCTGCCTGATGAACTATTCCACCTCTAAATCGACAGGATGGGATCACCTCTACTAGTAGTCAAGAGAAGGCGGACCTCTTTGCTGAACACTTTGCTACCAAAATGCAAGTTCCTGATCCAGCAAGGGACCTCCTTGGCTAGCTGCAAGAACTGTGTCAAAACTGTCAGTGGTGACAATAAGGCAGGAGGAGGTGCATTTCCTTCTTAAATCACTTGACCAAGAAAAGGCTGTGGGCCCAGACAAGTTGAGCCCAAGATTGTTGAGAAGATGTGCAGACCAGCTAGCAGCACCTCTAACTCGCATCTTTCAGCACTGCCTAGTACAGTGTAAATGGCCCTCTCCATGGAAAGAGGCAAATGTAGTCCTGTTCACAAAAAGAAGAGCAGAGCAGAAATCAGCAACTACAGACCAGTGTCACTCCTGTCAATCACTGGTAGATCCTTGAGACAATAATCTCAAGACAAATGACAGATTTTTTTGACTACCACTCACTACTTTGTGATCGTCAATAAGGCTTCAGGAAAGGTTACTCTGCGCTGATCTGTTGTAAACCTCTCCACTAAGTGGCACCAGTCACTGGATGAATCCAAAGTCAGCTGTGTGGTAGCACTGGACATTGCTGGCGCTTTCGACCGGGTGTGGCACCAGGGCCTCTTAGCAAAACTTCAAGCACTGGGAATTGCAGGCTCTACGCTATGTCTCCTCAGTGATTACCTCATGGTAGATCTCTAAGTGTAGTCCTCAATGGAACGGAATCAGCAAGGCATCCTATTGGGGCAAGCGTTCCACAAGGAAGTGTGCTGGGTCCACTGTTATGGAATGTCTACTTCAACGACCTTCTTCATCTCATCCCAGAATCACATGCATATGCAGACGACTGTACACTGACATTCACTTATCCAAGAGAAGAAATGCCAGCTGCTCTAAGCTACATCAATCACCAGCTGAGAGCTATATCAGCTTGGGGAAATAGATGGCAAGTAACATTTGCACCTGAAAAAACGCAAATGATGTTCATCTCTAGGCACCATGATGGTAATGCTGGCGCAGTAGTAAGGATGAATGGGACGATGTTGGCACCTGGAGAAGAAGTTGATATCCTTGGGGTGAAATTTGACTCCAAACTAACCATGAAGAACCATGTTGTAAATCTTGCAAACAAGGCAGCCAGGAAGCTTACAGCACTTCGCCGTATCTCGCATCTGCTTGACAGTAGGGGTTGCAAGATCCTGTACGAGGCACAAGTACGCTCACACCTTGAGTATGCTCCACTTTCTTGGTTTGCCTGCCCCCCCTCTCATCTGCGACTGCTTGACAGAGTAGAGAACAGAGCAAGACGTCTCATCTCTCGCCTGGACCCATCCTGGATAGATCTGTCATTTCAGCAGAGCCTTCAACATAGGAGGGATGTGGGTGGCCTTACTGTTATGTACAAGGCCAATATTGTCAAAATACCACACTTGGATCCACTTCGAGGACAGCGTGAAACAAGCTTTTATGCCACAAGACGGGCAGAAAAGCAGCAACTTCACTCTGGCTGTACCCTCTCCAGAACCATCACTCCATCTGAGATCATACATACCCAGGATGACTCGAGTATGTAACACAATTCGTACAGCATAATGATGTCAACGAGATAAACGTCAGTTGATCAAATGAAAATGCTGCCCACAGATGGCTCCAACTTCATCCTGTTCCCTACTTGTATGTCTATAACAAAAATGCTTTCAAATGAGCTGATGTAGGTAACAGCTCTTAGCTTGCCAATAAAGTTAGGAATCCTTAACCTGTAAATAGCTGTCAATAAAGCTAGGGATCCTTAACCTTGTCAAACCCTGTGTAAAAAAAAAAAAAAAAGAGAGAGAGAGAGAGAGAGAGAGAGAGAGAGAGAGAGAGAGAGAGAGAGAGAGAGAGAGAGAGAGAAATGGATATTATCCCAACCTTCAGACAGCTTTAACGAAGCAAGTTTTCTTAGATTCCAAACAGTTAAATATCTTTCCTCATTCTCGCATGTCCACATTTACCTCTCCCCCCTCCCTCTCTCTCTCTCTCTCTCTCTCTCTTTAGGTAAGGTTAGGTTAGGTTAGGTTAGGTTAGGTTAGGTTAGGTTAGGTAAGGTTCGTCAGGAAACAGGACAAATGTTTCCTGACGCGGGTCTTAGTCAGATGATGACCCGCCTTTGGAGCTTTTGGTCATCTGACCGAGGCCTTCCCCTGGCTTACCGGTCCACCCCTTTAAAAATTATGGTCATTTATATAAAAAACTATTTGTATCTAATTTGCAAATAAATACTACTACTCTGACAGAAGTTGATCGACGGTGATGTAGCGGCTACCCGCCTCAAATCACAAAAATAATTTATATATCCAGGTGTGTATAGCCCAGTTTATATACCCGGGTATGATAATATATACCACTTTTTGTGCCCTGTATATTGCTGTGTACTAACAGCGTCCTTCCAAGCAGATGAAATCGCAGAACTGGGAAATAATAATAATAATAATAATAATAATAATAATAATAATAATAATAATAATAATAATAATACCTTTATTTCTACGAGTACATGTACAAGGTATACAGGTGTAGCTGACATCATTGACATATTACTGTATAAAAACCACCTTGTTATGCAGGGCATTTCGGGAAAATTAGGTCAGTTTTGTCCCCAGGATGTGACCCACATCAGTCGACTAACAACCAGGTTGTCATTTTTACTGATGGGTGAACATGGACAACCGGTGTAAGGAAACACGCAAATGTTTCAACCCTCGCCGGGAATCGAACCCGGACTCTCAGCATGTGAAGCGAGAGCTTTAGCCACTAGGTCACGGGCCACCGTCAAATGTACAGTAAACCTTCACAGCTCATATTAATTCAACTAAGCACCTAAACTACTTGGAACACTTGAAGTCCCTTGAAATGTACTCCTTAGAACGTAGGCGAGAAAGATACATTATAATCTACATCTGGTAAATCGGATTGGTCCCAAATCTGCACACAGAAATTACTACATATGAACACGAGAGGCTTGGCAGACGTCGATGAAAACAGTGGAACGATGAGTACACAAAGAGAGAGAGATCGATCTCGATAAGTGTTAAGGGGCCACGACTCTTCAACACCCTCCCTTCATACATAATGGGGACCACTAACAAACTCCTACATGTCTCCAAGAAGGAACTCGACAAATTCCTCAAATCCTGATCAGGAAGGACACTTAACCTTGAAAACAAGAGATGCTAAGCCAGTGGTAATGCTCCTTAAGTCACATGTTCTCTTCAGACTGTAGTGCAGTTGCATACAATCACCCACTTCTAAATCTGACAGATTACATACGTAAAGGTTCAGTACAGAGAACCTTTATCTCAAATATAAATCCAGTCAATTATTGGGAACACCAGAAGTCCCTAGAAATGCACTCCTTGGAACGTAGGCGAGAACGACGCATCATTTATACACCTTGAAAATTCTGGAGGGACTGACCCCATGTCGACACACCGAAATGCCTCCCTAGAAGAGCAAGAAACTCGGTAGACGGTGAAAATACCTCCAGTGAAAAGCAAAAATGCGATGATGTGATAAGGATAGTTCATGAAGTGTAAAGGGACCAAGACTTTTCAACACCCTCCCTTCATAAAGGAAATTACCAACACACACATCAAGCTGTCTTCAAAAGGGAACTTGATAGGTTCATCAAATCAGTACCTCTTGATCGCACATTTTGTGGTGTTTGCGTTGGACTACGTTTGGCTAGTACCAACAGCCTGGTTGATCAGGCTACCAGTCAGGACCACTGGTCTGACGACCAATACTGGAGCAGATTTCTGAAGTGTATTTTGCATACCTTCACAGCATCACAACCAGGCTATCAAGAGCCACTGGAAAAATCAAGGGAGAAACTGACCACATACAGGCAGGATCCAGAGTCACAGAGGGTGAGGCAATGGGGGGAAGAAAGGGCAAAATCAGTGTTTATCCATGGGCTTCAGGAGAGAGAGGAAAGGACACACACTGAAAGGCAGCAGGAAGAAAGAAAGGAGATTGAGAAAATCATCACGGAAATAAGTGAAGAGATGGACGAGATTGTAAATTTTCAGAGAATAGAGGGGTACTCGAAGGGGAGAAACCGACCAATCAAGCTGATTCTCAGGACGGAAACAGTGCGGAACAGGATCCTCCAAGAGAAACCACGATTGAAATACTCGGAAGAGTACAAGAGGGTGTTCCTAGACAGAGAGAGAACAAAATCAGAACGACAGCAGCTGAGGGAGAGGCAAAAAAGCGAAAGGAGCTAGGAAAAGAGACAAGGATGGAACCAGCAGAGGTCATCAGAGCAGAACAGAACAGCAAGGGCAAGCACACACACAACTATTCTCAGAACCATACAACCTATCAACACCCATCCCAAACACACACAACTATTCTCAGAACCATACAACCTATCACACCATCCCAACACACACTACAATCCATACCCACAGCCTCCACCAAACACCGAGCTATAGAATCCCACAGTATGCCACCAGGTCTCCCACCCTCAAAAGGCCCCCCAAACCACAGTGTTGGAAAGGAAACGGAAGGTATGGTACACAACGCTGATGGAAAAAACAAATAAGTGGGAGGAGTGGCATGAAAGAGTCAAAGAAGCATCACCGGACATCATAGCTCTCACAGAAACCAAGCTTACAGGTATGAAAACAGATGCCATCTTTCCAACGGGATCCCAAATCCTGAGGAAAGGACAGAGGGAACAGGGGGGGGGGAGGAGTGGCGTTGCTGATCAAAAACCCGCTGGAATTTTGATGGCTGGAGAGAGGAGACAGCGGAGAAGAAAGTGATTACATAGCGGGAACGCTTCACTCTGGAGGCCCAAGGGTGGTAATAGCAGTGATGTATAACCCACCACAGAACAGAAGGAGGCCAAGGCAAGAGTACGACGAGAGCAATAGAGCGGGATGGTTGACACACTGGCTAGAGTGGCCAGAAGAGCTCATCATGCAAGGGGCAAAGCTCCTGATCATGGGTGACTTTAACCACAAGGAGATCGATTGGGAGAACTTGGACCCAATGGGGGCCAAGATACATGGAGGGCTAAGAGATGGAGGTGGTACTGGAAAACTTCATGTGCCAACACGGGAAGGGACACTACAAGAGAGATAGGAGAGGATGAACCCGCAAGGCTGGACTTAGTATTCACCTTGAGTAGTGCAGATACGAGGACATCACACAGAAAGACCCTTGGGGCCAGTGACCATGTGGTTTTAAGATTCGAATACACAGTAGAGCTACAAGTGGAGGGAGAAGCAGGGAGGCCAGGACGAATGAAGCCAAACTCAAGAAAGGGGACTACACAGAATGAGGAACTACCTGAACGGGGTTTTAGTGGGACAGAGAACTGCAGGGAAGCCAGTTAATGAGATGATGGAATATGTAGCAGCAAAATGCAAGAGGCTGAGGAGAGGTTTGTACCCAAGGGTAACACGAATAATGAAAAAGCCAGGATGAGCCAATGGTTTACCCAAAGGTGCAAGGAGGCAAAAACCAAGTGTGCTAGGGAATGGAAGAAATATAGAAGGCAAAGGACCAGGAGATAAGGAGAACAGTCGTAGAGCCAGAAACGAATATGCACAGATAAGATGGGAGGCCCAAAGACAATATGAAAATGACATAGCAGCGAAAGCCAAATCTGACCCGAAACTGTTGTACAGCCACATCAGGAGGAAAACAACAGTCAAGGACCAGGTAATCAGGCTAAGGAAGGAAGGAGGAGAGACAACAAGAAATGACCGTGAAGTATGTGAGGAATCAACAAGAGATTCAAAGAAGTGTTCACAGAGGAGACAAAGGAGCTCCAGAAAGACGGGAGAGGTGGGCCACACCACCATGTGCTGGACACAGTGCACACAACCGAGGAAGAAGTGAAGAGGCTTCTGAGTGAGCTAGATACCTCAAAGGCAATGGGGCCAGATAACTCCCAATGGGTATTGAGAGAGGGAGCAGAGGTGCTATGTGTACCCCTAACAACAATATTCAATACATCTATCGAAACAGGGAGATTGCCTGAGGCATGGAAGACAGCAAATGTAGTCCCAATCTTTAAAAAAGGGACAGACATGAAGCATTAAACTACAGACCAGTGTCACTGACATGTATAGTATGCAAAATCATGGAGAAGATTATCAGGAGAAGAGTGGTGGAACACCTAGAAAGGAACGATCTCATCAACAGCAGCCAACATGGTTTCAGGGACGGGAAATTCCTGTGTCACAAAACCTACTGGAGTTCTATGACATGGTGACAGCAGTAAGACAAGAGGAGAGGAGGGGTGGGTGGATTGCATTTTCTTGGACTGCAAGAAGGCGTTTGACACAGTTCCACACAAGAGATTGGTGCAAAAACTGGAGGACCAAGCAGGGATAACAGGGAAGGCACTACAATGGATCAGGGAATACTTGTCAGGAAGACAGCAGCGAGTCATGGTACGTGGCGAGGTGTCAGAGTGGGCACCTGTGACCAGCGGGGGTCCCACAGGGGTCAGTCCTAGGACCAGTGCTGTTTCTGGTATTTGTGAACGACATGACGGAAGGAATAGACTCTGAGGTGTCCCTGTTTGCAGATGACGTGAAGTTGATGAGAAGAATTCACTCGATCGAAGACCAGGCAGAACTACAAAGGGATCTGGACAGGCTGCAGACCTGGCCCAGCAATTGGCTCCTGGAGTTTAATCCCACCAAGTGCAAAGTCATGAAGATTGGGGAAGGGCAAAGAAGACAGCAGACGGAGTACAGTCTAGGGGGCCAGAGACTACAAACCTCACTCAAAGAAAAAGATCTTGGGGTGAGTATAACACCAGGGACATCTCCTGAAGCGTACATCAACCAAATAACTGCTGCAGCATATGGGCGCCTAGCAAACCTCAGAACAGCATTCCGACATCTTAATAAGGAATCGTTCAGGACCCTGTACACCGTGTACGTTAGGCCCATATTGGAGTATGCGGCACCAGTTTGGAACCCACACCTAGCCAAGCACGTAAAGAAACTAGAGAAAGTGCAAAGGTTTGCAACAAGACTAGTCCCAGAGCTAAGAGGTAATGTCCTACGAGGAGAGGTTAAGGGAAATCAACCTGACGACACTGGAGCGGAGAGAATAGGGGGGACATGATAACGACATACAAAATTCTGAGAGTAATTGACAAGGTGGACAAAGACAGGATGTTCCAGAGATTGGACACAGTAACAAGGGGACACAGTTGGAAGTTGAAGACACAGATGAATCACAGGGATGTTAGGAAGTATTTCTTCAGCCACGGAGTAGTCAGTAAGTGGAATAGTTTGGGAAGCGATGTAGTGGAGGCAGGATCCATACATAGCTTTAAGCAGAGGTATGATAAAGCTCACGGCTCAGGGAGAGTGACCTAGTAGCGATCAGTGAAGAGGCGGGGCCAGGAGCTCGGACTCGACCCCCGCAACCTCAACTAGGTGAGTACAACTAGGTGAGTACAGCATCACAACACCTACACAGCATCACAACACCTACACATCACAACACCTACACAGCATCACAACACCTACACAGCATCACAACACCTACACAGCATCACAACACCTACACAGCATCACAACACCTACACAGCATCACAACACCTACACAGCATCACAACACCTTCACAGTATCACAACACCTTCACAGCATCACAACACCTTCACAGCATCACAACTACACAGCATCACAACACCTACACATCACAACACCTACACAGCATCACAACACCTATACATCACAACACCTACACAGCATCACAACACCTACACATCACAACACCTACACAACATCACAACACCTACACAGCATCACACACCTACACAACATCACAACACCTATACATCACAACACCTACACAGCATCACAACACCTATACATCACAACACCTACACAGTATCACAACACCTACACAGCATCACAACACCTACACATCATCACAACACCTACACAACATCACAACACCTACACAGCATCACAACACCTACACATCACAACACCTACACAACATCACAACACCTACACATTCACAACACCTACACAGCATCACAACACCTACACAGCATCACAACACCTACACAGCATCACAACACCTACACATCACAACACCTACACAACATCACAACACCTACACATCACAACACCTACACGCATCACAACACCTACACATCATCACAACACCTACACAGCATCACAACACCTACACAGCATCACAACACCTACACAGCTCACAACACCTACACATCACAACACCTACACATCACAACACCTACACAGCATCACAACACCTACACAGCATCACAACACCTACACAACATCACAACACCTACACAACATCACAACACCTACACAACATCACAACACCTACACAGCATCACAACACCTACACAACATCACAACACCTACACAGCATCACAACACCTACACAGCATCACAACACCTACACAACATCACAACACCTACACAGCATCACAACACCTACACAACATCACAACACCTACACAGCATCACAATACCTACACAACATCACAACACCTACACAGCATCACAACACCTACACAACATCACAACACCTACACAACATCACAACACCTACACATCACAACACCTACACAGCATCACAACACCTACACAGCATCACAACACCTACACAGCATCACAACACCTACACAGCATCACAACACCTACACAGCATCACAACACCTACACAGTATCTGTTGAAAAACTATCCCCCACATCCCCTTAAATCGCCTAAGGGATACCCTTAGGCGACCCTGTAAGCAATAGCGGATGAAGGGGAAGCAGAGGGGGAGGGGAAGAGGGGGAGGGGGAGAGTAAGTCTAGTTGGCATCCGCTCGGTGGGGGTGAGAGAGAGGAGAGAGAGAGAGAGAAGAGAGAGAGAGAGAGAGAGAGAGAGAGAGAGAGAGAGAGAGAGCTCGCCTACATAATACAGTCGTATGAGACAAACACTATTTTTTATTTTAGCAAAGTCATATTATAACTATAATTTTTAAAGGGGTGGACCGGTAAGCCAACGGAAGGCCTCGGTCAGATGACCAAAAACTCCAGGAAACAATTGTCCTCTTTCCTGATAAACCTTACCTAACATACACAGGACAGTTATTCTCACGAGCTTAGCAACACTATGTATGTGTATGTATGTGTGTATGTGTGTGTGCGTGTGTGTGTGTGTGTGTGTGTGTGTGTGTGTGTGTGTGTGTGTGTGTGTGTGTGTTAGTTACCATTTTGCCCTAGGCACATGTCGATTAGACACTAGGCCTGTTGTATATACCTGGAGGTTACCTGGAGGTTATTCCGGGGATCAACGCCCCCGCGGCCCGGTCCATGACCAGGCCTCCCGATGGATCAGGGCCTGATCAACTAGGTTGTTACTGCTGGCCGCACGCAGTCCAACGTACGAGCCACAGCCCGGCTGATCCGGCACTGACTTTAGGCATCTGTCCAGCTCTCTCTTGAAGGCAGCCAGGGGTTTATAGGCAATTCCCCTAATGCTTGATGGGAGGCTGTTGAACAGTTTTGGGCCCCGGACACTTATGGTGTTTTCTCTTAGTGTACCAATGGCGCCCCTACTTTTTATTGGCGGCATTTTGCATCGCCTGCCCAGTCTTTTACTTTCGTAGGGAGTGATTTCTGTGTGTGTGTGTGTGTGTGTGTGTGTGTGTGTGTGTGTGTGTGTGTGTGTGTTGTCTGTGTGTGTCTGTGTGTGTGTGTCTGTGTGTGTGTGTCTGTGTGTGTGTCTGTGTGTGTCTGTGTGTGGTGTGTCTGTGTGTGTGTGTGTCTGTCTGTCTGTGTCTGTGTGTGTGTGTGTGTGTGTGTGTGTGTGTGTGTGTGTGTGTGTGTGTGTGTGTCTGTGTGTGTGTCTGTGTGTGTGTGTTGTGTGTGTGTGGTCTGTGTGTGGTGTGTTGTGTGTGTGTGGTGTGTGTGTGTGTGTGTGTGTGTGTGTGTGTGTGTGTGTGTGTGTGTGTGTGTGTGTGTGTGTGTGTGTACTCACCTATTTGTACTCACCTATTTGTGGTTGCAGGGGTCGAGTCATAGCTCCTGGCCCCGCCTCTTCACTGATTGCTACTAGGTCCTCTCTCTCCCTGCTCCATGAGCTTTATCATACCTCGCCTTAAAACTATGTATGGTTCCTGCCTCCACTACTTCACTTTCTAGACTATTCCACGACTTGACTACTCTATGACTGAAGAAATACTTCCTAACATCCCTTTGATTCATCTGAGTCTTCAACTTCCAATTGTGACCTCTTGTGTCTGTGTCCCATCTCTGGAACATCCTGTCTTTGTCCACCTTGTCTATTCCGCTATTAGGAAGTAATTAAGATAGGGTAAAATAAGATTTACTGGGGGGGGGAGGGGTCAGGCAGCCTGGATAACCAAAGAAAGCCAGTGCGTCATCGAGAACTTTCTGTCTTCCATTGTGGTCCCTGCCTGTCCCCCAGGATGCTACCCACACCAGTCGACTAACACCCAGGTACATACTGCTAGGTGAACAGTTACAACAAGTGTGAGGAAATCTACCCAACATTTCCACCCATGTCGGGGATCGAACCACTAACACTCAGTGTGTGAGGCGAGAGCGTTGCCAACCAAGCCATTGGACAAGTGAGGGTAATTCTCACGGAAACAGTGTATGCACTTGACTCTCTGCGGCTGAGTAAACAGATAACAGTCAGAGGCGACTCTGTTACTTGAGCACTGTATGATAATTTCTCTACCCCCCTGCCAGACTCACAAACATGAAAGATGTTTACTTTCTTAGTCTTGATAGAACGTGTCCCATCAACCTTGATGAGAAGGGGTTCAGTCCCAAAGACTGAATGAAGTTGTTCAGCCCCTCAGTCCTTTGTCTGAGCTTAATCAAGTCAGAGAAGTAAGATAAGATAAGATTTCGTTCGGATTTTTAACCCCGGAGGGTTAGCCACCCAGTGCGTCATCGAGGACTGTCTAACTTATTTCCATTGGGATCCTTAATCTTGTCCCCCAGGATGCGACCCATACCAGTCGACTAACACCCAGGTACCTATTTGCTGCTAGGTGAACAGGACAATAGGTGTAAGGAAACGTGTCGAAATGTTTCCACCCGCCAGGAATCGAACCCGGGCCCTCCGTGTGTGAAGCGGGAGCTTTAGCGAAACGTTGCCACAACTAAACCATGATTCGCAACCTGTCTCTTCATTCAATAAACCTTCCCTAATAATTTACAAACAGCAAATTTGCATATTTAATAGAAAAAAGGTTTGAATGGAAGTAAGAGTCACGCAAGGTGAAGGTTTTTAGCAGCTTCTTGACGGGTAGTAAGAAGCGGATGTTACCATGGAGACGAGGATGCCGGAGGCTGCGCCAGCATCCTCCGAGGCACATCCCAAGGCGGTAATAACTACTATATAATAACCTGGACATGATAACTCGTCCGTAACAGATGCACTCTCTCTCGCGCGTCGTCTGTGTTATAACTTGATGTCAGGTGGAGGCTGTGTATAGTGCACGCACGCGAGCACACACACACACACGGGGCCAGGAGCTATGACTCGACCCCTGCAACCACATATAGATGAGCACACACACACACACGCACGCTGAGAGACACAGAACAGAAAACTCATTAAGCAACTCGTAAATAAGGAACAATGAGCTCTGTAACTGCTCATTAACTGCGAGTATGTAATTATTGATGTTAGATAAGTTGTGAGGTTACTGAGGCTGCATCTTGGGCAACTAAGTTTCACAAACCAACTGACATTCACTAGCCAAGAACACTTGGAGAGAGAACTACTAGACAGATGAATGGTTCACAGAACCGACACGTTGATAAATTAGACACATGTGCAACTCTTGGGTATCTTTATTGAGGAAACGTTTCGCCACACAGTGGCTTCATCAGTCCATACATAGGAAAAACTTGAAGAACAGGAGGAGAATGAGGTAATCAGTCCCTCAACCTTGAGTCGATGTGGTCAATTCAATTCTATTCAATCTTGAATAGAATAGATTCTATTCAAGATTGATGGACTGACTACATCGACTCAAGGTTGAGGGACTGATTACCTCATTCTCCTCCTGTTCTTTCCCCTCAAGGAAGGTTCCTTGATGTTGGTGAGGGGCTCTTGATTTAGGGAATTGGATCTGTGCTCCAGTTCCCCGAATTAAGCCTGAATGCCTTCCACATCCCCCCCCCCAGGGGCTGTATAATCCTCCGGGTTTAGCGCTTCCCCCTTGATTATAATAATAATAATAATAATCCTCCGTTAGGTATCTTTATTATGAAACGTTTCGCCTACACAGTAGGCTTCTTCAGTCGAGTACAGAAAAGTACTCGACTGAAGAAGCCTACTGTGTAGGCGAAACGTTTCATAATAAAGATACCTAACTGTTGCATATGTGTCTTACCTAACAACCTGTCGGTATTTTATACCATTTTAATGTTCAATAATCCTCCTGTTCTTCAAGTTTCTCCCATGTATGGACTGATGAAGCCACTGTGTGGCGAAACGTTTCCTCAATAAAGATACCCAAGAGTTGTACATGTGTCTAATTTATCAACTACTAGACACATGATCAGACATGCAAAATAATCAGGGAACTAGAGTGGATAGGGACAGTGTGCGTGACATGCAAAGACAGGGAGCTGTTGTATATAGCTGGCAGCTTAAGAATATAAGAAAGAAGGAACACTCCGGCAGGCCTACTGGACCATGTAAGGCAGGTCCAATTCTCCCACCGGCTTAAGCCAATGCATTAAGACGAAGATAAAACGGTGGTAGGTCAGTAAGTGCTTTTTACTATTAGGGTCAGTACATGGAAGTATGTGGGAAAAACAGATAGTAAATAATAATAATCTTATATTTATATCTACACGTACATGATACAACTTATACAGACCATAGCTGATATCAGTAATATACTATATGGAAAGTTGTGATGAATGGTTTGAAAAAACGACAAGTTGAAGATTGAGACACTTATGCAGCATATGGGAATCTTTATTCAGGAAACGTTTCGCCACACAGTGGCTTCATCAGTCCAATACAAAGAGGAAGGCGTAAGGAGAGGAGGAGTATGAGGTAATCAGTCCCTCAGCCTGGAGTCAATGTGTTCAGTCCATCAATCTTGTAGAATGTACCTATGGAAAGTCCATGGTTTTGTAGAGCATTTCTGAAAAATTTTTGGTTTTTTTGGGCCCTTGGATGGGGACCCACACTAGCCCGATAACACCCGGGGTACCTATTTTCCTCCCTATGAATTTGGGGAAAAGCGGGTGTCTTGGGGAAACCCCGCGTCATTGTTTCCATCCGTACCGTGAATCGAACCAGGGGGGCATGCTCAGTTTTGTAAATGATTTGGGAACCCAACATCTTGGCTACCCTTGAAAAGAATTATTTCCTTTACCTAGAAAAGAACTATCAGTATTACTAGATTTATGATAATACATGTATTATAAATGTGTTATTATTATTTTTTATTATTATTTTTTTATTATTATTATTATTACAAGAGCCTAAACTAAGGTGGTAGAGGGAGTCACAAGCATAGTTGAAGAGTGGGTTAATTTTCCGGGGCCTCGGGGGCCAGAAATCATAAACACGGTCCTTTAAATTTTGGAAGGGGTCGGGACTATGACTCAAACCCTTGTATACACAACTGGGGTTTAACACTTCAATTGCCTAATTCTTTTAAAAATAAATTTCCAACTGCAATTTTAAATTTATGTTCACATGTATAAAGGGACTTGAGCCGGGGTTTGACGCATTTTTTCCCTTCCTTCCTTATTCTATTCCTCAAAAGCCCCCTTTTTTGTCCCCTTCGCTCTCTCATTCCCTTATCCCTGGGTTAAATCTCCACCCCCCTCACCTTTCCTTATTCCCCCTCCCTTGCCTCCCTTCGCCTCCCCCCCCACTTAACATCCAACAAGTTTTCATTGGAGTGAGGTGTGGGAAAAATGTTTTCCCTGGGGTAAAATTGCCATACTAAAACCCCCCCCTTTTTCCCCCTCCCCCTCTCCCCCTCCCCTTCTCTCTTTTTCTCTTCTCTCTCCCCCTCCCCCCTCTCTCTTTTCCCTCTCTCTCTCCTCCCCCTCTCTCCCCTCTCTTCTCTCTTTTTATCTATTTCTTTACCCCCCCACCTCCTCCCTCCCCCAATTACCCCTTTCCGAAAAAGTGGATCATGGCGAAATCCCCAACCCCGAAATGTTTGGGGAAATAACGAAAAAAAAAAAAAGGGGGCGGGTGTATTTTTAACATTCTGACACACCGAATAAAGAGTAAAGTCAACAAAGTCAATCAGAGGTGCTACAGGAACAGCTTTTTCCAAGAGGCACACTTTTTTGCCCCAGTTCTTTTTTCTCATTTTTATATAAAAACACAGGGGAAAAAAAATAAGGTTTCCCCTTTTTTTCATTTTGGGACTTTTTAGATTTTTATTATTAAAAATTATTATTATTATTATTATTATTATTATTGAAAAAATAAAATTTTACATGTCTAATATAGGGGTTTCTTTTCGTAGGATTTTTTCTACAATAAAGAATTTGGATGACCCAAAATTTTGACGTGTGGGGGAGAGCGCAAAATCCGTTGAAATTTTGATGCATAAGAACAAAAGGAAAGGAGGAACACTGCAGCGGGCCTGTTGGCCCAAACTAGGCGGGGCCTTTTTACAATTCATCCCATTAAAAAAACATCTGCCCAACCCAATTTTAAATCCCCCCCAAGAAAAAGCCCGATGGGGCAAGCCCCTCTAAAAACCCAAACCCCCCATCATGTACTTATCCAACCAAAATTTTGAAACTCCCCAAAGCCCTAGCCTCAAAAAACCCAAAAGGTAACGTTCCACTCTTAAAACCCCCTTTTTCCCAAAACCAATTTTTCCTTGTCCTTTCTAAATCAAACTTATCAAATTTTAAATCCTTACTGCGGGTTCTTTTCCCTGGAGGGGTTACCTTTCAAGACCTTATTAATATCCCCTTTATTAATCCCCATCTCCCATTTATACACTTCGACAGGTCCCCCCCCTCATTCTTTTCTAACAATTAAATTAATTTTAAAGAGCCCCTTAAATCTTTCTTCAAAAGGGAAAGATTTCTAATCCCTATGAAATTTAATTTAGTCATCCTCGCGAATTTTTTTCAAACAAATTTTATTCCATTCTGTAAAAAATTGCCCCGTTGGTGCAAAATCTGGGTGGGGGCCTTACTAATGAGTATAAAGCTGCCTTTGACCTCGGGAACTTCTGTTGTTTCCCACTTTTTTGATAAAAATCCCAGTAATCTATTGCTTATTCCTACCTTAGGCATTGCGTTTTTTTTTAAAGGTTTTGCGCCACCAAAACCCCCCCCAAGCCCTTTTTTCGCAATCTGTATGGCAAAGTTCTACATTTTTTTAAATTAAAGTGCTGGGGTTAGGGGACACTCCGAGCTTCAAACCTTGCTTTTAAACTACTTTAAACCCGCATCTCCCATTTTTTTCCTGACCAAGAGAGATTTTTGTCAAAACCCTTTAAATTTTCCTAACATTACTTTTGAATCAATTACCCTACCTATCTTCGTGTCATGGGGAAAATTTTGCTCATTTCACTAGAAATTTCCCTTTCATCAAGATCATTGATATATTTTTATAAACAAAAAGGGGCCCAAGACTGACCCCTGTGGAACGCCACTTTTTTTCTGATCCCCACTCGGTTTTAAAAACCCCTTTTAAGGGACTTTCTCTGTTTCCTGTCGGGTGAGCCATGATTCGATCCACGAGGAAACCCTTTTTCCCCCAAAAACCATACTGCTTTTTCTTCAACAGTTTTTGGGTGGGGAAACTCTATAAAATCCTTTACAAAAAATCTAAGAAAATTTAATATCAAATTCTTTATCGGGTAAACACCCTCAAAAGCTTTATGAAAAAGTTAAAAAATTTATTTAAAGACAAAAACCGGGCCCTTTTGTGAATCCTTGCTGAGTATCATCGAATCCAGCTGAGTATCGAGTTTTCGACCCCGGGGGGAAAAGGGGGAGTTTCAGATCCATTTTTTTGGGATCAAGAGCCCCCAGGGGGGTAAAGGGGAACCCTCCCTTGACGAGTCCCAAAACCCAACACAAAATACAAAAATCATGCAGGGGGCCTACTGGGCCTGCTAACAGGCCCCCCAACTCTTACTTCCAAAGTCTTCCCATTCTTGAATTTTTCAAACCCCATAAAAAAACAAGTATCCAGAAGCCCCAAAATTTGGACAACCAACCAGAAACCCTTTCACTTAAACCCAACGGGGGATGGGGTTAAACCCTGACTTCTGGAAACCTTCAACAGGGAAAACAACACTTTTCGCCTACACAGTGGGTTTCCCATCAGTCAAATACATAGACAGCGGGTGTATAATGAAATGAAGATATGTAATTAGTCCATAAAACCTTGCAGAAAAAGTTTTCGAGGGGGCCCACCCCTTCGGCTCTTCGGGGGAAATGAGGAACCCAAAATGGCTGGCGAAACGTTCCTTGTTTAAAGATCCCCAAATGTTGTAAAAGGGGTTTCCCAGGTTACAAAAGTAAAAGCGGGCGGGGGATGCAAAATCCCCCCAATTAAAAGTAGGGGCGCCATTGGTACACGAAGGGAAAACCCAAAAGGGGCCGGGGCCCCCAAAGGAATGTTCCAAAAAGCCCCCAAATCGAAGGGGGGGAAATTCCCAAAAAAAACCCCCTTTGTTTCAAGGGATTTGGGGACAGATGCCTAAAGTCGTCCCGGTTCAGCCGGGGGGTTTTTCTTTCGTTGGATAAAAACGGCGGCCACAAGTAACAGTGGTTGATCGGGCCCCTTGACCAAAGGGAGGCCTGGTCATGGACCAGCCGCGGGGCGTTGTTTCCCCGGGAAAAACCTCCGGAAAACCCCCAGGCGGGGACTGTTTTCCCTTCTTTTCTCCTCCTCCCCCCCTTCCACCGTTTTTTTCCCCTTTTTTTGGATGAAAAAACCCAAATGTCTGGGGGAACTTTTTCCTCAAATTTTCCCCAAATGATCGACAGTTATTTTCACTTTGAAATTTACGGTTACAACCGGCAACCTAACTTTATTTAACAAAATCTAGGTGGGGATAATATATGGGGCCGTGGGCCCCTAGCAGCAACCACTGGCCAGCTGGCTTACCCCACTTTCCACGATTCAAACCCCAAACCCGTTCCCTGGTTTGTATATTTAAAAATCCGTGGTTTTATGTTTATGCAATTTTCCCTTTAAAAACAAAAAACTAGCCACTGGGGACCAAAAATTGCTCAAAAAAAAAAAATTCTTCGTAGTTAAAACAAAAAGGTAAAAAATACCGACAATATAAAAGTTTTTTGAAAAACAGTGCAACATCGGGGTATCTTAATTTTAGACGTTTCGCCAAACCATGGTTTATCAAAAAATATTCTAGGAAAAATAAATTTGAAGGGCAGTAGAACTATAAAAAAAAAAATGGGTAATCATCCCCGTCTTGGATGCCGGAACACTTTAAATCCAAAGGGTGAGGGGCTGATTACCTCATCTTTGTATTAGTTCTCTGCTTCTAATTTAAAGTTCTAGAACTTATTGATAAAGCCCCCTGAATGGCGAAACTCTACAATAAAGATATCCCCGATGTTGCACATGTGTCTTAATCTTCGATAAGGGTTTTATTCCGAAAACCCCTCCCCTTCCCTTTCCCCTCTCCCCCCCTCTCTCCTCTCTCTCTTTCTCCCTCTCTCTCTCTCTCCTCTCTCCTTTTCTCTCTCTTTTTTTACACAGGGTTTGACAAGGTTAAAAATCCGTAGTTTTTTTTTGACAAGCTATTTACAGGTTAAGGATTTTCCAACTTTATTGGCAAGCTAAAGTTTTTTCCTACATCCGCACTTTTTAAAAACATTTTTATTGTTTAGACATAAATAGGGGAAAGGATGAAAATTTGGGGCAAAACTCCTCCCCTTTTCTCCCCTCTCTCTTCTCTCCCCCCCCTACTTTTTCCTATATCCTCCCTCAATCAGTGATTTTCCCTCTACTCCCCCTTCAAATTTCCCTTTTCCCAAAGTTTATACACCGGGGGAAATAAAAAATTTAACAACCCCTTTTAAACCCGCCAACCATCCTCACGACCCACCCCTCTTTATTTCCCCCTTTTCTTTTTATTACTCACGTTTTATACGTAATATTCTATTACCATTTTTGTTTCTGTACCCTACAGTTTTATGATATGGGAGATCACTAAACCCTTTAAAATTTCATTTCAAAACACTTTCCTTTTAAAAAAGATTTACAATCAAAATTTCGAAAATGAGATAAAAAAGGAAAAATATATTATTAAATCAAGGGGGAAGCGCTAAAAAACCCGGAGATTATAAAGGCCCTGGGGGGGGGGGGGGGGGGGGTTTTTGGAAGCCCCCCAGGCTTAATTTGGGGGAAATGGGGCACAAAATCCAATTCCCCCAAAACAAGACCCCCCACAAAAATCAAGGAAACCTTTCCCTTTAGGGGGGGAAATAAGTATAGATCTGCGTAGGTCTACAGCCCATGCTAGACAGGTCCCACTAAATTTTTTTAAAATGGATATATTTGCAGCATTTTGGGTATTTTAATTTTTTGGGAAATTTCCCCTTTTTCGGAGAATTTACAAGAGTCACTGTACATTAAAAGGGGAAACACACAAAACACCATAAATGTGTTTTTGGTGTGTTTTGGGGTTTTTGCAGAAGCTTTGGGGTTTCTATGATGAAAGTTTTCTAATACCCTGGGGAAAAAAAAGCTGTGTTTCCCAAAATGCTTTTAGTTTGTGAAATGATGTTTAAAAAAGCCTGAGGGCACATCCTCTGACTAAGCTCAGGCTGTTTTATAACTAAAATTTGCGTTTCCCCTGAACACATGACGGACGTTTGACACACTCCTCTCCTAGGTCTTCAGAAAAAGGCAACCCACCCTTGGGTTTTATTTTGAGTTCCCTCATTTAAGGACTTTTTTGACGGGGGGGCGCCCCCCCGAACACCCCCAGGGGAAGTAATTCTGGGGGTGCCCCAGCCCCGAAACCCCATCAAAACTGCAAAAATGTTTCAAAAATATTGGAAAAACAAAAGAGTTGTTTTAGTACTAACTTACAATTGTCCGCCCCTGACTCGTGTTTTTGGGGGGATTAGAAAAGAAGTAATTTTGTAAATTTCTGGGGTTTAAAATTATCCCTAAACTGTAATTTCTGCTAGGACTTGGAACTTACATTCCCCAAAGGGAAATTTTTTTTCTGTTTCCTCGTGTTTGGGAAACTGGACGGGAAGGGTTTTGTTTTGGTAATTTTTTTCTCACGTTTAAACAACCCTTACATTTTTATTTTAGAAAACGTTTTGGTTCTGGGGCCCTTTATCAAGTGAAGAAATGATCAAGGTCCCCAAGACCGAAACGTTTTTCCCAAAAAATATTTTCCAGGTTTTTTTTGGGTTTTTACGTTTTTTTCTAAATTTTAATTTTTCAGTATCTATCACAAACTGTGTGGGCAAAACATTTGCGGGTTTAAAAAAGATAATAAGATACTGAACTTGTTTTTTAATCACCAACTTTTTCCCATATCGTGCACCTTTTATTTAGGGTAAGTTTTATCATCTTAGATCGATAAACTAGAAACATGTGCAAAATTTGGGTTATTGTAAAGAGGAAATTTTTTCGCTACACAGTGGCTTTATCAGTCCATACAAAGAAAATGGTGTAGAACAAGGTTTTTAGGATTCAGTCCCCCCAACCTTGAAACCAAAGTAATCAGTCCATCAATTTTTTAAAAAAAATTCAGCATATGTGCGAAAAATTAACATGTGTTTAATTTATAAACTTGCCGGTTTCCCCTGAACCATTCACCTACACTTAAAATATCGTAGAATAAGGGTTCGGGACCCGAGAGAAACCGAAAATGTCTCCTACAGTAAAAACCCGTAAGACTCATTCCAGGCCTCGCCAAAACGTAGGAAAAAGAAAAACACAAGCACCTTAAATTCCTTTTTAATTGCTGCCTCGCCAATAGTACCCCGAATCACTCTCCCCCCAGAATGCAGGCACCCGATCCCCCCACCCCCCACCCCCCCTCCAGAATTTCCGGGACTGTACCCCCCACCCCACCCCTCCCCCCGAATTTCAGGCACTGGGATCACCCCTCCACCCCCCTCCCCGAATGGGGGCACGTACCTCCCCCCCCACCCCTCCCCCCAGAATGCAGGCACTTACCTCCCCCCCTCCACCCCTCCTCCAGAATGCAGGGACTTAAAAACCCAACCCCCACCCCTCCCCAGAATGCAGGCACTGTACCTTTCCCCCCCCCACCCCTCCAAGAAAAGCAGGGAAAGTAAACCCCCCACCTCCCCCCCCTCCTCCAGAATGAGGCACTGTACCTTCCCCCCTACCCCTCCTCCAAATCAGGGCCCGTACCTCCACCTTCCCCCCCTCCTCCCCCGAATGCGCAAAAATTTCCTCCCACCTCCAGGAAAACAAGTTCCAACCTTTTTCCCCTGGAAAACCCTAAGGGTCCCCCTCACACCCAATCTTCCCCCGTCACTTAGTTTTTTTAGCCCCATTTTTTAAAACCTCTTTAAACATCCATCCCAATTTACACCCCTTTTGGGAGCCTTCCACGAACAACTCTGGCCAAAAAAAGTGCTTTTTCCCGCTTCTTTCTTAAGTGAATGTCTGAAACTTTAATCCACAGGAAACCTTCTTGGTAGATATTTTAGGATGTTTATTTATACATACTTGTGAACACCTCATTCATACTTCCCCATGTCTTACGTCTTCTGAGATAGATAGATAGATAGAGAGAGAGAGTTTCATTGTTCTCGGTCTATTCATGAAAAATACACGAGACAGAATTAATAATCAGTTTTATCTCTCTCTCCTCTCTCTCTCTCTCTCTCTCTCTCTCTCTCTTCTCTCTCTCTCTCTCTCTCTCTCTCTCTCTCTCTCACTCTCACTCTCACTCTCACACACATTCTATAAAGCGAAAAAATGCACGATAACGAAGTTATGAAATCTTCCATACACAGTTTTAAGAAAAGGTATGTCCCCTACCCTGTTTTGTTTATTTCTTATCATTTACTATTATCATAAAACTAGTGGTAAACAATACCGACGAGTTGATGAATATAGCTGTGTGGCCAATGATGGATGAAGGTAGCAATAGCCTGGTGAATCAGATAACTGTGGGCCACCGGCTGGGTTGTGACATCAGAAAAAACTCGACGAAAATGTCAGAGGCGAGTCAGAGGATGTTAGTGCCAGTCAGAGCTATGTTAGTGCCAGTCAGCGGTATGTTAGTGTCAGTCAGAGGCATGTTAGTGCCAGTCATCGCTATGTTATGCCAGGATGTTAGTGCCAGTCAGAGAGCTGTTAGTGCCAATCAGCGGTATGTTAGTGCTATCAAAGGTTTAGTGCCAGCCAGAGGTATGACAGTGCCAATCAGAGCATGTTAGTGCCAGTCAGAGCATGTTAGTGCCCGTATCGGTAGTTAATGCAGAGGCATGTTAGTGCCAGTCAGAGGCTGTTAGTGCCATCAGCGTATGTTGTGCTAGTCAAAGGTTAGTGCCAGCCAGAGGTTATGACAGTGCAATCAGAGCATTTAGTGCCAGTCAGAGCAATGTTAGTGCCAGTCATCGGTATGTTAATGCCAGAGGGATGTTAGTGCCAGTCAGAGGTATGATAGTGCCATCAGAGATGTTTGTGCCAGTCAAGAGGTGTTAGTGTCAGTCAGCGGTATGTTAGTGTTAGTCAGAGGTTATGTTAGTGCAGCAGAAGTATGTTAGGGCAGTCAGAGCTATGTTGGTGCCAGTCAGAGGCATTTAGTGACAGAGCCATTTAGTGGCCAGTCAGAGGCATTTGTGGCAGTCAGAGCTATGTTGGTGCCGTTCAGAGGCATTCAGGCGCCAATCAAGCCTCGTAAAGTGAATCTCCAGGAATTTTAAACTCAGTAAAGCTGTAGTTAAACTGAGTGAAGTACTGAGTGAAAACTGATTAAAATATACTGTAGAAGGCAGAGGCTAGGGCGAGGGTGGTGGGACCGGGGCCAAGCTGGGGGAGGGAAGGAGGGAGGGGAGGGAGGGAGGGGGGCGGGGTTTCGTTGAGTTGGTGCCCGTTGAGCGGTAGGGAAGGAGCAAAGAGAAAAAGAGAAAAAAAACAAAAGAAGAAAAGGAGGAGGGAAGAGAAGGGAAGGAGGGGTTAAAGTGTATTGAGATTTGCAAGTTCATATATTGAATTATAAGTGTCAAAGAGTGAGTAGAGAGAGAGAGAGAGAGGATAGAGAGTCGAGAGAGAGAGAGAGAGAGAGAGTTAAAGAGAGAGAAATGGTCATAAAAACACATACTCGAGATACAAAGTCAACTGACCAAATAAAATGGCTCCAATAAATGGCTCCAACCCTCAATCATCCCTTTTTACTATCTGTTAGTCTCGTGGCAACAAGAAGGCTTTCAAAATGAGCTGATGTAGCAGCTCTTGGGCCTGTAAAGAAAAGTTAGAAGATAAGAGGTAGTGGGATCGGAGGGGGGAGGAGGGGTAGCGGGGCTAGTAATGTTTTCGGTTTATTAGCCCCCTGAGTGAGAGTACTACACAGTAAGGTATTGAAGGGAGAGGGAGGGGAAGAGAGGGAGGGAAGAGAAGGGAGGCGAGATGAGGGAGCATCAATCAAGCCTGACGTGTGGAGGAGGACTCACGTCAGTTACCCCTTGAGGCCGGGAGCATACGACAGCAGCGCTACATTAATGATGGAGGGTTTACTCTCCCTCCCTACCTCCAAGACACAGGAGTGGGCACAGGCATCACCCACCCACCCACCTCTCTCCCTGTCCATCAGGTCGGGCAGGGCGGGGCTTCCACTCACCCTTATGAAATGATGTTGACGCGCTCTCCTCTCACACTAGTTATTGACATGATGGCACCCTGTCTAAGAAGAGAAATAAAAAAAAAAAATAAATTAAAAATAGGATAGTGATCATAGGCCCGGAATGCCCTCGAGACTACTCCTCCAGGAGGGGGGGGGCGGGGGGGCCCCCCCCCTGGGGGGGGGTGAAAGGAATCGGGGGGGCAGTGACTGGGCGGGGGGGGAGGGGTTAGGTGTGGTGGTGTGTGTTGGTTGAGTGCGGGAAGGTCGTCTACAGCACGCATCTGGCGAGAGAGCAGGAACGAGAGAGAGAGTAGAGCAGAGAGAGTAGAGACGTGAGTGAGAGAGGTGGTGTGTTGGGGGGGACCTCCCGGGGGGGGAGGTGGGTGGGCGGCCGGCGTGGGGGGGGAGGGGGGCGTGCCCGTTTGGGGGGGCGAGGCTGGGCAACCGGCGAGGGGCGAAGAGCTTAAGGTGGTGCGGGGGGCGCGGGGGCCAGTGAGGGGGGTCGGGGGGGGGGGGGGAATCGGGTTCGGGGTGGTGGGGGGCGGGTGGGAGCGAGCCCTGGGGGGGTCGGGGTGAGGAGGGGGGGCGGCGCGTAAGAGCGGGGGAGCCCGTGGGTGTGTGGGCCAGTGGTGGCGGGGGGGGACCGGCTGTGGGCGGGGGGGTGGGGGGTGGGGGATGGTGGGCGCTGGAGGACTTAGGGTGGCGGCATGCCCACTCCGTCCCCAAACCCGCCTAAGGCGGGGTGAGGCGGGGGGCTGTGGGCTGTGGCCGGGGGGTGCCCCTTCGGCATTGCGCCGATCCTCCTAGGGGGAGGGCGGCGGGTGCGGTGTGCAGTGGGTCGATGGGTGGGGGTGGTGGGGGGGGTGGGGGTGTGGAGGGCGGGGTGCGCGGGGAGGACATGTGGGGTTGGTGTGCCTGCGGCCGTGTCGCAGGGAGGGTGGGGCGAGTGCCCTGGGGCTTGGTGGAGTGTCGGGGGTGTGTGTGCCTGGGTGCTTGCGCTGAGCCATGGTCGGACAAACCGGACTGTGTTCGTGGTAGTCGGGTGGGTCGTGGGTGGTGGGGCGGGGGGGGTGGTTGGTCGGGGCGGGGTCGCGGGGGCCGAGGCGCGTGTGCGGGGGCGTGCGGGGTGCGTTGCGGTCTTGCGGGGGGCGGGCTCGGGGTGGGCGGGCGGGTGGACGGGTTGGTGGTGGGCGTTGGAGATGGGCGGGGGGTGGGGGCGGTGGGGGTTTGGGTGGTTGTCAGGGTGTGGTGCGGGGGGGGTGGGCCGGGGGTCGGTCGGTGTGGGTGGTGGGTGGTGGGTCGGCGGGGCTGGAATGGTGGGGGGGGGGTGGCGATCCGGCCATGTAGGGGGGCGGTGCCGGTGGTGGGGGCTGTTGGGTGGGTCTGGTGGTTGGTCGGGCGTGCGAGTGGGTCGGGGGGGGCGGCTGGGGGTGGGGGGGGGTGGGTGGTGTGGTGTCGTAGGTCTTGGTTGGTGGGGGGTGGGGGGGTCCTGGGGGTGGAGCTGGGCCACGGGGGGGGGGCGTGGTGGGTAGGGGTTCGGTGAGGATGGCTTGGTGGGGTCGGTCACCTTAGGGCCCCCGGCCGCCCCCCGGTTTTCGGGTGGTTGGGGGGTTCGCCGGGCGGGGTTGTGGTCTTGGAGGGTGGAGTGGTCCTGGGGGTGGGAAGGTGGCGTGGGGGGCCGTGGTTCGCGTTGTGGTGCGAGGTGGTGCCGGGTCCCCAGGTAGGCTGGGAAGGGTGCGGGTGGGTGTGTTCTGGATTGGGTGGTGGGGTGTGGCGGGTTCGGGTGGTGGGCGGTGGTGGTGGGTGGGTGGATGCGTGGTGGTGGGGGGTTGGAAGTGGTTCGGTGCGGTGGCTGGCCTGGTTTGGGCATGGTGTGAGGGTGGATTTAAAACCCAATAACTGACCCGGTGAGCAAAAGGCCGTTATGCTTTGTGTTTATCGTTTTTTCTAGATTGAATTTAGGTAGTTTACACTCGTAACAAGTCCCACGAACCTCCCGCCGAATAACTTATCCAGAGTTTTCCCATGATGCAGTTAGTCGGTGAGATTGCCCCCCCCCCCCCCCGTTAACTCCGTACACATTTGGTTGGTACGCGTTACACTAATTAAACGCTTTGAAATACACTAGCTCTCAACCGCACATCAAAAACTCCAATATCAGTATACTCGCTTTCCCCCCCCCCCCCCCCCCCCCCCCCCCCCCCCCCCCCCCCCCCCCCCCACCCAAACCCCCCCCCATCTTTATTTACCTAGTCTTCTGAGTTCAACACTTCTTTGTGTATCTTTAAATCTTCGCTGTAGACCTTCCCCCCCCACCCCCCTGTGGTTCTTGATCAGTTTACCCTATCATACGTCTTAGCCCCGCTGGGTTACATGTTAGGTGGTTAGTTTTGTGTTGGTCTGTGCTCTCAGTCCGCGTGGAATCGTCACAGTTTCAATAGCCGTCTCAGGTGGCCCAAGGCCTTTCCGTTGTGTGACGTCCAGGCCTATTGGTGCCCGTGCTCAACTTGTGGGCTTGGAGAGGTATAGGGTTGATAGCTAACTCGAGCGGCTCCCGTAGTCTGCCTACGTTTGGTGGCCAGTGGGGAATTGCCCGGAGTGGTTCGTGGGTCGTGGGAGAGGTGGGTCGTTGGGGGGTGTCGGGGGGTGGGGGGGTGGTAGGAGGGAGTAAGGTAGGGAAGTAATTGCGATAGGAGGATGGGGGAGGTGGGTGGGTTGAGTTGGGGGTTGTGGGGGGAGTGTGGTAAGTGTGGGGGGGGGAGGTGCAGAGGGATGGTGAGGAGGAGTTAGGTAGGTAGAGGAAGTGAGGGGTAAGTGGGAATCTGAGGGGGGGTATGGAGGCATCGGGGGGGGGAGTGGGGGGGTTGTGGGGGGGGGGGGGTGGGACGGGGGGGGGGGGGAGGGGGGCAGAAACAGGGGGGGGGAGAGGGGGGGGGGGGGGGGCTGGGAGCGGGGGTGGGGGGGGGGGGGGGGGGGGGATAGGTGTGGTTTGGGAGTGAGCTCGGGGGGAGGGTAGGTGGGGGGGGGGGAGTGGGAAACGGGTGGTGGGAGTGTTTAATTGTTGGGCCGTCCTGTTCCTTGTGTGTCTCTGATCTAGTGCCCCCCCCCCCCCCCCCCCCCCCCAGTCTTGTTTTAGTGCCGTTGAAGTTCACTATATTTGAATAGTTGGGAGGAAGAGGTGTGGAGGTGGGGGGGGGGGGGGTGGGGGCGGGGGGGGATGGTATGAGACCGGGAGGTGGACATGGGTGTCTGTGTGTGGCAAGTGTTTAATGGTGTTGTGGTTGGCGGAGTGTGTCTTTTGTTTGTGAATTGTTTATTTACCTTTCTTTCGGCCCCCCCCCCCCCCCCCCCCCAAAGGGAAGGAGGGGGGGGAGATGAGTTGGGTGGTTGGGGGGTTGTGGTGGGGGAGGGGTGGGGAAGGAGGGGGCGGGGGGGGGGGGGGGTGGGTGGGGGGGGGTCGGGGTCGGCTGGGGCACGGGGGGGGGGACGCCGGGGGTGGGGGAGAGGTAGGAGGTGGGTGAGGGGTAGGGGGGGTGATAGTGGGTAGGGGGCAGGAGGGCGGGGGGGTGCGGGAGGGGGGGGGGGGTATAAGAGGTGGGGACGTTCGGTAGTTGTTGTTGGGTGTGTGGGGGGTGTGGGTAGTGTGTCCTAAGGTTGGGTTCTTTTGTCGCGTGGTTTATGGGGGTTTTGTTGTTTCGGTTATTTTTAATTTCATGGTTATTCTTCGTTAGAGCTTTTTTTTAGTAAAGTGGTGCGTTTGCGTTGCTGGTAATGGATTTGTTGTATAAGGTAGTATGTCAGTGTTATTTTTGTGGTTGTGTTATTCTGGGGGGCAAATTAGGGTGTTTGACGGGGGGGTTGGTGTGTGGTGTTTAAAGCGGTTGTTGGTACTATTTTGTATCTGAATTTTGTTGTTATTTTGGTTGTTTTTGTTGTTTTGGTGTTTGGTTCTTTTTTTTTTTTATTTTTTTTTTTTTTTTTTTTTTTTTTTTTTTTATTTTTCTTCTTTTTTTTCGAAGGTATTTTTTTTATCTTCTTAGATATTTGATTTTTCTACCTTTCTCATTCTCCTATTTATTTTATTGTTTATATCTTTTATTGTGTCTTCTTACCAGAGATATGTGCTCCCTTGTTATGTCTTTTAGATTTTTAGTGATTTCATACTCCACACCTCAGTTCCATATCCAGGTTACGCTACACCGGACCTTATATCCATCTAATATTAACCCTTTGAATTATTCTTCCTTATGTGAATACCAAGTGGCGTTTTAACACTTAATTTCCGGTTGCGGATAGATTCAAATTATGTGGGGCAGGTTTGTGTTTTCTGGGGTGTCTGTTGGTTTAAGGATGGTGATGGGGAGAGAGGGCCGGAAGTATATAGTTTTAATGTGTGTTGCGGGTGTATTGTTGTGTTTTATCGTTTGTGTAAGGTGTGTGGGGGTCATGTTGGGGTGGGTGGCGCCTATACAATTTATCATGAGTAGTGAGTGTTTTTTTATTTTCCTTTTGTGTTAGATTAGTTTTGTTGTTATTTTTACGGTCGAGTTTTTGATGTTTTTTTTATTTCTCGTTATTTCTAATATTTCTTTTGTTTTTTGTTTATCAGCGTGTTTGGACGGTTCCCCGGTGTGCGAATCTTTCCTGTACTTGTTACTTTCTTTTCTGTTTTATGTAGACTTCCTTCGCCCCCTTTATTGTCTTGCTTTGAGTTTTCTCCCTTCATAGGCAGGATATGCGGTATGGCTTCGATTGCAATACAATCTTTTACAGCGTTGCCTTACATTTTAGTTTAGTATGTGTAGTTTAGTGTTTTTCTTGTTTATAGAAGCCGATATTGATGAAGTACTAGTTGGAGTATAGGGGGGGGGAGGGGGACGGCACGGGGGGGGGGGGGGGGTTGGCGTGGTAAGGGTGTGTATGGAGGGGGTGATTGCAGCGTGAAGTGGGGTGAGGGAGGGCGATAATTGGTGGAAGGGGAGGGGTGGGGTTGGGGAGGTTCTGCGCGTTGGTTGCTTTGTCTTCATTTTTTTTTATTTTTTCTTTCAGCTTGATTTTAATATTCGCGCGTTCAGTTGGAGGTTGTTGGTGGCTAGTCAACGACTTGGCGGGAAGTGGAGGCAACATTCAGGTTGGCAGGAAGTAAGAGTTCCAGTTGGCAGGAAAGTGGAGCAATCTGGAGAGAGTGAAGTGGTAGGAGGCGGATCCATACATGGCTTTAAGGAGAGGTACGAACAACCTTGACTCTTGTGACCGTCTTAGCAGGGGAAAGAGTGGACCTGTAGCGGCCAGCATAGAGGCGGGGCCAGGAGCTGTGACTGACACATGCAACCAACGTACAGGTGTAAACACACACAACAACAACATGTGCCTAGGACAAAATGGTAACTAACACACACACACACACACACACACTAACACACACCACACCACACCACACACACACCACACACACACACACACACACAGTACCAGGAAGTCTGTTAGATGAGGTGTATGAAAACTGTTTGCTATAATCAAAGATATTAACTGAGACAGATATCTGAGAGGACAGATACCAGGAGATGTAAAACCACAGCAGTGTATCTTTCTTCCTTTTATGACGAGACTAATCTGTACAGAGTGTCATCCATGAGGACACGGTTCAGTCTCCGAGGAGTAATATACAGTGGGCAGAAAGCACCCTGGAAGTCAGAAAGGAGAGTATACCAACAAGGAATATACCAACAAGTGCTGGGGATACAAACAGAGGAGATATACCAACAAGTGCTGGGATACAACAGGGAGATATTACCAACAAGTGCTGAGGGATACAACAGAGGAGGGGGGTGCACAAACTGATACAACAAACTTGATACCTCAAAGGGGTGGGACCGATATAAACCAGTTCCAAAGGGGTGGGAACCGATATAACCAAGTTTTCAAAGCGGGTGGGACCGATATAAACAAGTTTTCCAAAGGGGGTGGGACCGGATTTAAACCAGTTTTCCAATGGCTGTTCGGAAAACCGTGTAAAGTTCAGTGAGGGACAAAATTCAGCTACTCCGCTATGGATTAATTGAGGAGATAAAATCTAGTCGCCGGGACTAACCGAAGACCTGGGAGTGATAATGTCAGAGGCGTTACTTTAAGGACCATAACAATGTCATTCATCACAACTACGGATGGGATACGATAGGAAGATAATGAGATCCTTCAAAACATGTATGCAAACCAATTGACGATATCTTAAGTCACTCGTTCTCACCAGGCTGGGGAATAACACTATTGAACTCCTTGTCATACAATATGGCCGTAGTGATTTTGGCTGTCTAACGAAGCTTGACTTCAGAACCTGGTCTACCTTCTTATCCTTCTATTTTTACAGCGACCACCTAAAGTAGCTTATAGGTGACTCGATTTAACGCCATGCTTTGTAACCTCCACCTAACCCCAAGCAGCTCAGGGTCGTAAACCTCACTGACGATGACCACTGAACACTGTTTCTGTACCAGTAGCAGTGTTTATGATATGCAGATCAGCTACCTTAAAGTACATACAAATCAACTTCCTTAAACAAGTATATTACAGATCAACTTGCGACAATGAGATAAAAACTGGAAATAAGTATATTATTATAATCAAGGGGGAAGCGCTAAACCCGGAGGATTATACAGCGCCTGGGGGGGGGGGATGTGGAAGGCATTCAGGCTTAATTCGGGGAACTGGAGCACAGATCCAATTCCCTAAATCAAGAGCCCCTCACCAACATCAAGGAACCTTCCTTGAGGGGGGGAAATAAGTATAGACTCTGCAGTAGGTCTACAGGCCCATGCTAGACAGGTCCCACTCAGTTTAGGTAACTGGATATATTTGCAGCATTTGGATATTTTATTTTGGCTACGTTTCGCTCTCGGAGAGATTTATCAAGAGTCACTGTACATAACAGGATACACACAAACACACACATAACTGTGTGTGTGTGTGTGTTTGTGTGATTGCAGATGCTTTGGGATGCTATGATGAACGTTGCTAATACCTCTGAGAGACTAAAGCTGTGTTTCGAGTGACTTGAGTTTGTGACTGATGTAAAAGAAGCCTCGAGACACATCCTCTTACGAAGCTCAGGCTGCTTGATAACTAATTTCGCGTTTCACGTGAACACATGACGGACGTAGACACACTCCTCTCCTAGGTCTTCCAGACGGCATACACACATTAAGTTATATTTTGAGTTCCCTCAGGTCAAGGACTGTGTGACGGGGGTGCTGCCCCCCAGAACACCCTCCAGGTAAGTAAGTACTGTGTGCGAGCAGAAACCTCATCATAAACTGCAAAAATGTTTCAATAATATTGGAACACAAAGGAGTTGTTTCAGTACTAACTTACAATTGTCCGCCACTGACTTCGTGTTTTCTGGTGGGATTAGAAACGAAGTAGATAGTACTTGCTGGTGGGTTTATCAGAACCTAGAACTGTATTGCGTGGTAGGACTTGTAACTTAACATACCAAGGAAATTTTTTATCTGTTTCCTCGTGTTAGGTAAACTGGACGGGAGGTTCTGTTTGGCTAAGTTTGTCTCACGTAAGCAGACACTAGGACATTTTTATCAGAAAACGTTTCGGTTCTGGGACCTTGATCAAGGTGAAGAAGTGATCAAGGTCCCAAGACCGAAACGTTTTCCAATAAATATGTCCTAGGTTTTGCTCACGTCTTTCTAAATCAATTTGTCAGTATCTATCACAAACTGTGTGGGCAAAACATCGCGTCAATAAAGATAATAAGATACTGAACATGTTTCTTAATCACCAACTTTCCTATATCGTGCACCTTTGATATCAGGATAAGTATATCATCTAAGTATCGATAAATTAGACACATGTGCAACATTTGGGTTATCTGTAATGAGGAAACGTTTCGCTACACAGTGGCATCATCAGTCCATACAAAGAAGAATGGTGTAGAACAAGAGTTTGAGGTAATCAGTCCCTCAACCTTGAGCCAATGTAATCAGTCCATCAATTTTGAAAAGAATTCAGCATATGTGCGAAGAATGTTGAACATGTGTCTAATTAATAAACTTGCCGGTTCTCTGAACCATTCACCTACATCTAAGTATCGTAGAATAAGGGTTCGGTACCAGAGAGATTCCGAGAAATGTCTCCTACAGTAACACTGTAAGACTCATCCAGAGCCTCGCAATCGTAGAGAAGAAGAAAAACACATGCACCATAACTCATTCAATAGCTGCCTCGCTAATATAGTACCCAGACATCACTCCCCCTTCAGAATGCAGGCACTGTACCTCCCACCTCCACCCCTCCTCCAGAATGCAGGCACTGTACCTCCCACCTCCACCCCTCCTCCAGAGTGCAGGCACTGTACCTCCCACCTCCACCCCTCCTCCAGAGTGCAGGCACTGTACCTCCCACCTCCACCCCTCCTCCAGAGTGCAGGCACTGTACCTCCCACCTCCACCCCTCCTCCAGAATGCAGGCACTGTACCTCCCACCTCCAGGAATCAAGTCTGCCTAACCGGTTTCTCCCCTGAATCCCTCAAGGGTCCTCCTCACACCCAATCATTCCCAGTCACATAGTTCTTAGCCCTATTTTTAAAGCCTCTTTAAACACTGCCATCAATCACACCACTTGGCAGCCTTCCACTGTATACAACTCTGGCCAAACAAGTGCTTTCCTGCTTCCTTTCTTACTGTGAATGTCTGAAACTTGAATCCACAGGAATCCTGTCTTGGCTAGATATTTTAGGATGTTTATTTATACATACTTGTGAACACCTCATTCATACTTCCCCATGTCTTACGTCTTCTGAGATAGATAGATAGATAGAGAGAGTTTCATTGTTCTCGGTCTATTCATGAAAAATACACGAGACATAGAATTAATAATCAGTTTTATCTCTCTCTCTCTCTCTCTCTCTCTCTCTCTCTCTCTCTCTCTCTCTCTCTCTCTCTCTCTCTCTCTCTCTCTCTCTCTCTCTCTCACTCTCACTCTCACTCTCACACACACATTCTATAAAGCGAAAAAATGCACGATAACGAAGTTATGAAATCTTCCATACACAGTTTTAAGAAAAGGTATGTCCCCTACCCTGTTTTGTTTATTTCTTATCATTTACTATTATCATAAAACTAGTGGTAAACAATACCGACGAGTTGATGAATATAGCTGTGTGGCCAATGATGGATGAAGGTAGCAATAGCCTGGTGAATCAGATAACTGTGGGCCACCGGCTGGGTTGTGACATCAGAAAAAACTCGACGAAAATGTCAGAGGCGAGTCAGAGGATGTTAGTGCCAGTCAGAGCTATGTTAGTGCCAGTCAGCGGTATGTTAGTGTCAGTCAGAGGCATGTTAGTGCCAGTCATCGGTATGTTAATGCCAGAGGCATGTTAGTGCCAGTCAGAGGCTGTTAGTGCCAATCAGCGGTATGTTAGTGCTAGTCAAAGGTTAGTGCCAGCCAGAGGTATGACAGTGCCAATCAAGCATGTTAGTGCCAGTCAGAGCAATGTTAGTGCCAGTCATCGGTATGTTAATGCCAGAGGCATGTTAGTGCCAGTCAGAGGCTGTTAGTGCCAATCAGCGGTATGTTAGTGCTAGTCAAAGGTTAGTGCCAGCCAGAGGTATGACAGTGCCAATCAGAGCATGTTAGTGCCAGTCAGAGCAATGTTAGTGCCAGTCATCGGTATGTTAATGCCAGAGGCATGTTAGTGCCAGTCAGAGGTATGATAGTGCCAATCAGAGCATGTTAGTGCCAGTCAGAGGATGTTAGTGTCAGTCAGCGGTATGTTAGTGTTAGTCAGAGGTATGTTAGTGCCAGCCAGAAGTATGTTAGGGCCAGTCAGAGCTATGTTGGTGCCAGTCAGAGGCATTTAGTGACAGAGCCATTTAGTGCCAGTCAGAGGCATTTAGTGGCAGTCAGAGCTATGTTGGTGCCAGTCAGAGGCATTCAGCGCCAATCAGAGCCTCGTAAAGCTGATCTCCAGGAATTTTAACTCAGTAAAGCTGTAGTTAACTGAGTGAAGTACTGAGTAGAAAACTGATTAAAATACTGAGAGAAGAGAAGGTAGGGGAGGGAGGGAGGGAGGGAGGGAAGGAGGGAGGGAGGGAGGGAGGGGGGGAGGGAGGGAAGGAGAGAAGGAAAGGAAGGGAGGGAAGAGAAGGGAAGGAGGGGTTAAGTGTATTGAGAATTGCAAGTCAATATATTGAATTACTAAGTGTCAAAGAGAGAGAGAGAGAGAGAGAGAGAGAGAGAGAGAGAGAGAGAGAGAGAGAGAGAGAGAGAGAGAATGGTCATAAAACACAATAACATCGATGATACAAAGTCAACTGACCAAATAAATGGCCAATAAATGGCTCCAACCTCAATCATCCTTTTTCCTATCTGTAAGTCTCGTGGCAACAAGAAGGCTTTCAAATGAGCTGATGTAGCAGCTCTTGGGCCTGTAAAGAAAGTTAGAAGATAAGAGGTAGGTGGGATGGGAGGGGGAGGAGGGGTAGCGGGGGGTGAGTGAGAGTACTACACAGTATGGTATTGAAGGAGAGGGGAGGGAGAGAGGGAGGGAGAGAGGGAGGGAGAGAGGGAGATCAATCAACACGTGATGGAGGAGACTCACGTCAGTACCCTAGAGGGAGCATAGCACAGCAGCGCTACATAATGATGGAGGGTTTACTCTCCCTCCCTACCTCCAAGACACCAGGAGTGGGCCAGGCACTCACCCACCCACCCACCCTCTCTCCCTGTCCAACAGGAGGGCAGGGCGGGGCTCCCTCACCCTTATGAAATGCTGTTGACGCCGTCTCTCCCTCACCCTAGTTATTGACATGATGGACACTGACACCGCCGCTCCACACCCCCCCCCCCCACCCAACCCCCCACCTTCACTAGCACCACTGCCAGTGTGGGTGTGGTGGGAGAGACTGTCTACTCTCGCTCACTTTCTCTCTCTCTCTCTCTCTCTCTCTCTCTCCTCTCTCTCCTCTCTCTCACACACACATACACACAGAGAGATGTTAGGAAGTATTTTTTCAGTTGGCAGAAGTGGAGCAATCTGGAGAGTGAAGTGGTAGAGGCAGGATCCATACATGGCTTTAAGGAGAGGTACGACAAGACTCTTGTAGCAGGGAAAGAGTGGACCTAGTAGCGGCCAGCATAGAGGCGGGGCCAGGAGCTGTGACGTGACCCATGCAACCACGTACAGGTGAAAACACACACACACACACATGTGCCTAGGACAAAATGGTAACTAACACACACACACACACACACACACACACACACACACACACACACACACACACACACACACACACAGTATCCAGAAGTCTGTTATGCAGGTGAAACGTTGCTATAATAAAGATATTAACAGAGACAGATATCTGAGATGACAGATACCAGAGATGTAAACCACAGCAGTGTATCTTTCTTCCTTTACTGACGAGACTAGAATCTGTACGAGTGTCATCCATTGAGGACACGGTCAGTCTCCGAGGAAGTATTTACAGTGGAGACAGAAAGCACTCCTGGAAGTCAGAACAGGAGAGTATACCAACAAGGAATATACCAACAAGTGCTGGGGATACAACAGAGGAGATATACCAACAAGTGCTGGGGATACAACAGAGGAGATATACCAACAAGTGCTGGGGATACAACAGAGGAGGAGGTGCACAAACTGATACAACAAACTTGATACCTCAAAGGGGTGGGACCGATATAAACCAAGTTTTCCAAAGGGGGTGGGACCGATATAAACCAAGTTTTCCAAAGCGGGTGGGACCGATATAAACCAAGTTTTCCAAAGGGGGTGGGACCGATTTAAACCAAGTTTTCCACTGGGCTGCGGAAAACGGTGTAAAGTTCAGTGAGGACAAAATTCAGCTACTCCGCTATGGAAAACTTGAGGAGATAAAATCTAGTTCGCCGACTAAACCGAAGGACCTGGGAGTGATAATGTCAGAGGACGTTACCTTTAAGGACCATAACAATGCCATCATCACAACTACGAGGGATACGATAGGAAGGATAATGAGAACCTTCAAAACATGTATGCCAAACCAATGACGATCATCTTAAGTCACTCGTTCTCACCAGGCTGGAACACTATTGTACGCTAACAGCCCAATTCACGGCAGGTGAAACTACAGATCAGGAGAATGTACAGAGAACCTTCGATCCACATATAAGTCCAAACACTTTAATTACTGTGGACGTTGGAATTTCATCGAACTGCATTCCTTGAAACACAGGGGAGAGAGATGCATCATAATTTACACCTGGGACTGGTGTAGCTGCAGGTAGGTAGTTCCAGGGAGGTAGCTCTAGGTAGGTAGTTCCAGGTAGGTAGCTCCAGGTAGGAAGCTCAAGGTAGGTAGCTCCAGGTAGGTAGCTCCATAGGTAGCTCCAGGTAGGTAGCTCCAGGTAGGTAGCTCCAGGTAGGTAGCTCCAGGCAGGTAGCTCCAGGCAGGTAGCTCCAGGCAGGTAGCTCCAGGTAGGTAGCTCCAGGTAGGTAGCTCCAGGCAGGTAGCTCCAGGCAGGTAGTTCCAGGCAGGTAGCTCCAGGCAGGTAGCTCCAGGTAGGTAGCTCCAGGTAGGTAGCTCCAGGCAGGTAGCTCCAGCAGGTAGCTCCAGGCAGGTAGCTCCAGCAGGTAGCTCCAGCGGTAGTCCAGGTAGGTTGCTCCAGGTAGGTAGCTTCCAGGTAGTGTTGCTCAGGTAGGTAGCTCCAGAGGTAGCTCAAAGTACTCCAAGCTAGGTACTCCAGTAGATAGCTCAGTAGGTAGCTCCAGGTAGTTCTCAGGTAGTAGCTCCAGGTAGGTAACAGGTAGGTAGTTCCAGGTAGTAGTTCCAGTAGGTAGCTCCGGTAGGTACTGCTACATAGGTGCTCAGTAGGTAGCTCAGGTAGATAGCTCCAGGTAGGTAGCTCCAGTAGTAATTCCAGTAGGTAGTTCCAGGTAGTAAACTCCAGTTTGGTAAAATCCAGTACAATCTAATCAACGACTACACTAGAAAACCATACTAGAAACCTTCTACAATCTACTGAAACTACACTAGAAAACTATACTAGAAACCCGCTACAATTTTAACTGAAACTACACTAGAAAACCATACTAGAAACCCGCTTCAATCTAACTGAAACGACACTAGAAAAACCTACTAGAAACCTGCTACAATTTAACTGAAACTACACTAGAAAACCTACTAGAAACCGCTACAATCTAACTGAAACTACACTAGAAACCATACAGAAACCTTACAATCTAACTGAAACTACACTAGAAAACTATACTAGAAACCCGCTACAATTTAACTGAAACTACACTAGAAAACCATACTAGAAACCCGCTTCAATCTAACTGAAACGACACTAGAAAAACCTACTAGAAACCTGCTACAATTTAACTGAAACTACACTAGAAAACCATACTAGAAACCTTCTACAATCTAACTGAAACTACACTAGAAAAACCATACTAGAAACCTCTACAATCTAACTGAAACTACACTAGAAAACCATACTAGAAACCCGCTACAATCTAACTGAAACTACACTAGAAAACCATACTAGAAACCCGCTACAATCTAACTGAAACTACACTAGAAAACCATACTAGAAACCCGCTACAATCTAACTGAAACTACACTAGAAGACCATACTAGAACCGCTACAACTAACTGAAACTACACTAGAAAACCATACTAGAAACCCGCTACAATCTAACTGAAACTACACTAGAAAACTATACTAGAAACCTGCTACAATCTAACTGAAACTACACTAGAAAACCCTACTAGAAACCTGCTACAATCTAACTGAAACTACATTAGAAAACCATACTAGAAACCTGCTACAATCTAACTGAAACTACACTAGAAAACCATACTAGAAACCTGCTACAATCTAACTGAAACTACACTAGAAAACCATACTAGAAACCTGCTACAATCTAACTGAAACTACACTAGAAAACCATACTAGAAACCCGCTACAATCTAACTGAAACTACACTAGAAAACCATACTAGAAACCCGCTACAATCTAACTGAAACTACACTAGAAAACTATACTAGAAGCCCGCTACAATCTGAAACTACACTAGAAAACCATACTAGAAACCTGAGAATGTCGTTAAGTATTCCACTAGACGTCCATTAGCTACATTAGCTTGAGGTTACCTTCCAGTAGAGCTACAAGTAGACAACATTAAGGTAGATAGTCTTATCTACTGTTCACTATTAACACCCGTCCTTGCAGCTCCTGGCCCGTGCCCATGACATCACAAGTGCCTCCTTGGGTCTGTGGCTCTAATTGGCACCACTTGAGTTTGTCGAGACCTTGACACCCCTAGCATTCCTCCTCTTCCTTTTCTTCTTATTCCATCTCATCCTCTTCTTCCTCTTATTCCTCTTCCTCCTATTTACTCATATTCTTCACCTTTTTATCCTCCTCTGTGCTGTTATCTTTTAGTAGCTTCATTCCTCCTGTCTCCTTTCCTCTCACTGTCTCCTCTTATATCTCCCTCTCTCCCTCTTTCATTCCCTTTCCACCTCACTCAATTCTTGCCTTACCCTTCCTCCTCAATTTGTAATTCCTCTCCATCGTTTCTCCTCCCCCCCCACTCTCTCTCTCCTCTCTCTCTCTCTCTCTCTCTTCTCCCTGTCACCATTTTCTCTCCCTCTCTGATCCTATTTTGCTAAATAAAAAAATCTCCCTCACTTTCCTCTCCCCTCTCCCCTCCCACTCAGCATAGTACACTGGCGACACCAAACATGTTATCTTATCCCACCATACGTCCTCTTCCGGGAATAATCGTGATTCATGAGTCATGGCTACTGACTCATGATTCTGGCCTTTCATTCATACCTAATGGTCCGAGTTATGACGTGAGAATGTGCTCATTTCAACGATGAAGCAATGAGTTCAGACACCGTATAACTATTATTATGATACACACACACACACATATATATATATATATATATATATATATATATATATATATATATATATATATATATATATATATATATATATATATATATATATATATATATATATGAGCAAGGGGCTAGTAACCCATTCTCCTGTATAAATTACTAAATTTGAAAAGAGAAACTTTTTTTTTTTGGGCCACCCTGCCTCGGTGGGATACGGCCGGTTTGTTGAAAGAAAGATATATATATATATATATATATATATTATATATATATATTTATATATATATATATATATATATATATATATATATATATATATTATATATAGATAATCAGTTTTTTCTGAGTTTATTTAGTTATTATCGTAGCTGTGAAAGATGTTGTGTGGCCTGAATGTTGTGTTAGTTGAGAGAGGAGAGAATGAGAGAGCTGAGGGTGAGTGACCAGGCAGTGCTAGTTCGTACGTTCAAGTCACACAAAAGTGTTACTCCGACAACGGCAAAGAAAATGAGAAAGGCTGACAGATTCCAGTGTCAGTAAGACACACAATGCTCGTTCTGGAATTTTACGGTGGACGAGATGCCTTCACAGACATTTACATACTGTCACTACACTCTACTGTCAGCCACTGTCAAGCCAATGTACTTCTCTCTAGACCAAAATGTTATTATACACTAACAGCCACTGAAGAGCTCATTAACAGCCACTGAAGAGCTCATTAACAGCCACTGAAGAGCTCATTAACAGCCACTGAAGAGCTCATTAACAGCCACTGAAGAGCTCATTAACAGCCACTGAAGAGCTCATTAACAGCCACTGAAGAGCTCATTAGATTACGCAACCGAAGAACTAAAATGCATTCCTTATCTGGAGTCTACCTGGGGGGTATTCCGGGGATTAACGCCCCCGCGGCCCGGTCCACGACCAGGCCTCCCGGTGTATCAGGGCCTGATCAACGAAGCTGTTACTCCCACCGACGTACGGTGACTGCATCATTCCTGGAATCATTGAAGAACAAAGAGGTACAATACCGTGACTAACATTACACAAATAACCCGCACATAGAGAGAAAAGTTAATCGGAACGTCGTCGTAAGTTCCTCTTTCCTAGGTGCGGGTTAGTTGTTTATTATTCCCACTTAAATAAACCCTTATGAAAACAGGAGGGACTGCAGTAAGCATGATCCACATATCCATGTTTTTTTTTCTTAGCGAAATCAAAATATTACAGAGGCACATAATGGGTCCAGGACCTCGGTCCACGAACCGAGTCCCACTCAGGCACCGGAAACTCCAAGATACCCAAAATAAATATGCTTTAGTTATCGGTGGCGCTTTAAGAGAGAACACAGGTGAACACTCGCCTGCGACCCCTCACGCGCGACCACCAAGACAGACCAAGGTGGTGCCGGCCTGCGAACCTATTGTAAAAACCATTTAATCCAGCATTGTACTGTGGTGTGTCAGAAGTCCCAGCCATTCTGAGCGGCCTCGGTGTCTGTGAGTCAAGAGAGAATGGAGGACTTCCCGCACAGATGGCGAGAGATAAAAGATATTACTAATTAAACGATAACAATGAAATTAATACAGCCCAAGGTCGCTATTATGTAGGAAGGGAGATGAGGGAGATAGGAGAGAAGAAGAAGGAGGGGATCGGGAGAAATACAAAGGGGAAAGAGATGGAAGAAAGGTAAAGAGAGCGTAAAGAGAGGGATGCAAGGAAGAAGAAAAAGAGGAAGATGGAAAATATCTATAACAGCAAAATGGAAAACGGCCAGCAAGTTGCTCTACACTTATTTATATATCACTACAATATTAAAAAAGCAGAAGCAGAAGGCATGTCACGTACAGGAGGCAATCAAAATTGTCAGCCGATTGGGAGACTTCCAGCCGTGTCCACTGAGGGGAAACTTCAAGCCCAGATGTCAGCCTGATCGGGCGCTTCAGTAGTGTCAGCCGCTGGGACACTTCAGGCGTCAGCCTGACTAGACTTCAGAGTGTCGCCTGACTGGGAGACTTCATTTATTCCAGCCTTGACTGGAGACTTCAGAGTCCGCATCTGAGTTGGACTCAGCAGTGTCAGCTGAGTGAGAGACAGAATGTCAGCCCTGAACTGGGAGAGATAAAAGGTATAGCTGGAACTTCAATATTCATGAACAGGAGACTTTCAGCAGGTCCCCTATTAGTGGGAGATAGGGAGTGGAGTGAATGGGAGATTCAGAAAGTGTCAGCCGAGGGGAGAATTCAAAGTGGAGAGATGAAGAAAGAAGACTTGGGGTAAGACAGCGAGAAAAGTAGAGAGAGGAAATGAAAGTTCATCAGCAAACGAAACTCCCAAAGCTTTCTTCCTACAGCTGATTACTATATGAACTACATCTTACCAGAAGCTGAAGTAGTATCACGTACGGACAATAAATGTTCCAGCCAGAGACTTGCAGTTACATCCTGTGGGACTTCCATATTCCCAGCCTGAGTTACTTCACTAGGACTGACCATCTTCAGCAGTAGCTGAGTTGGAACTCACAGTTCACTCCAGTGGGAGCTGCATTTATGATCAGCCTTGGGAGACTTCATTGTCCAGCCTGAGCTGGAGTTAGTATTCACCTATGGGAGACTTTCATGTCAGCCTGAGCTGAGTTTCGTAGTATCACTACTGGGACTTACCAGTGTCACCAGCGGGGAGCTGCAGTTATATCACTGACTGGAACCATTTTCCCAGCTGAGCTGCAGTACTATCATAGTGATCACCCTTCCAGCAGAGCTGCAGTACTGTCACCTGACTGAACCATCGTTCAGCACTGAGCTAACTTCATTCTTGGGAACTTCATATTCCAGCGGGAGCTTCAGTTATGTCACTGTGGGATTGACCATCTTCCCAGCTGAGCTGCAGATTATATCACCTTGGGACTTCAGTATGTCCACCTGAGCTGGAGACTTCAGTAAACAATGAGAATACCATCTTCCATAGAGGTTCATCACTTGGCACTTACCATCTTCCAGCAGAGCTGCAGTTACTATCACTTGGGACTTACCATCTTCCAGCAGAGCTGCAGTTACTATCACTGGGACTGACCATCTTCCAGCAGAGCTGCAGTTACTATCACTTGGGACTTACCATCTTCCAGCAGAGCTGCAGTTACTATCACTTGGGACTTACCGTCTTCCAGCAGAGCTGCAGTTACTATCACTTGGGACTGACCATCTTCCAGCAGAGCTGCAGTTACTATCACTTGGGACTTACCATCTTCCAGCAGAGCTGCAGTTACTATCACTTGGACTTACCGTCTTCCAGCAGAGCTGCAGTTACTATCACTTGGGACTTACCGTCTTCCAGCAGAGCTGCAGTTACTATCACTTGGGACTTACTATCTTCCATCAAAGCTGCAGTTACTATCACTTGGGACTTACCATCTTCCAGCAGAGCTGCAGTTACTATCACTTGGGACTTACCATCTTCCAGCGGAGCTGCAGTTACTATCACTTGGGACTTACCATCTTCCAGCAGAGCTGCAGTTACTATCACTTGGGACTTACCATCTTCCAGTGAGCTGCAGTTACTATCACTTGGGACTTACTATCTTCCATCAGACCTGCAGTTACTATCACTTGGGACTTACCATCTTCCAGCAGAGCTGCAGTTACTATCACTTGGGACTTACCATCTTCCAGTAGAGCTGCAGTTACTATCACTTGGGACTTACCATCTTCCAGCAGAGCTGCAGTTACTATCACTTGGGACTTACCATCTTCCAGCAGAGCTGCAGTTACTATCACTTGGAACTTACCATCTTCCAGCAGAGCTGCAGTTACTATCACTTAGGACTTACCATCTTCCAGCAGAGTTGCAGTTACTATCACTTGGGACTTACCATCTTCCAGTAGAGCTGCAGTTACTATCACTTGGGACTTACTATCTTCCAGCAGAGCTGCAGTTACTATCACTTGGGACTTACCATCTTCCAGCAGAGCTGCAGTTACTATCACTTGGGACTTACCATCTTCCAGCAGAGCTGCAGTTACTATCACTTGGGACTTACCATCTTCCAGAGAGCTGCAGTTACTATCACTTGGGACTTACCATCTTCCAGCAGAGCTGCAGTTACTATCACTTGGGACATTACCATCTTCCAGCAGAGCTGCAGTTACTATCACTTGGGACTTACCATCTTCCAGCAGAGCTGCAGTTACTATCACTTGGGACTTACCATCTTCCAGTAGAGCTGCAGTTACTATCACTTGGGACTTACCATCTTCCAGCAGAGCTGCAGTTACTATCACCTGAGAATCTATCTCTCACTATGACCTATCCCACATACAGCAGAAATTATTATAGTTATCAATATATCTCCATCATAGAGTGGGGGGCATAAAAATCACATACTCTGTACGATAATAAAAAATACGAGGAAAAAGAAACTTGGACTACACTGCACACCTAAGAATACGTAAATGCATTTATGTGGATTTAATGTAGATTCAGAATTGCAATAGACTATCGACATTATAAACCTATATGCTAAAGAATAGATGCCTGCACTAGCCTTGCATCATTATAAATATTTTTGGTACCTCGTTTAAATTATAATATACTGACGTATCATAAAGTTCGGCGTATTATTTCTGTATTCCACAATAAGTGGAAAACCAGTGGTTGTGACCTTGACAGACCACTTTGACCTTATAGCTTTTATACCTTTACTACATTACGAATTATCTTGCTCCCATTATTGTATTATATGACACTACTACACCACTATGAACATCACATGGACCTCACTAGTATTGCCACACCAGGCCTATTACCCACGATAACCCCGAAGTTTCCACAATAATGTCACAATCAGGTCCTTTTCTATTATAAGGGGCCACCACACCAAACCACCAAAAACCACCACACACACACACACATGTACTCGACTCATTAAGGACACCATGACACGATCTTGCACCATGGACTTCTATGGAGCTTGCCACACAAAGGGACCCAGGTGTCATCCAGGACCAATGCCACGCCAGGATCAATGACACATCAGGACCAATGCCATAGCAGGACCAGTGCCACACCAGAACCAGTGCCATACAACCAAGAGCCGCCCCAATACAGCGATCATACCTGACTCATTGCAGAGACGAGTGAACATGATGGTTGAGGCACCAACTGTATTCATTATGGGCACGTTGACTCATCACTAAAATGTGCGTCTCCTAAATGGCTAGTTTATCGTGCACCCTCGGCTCACCCTGTCAGTGGCTAGTTTATCGTGCACCCTCGCCCCACCCTGTCAGTGGCTAGTTTATCGTGCACCCTCGCCTCACCCTGACAGTGGCTAGTTTATCATGCACCCTCGCCTCACCCTGACAGTGGCTAGTTTATCATGCACCCTCGACTCACCCTGTCAGTGGCTAGTTTATCATGCACCCTCGGCTCACCCTGTCAGTGGCTAGTTTATCGTGCACCCTCCGCTCACCCTGTCAGTGGCTAGTTTATCGTGCACCCTCGGCTCACCCTGACAGTGGCTAGTTTATCGTGCACCCTCGCCTCACCCTGTCAGTGGCTAGTTTATCATGCACCCTCGGCTCACCCTGTCAGTGGCTAGTTTATCATGCACCCTCGGCTCACCCTGTCAGTGGCTAGTTTATCATGCACCCTCGCCTCACCCTGACAGTGGCTAGTTTATCGTGCACCCTCGCCTCACCCTGTCAGTGGCTAGTTTATCATGCACCCTCGGCTCACCCTGTCAGTGGCTAGTTTATCGTGCACCCTCGGCTCACCCTGTCAGTGGCTAGTTTATCGTGCACCCTCGGCTCACCCTGTCAGTGGCTAGTTTATCATGCACCCTCCCGCTCACCCTGTCAGTGGCTAGTTTATCATGCACCCTCGGCTCACCCTGTCAGTGGCTAGTTTATCATGCACCCTCCGCTCACCCTGTCAGTGGCTAGTTTATCATGCACCCTCGGCTCACCCTGTCAGTGGCTAGTTTATCATGCACCCTCGGCTCACCCTGTCAGTGGCTAGTTTATCATGCACCCTCCGCTCACCCTGTCAGTGGCTAGTTTATTATGCACCCTCGCTCACCCCTGTCAGTGGCTAGTTTATCATGCACCCTCCGCTCACCCTGTCAGTGGCTAGTTTATCATGCACCCTCCGCTCACCCTGTCAGTGGCTAGTTTATCGTGCACCCTCCGCTCACCCTGTCAGTGGCTAGTTTATCATGCACCCTCGCCTCACCCTGTCAGTGGCTAGTTTATCATGTACCCTCCGCTCACCCTGTCAGTGGCTAGTTTATCATGCACCCTCGGCTCACCCTGTCAGTGGCTAGTTTATCATGTACCCTCGGCTTACCCTGTCAGTGGCTAGTTTATCATGCACCCTCGCCTCACCCTGTCAGTGGCTAGTTTATCATGCACCCTCCGCTCACCCTGTCAGTGGCTAGTTTATCATGCACCCTCCGCTCACCCTGTCATTGGCTAGTTTATCGTGCACCCTCGGCTTACCCTGTCAGTGGCTAGTTTATCGTGCACCCTCCGCTCACCCTGTCAGTGGCTAGTTTATCATGCACCCTCGCCTCACCCTGTCAGTGGCTAGTTTATCATGCACCCTCCGCTACCCTGTCAGTGGCTAGTTTATCATGCACCCTCCGCTCACCCTGTCAGTGGCTAGTTTATCGTGCACCCTCGCCTCACCCTGTCAGTGGCTAGTTTATCATGCACCCTCCGCTCACCCTGTCAGTGGCTAGTTTATCATGCACCCTCCGCTCACCCTGTCAGTGGCTAGTTTATCATGCACCCTCGCCTCACCCTGTCAGTGGCTAGTTTATCGTGCACCTCCGCTCCCTGTCATGCTAGTTTATCATGCACCTCGCTACCCTGTCAGTGGCTAGTTTATCGTGCACCCTCGCTTACCCTGTCAGTGGCTAGTTTATCATGCACCCTCGGCTTACCCTGTCAGTGGCTAGTTTATCATGCACCCTCACACTAACCTAACCCAATGGTCAAATACTTATCTACTCAATATTACCAAGTCACTCCAAAGAATACAATCAGATCACTTACGAATTAATTACCTAAACAATTAGTTATACCATCTTAATAATCCAGATATACGAACAGTAGATCAATTGGGTCATTTAATTTGCAGCAGTCATACAGAAAGAGTTAATTGTATTTAGGCTATGATGTGGGTCAGCGGGCCACCAGCAGCAGCAGCAACAGCCTGGATAATCGGGCAAGCACCAGGCGAGCCTGGCCCATGGTGAGGCTCCGGAGTAGACTCTCGGAACTCATCAAAGGTATACGACTATTTTTTGCTGGCTGACTTGACTAGCCCCTATAGCTGAAGGGTTGAAGTTATAGGCACTCTAAGATTTACTGTTGTAGTTTGTGGCCCTGTTTCTAGGTGTGGCCCTGTGTGTGTGTGTGTGTGTGTGTGTGTGTGTGTGTGTGTGTGTGTGGCTCTATTTCTCTGTGTGGCCCTGTTTTTGTGTGGCCCTGTTTCTATGCATGGCCCTGCCTGTGTGTGTGTGGCCCTGTTTCTATATGTTGGCCTGCCTATGTGTGTGGCCCTGCCTGTGTGTGTGGCCCTGTTTCTATATGTTGGCCTGCCTATGTGTGTGGCCCTGCCTGTGTGTGTGGCCCTGTTTCTGTGTGTTGGCCTGCCTATGTGTGTGGCCCTGTCTCTCTCTCTCTCTCTCTCTCTCTCTCTCTCTCTCTCTCTCTCTCTCTCTCTCTCCACATGGTTATCACTTCGTACTTTGAAAACCTCCATACGGTAAAGGGAAAACCATACGTTTCAGAGCAAGCTTTCATACGGACAATGTTTCGCTCTGTGTCAAATCATGTTTCCCTCTTCGTAAAGCTCTATCATGTTTGGCTCTGTGTAGAGCTTTATCAAGTAATGACGCTCTACAGTCTAAACAGTGAAAGTCCTTATCAAAGACTTCCTGTCTTAGTGTCTGCAGTAATCAATATAAACTCACCTCCACTATAACCCACTTCGCACATCCCATCCTTATTCTAATCCACATAATTCTTGATTGTAAACACCTATACCCCCTACCTCAGCTGATCATTTAATATTACCCCTACCCTTTATTTAGTTCTAGTTCTCTCAGATACAACTGATTATCCCCATTCATTACCCCACTCAAATACTTGCACCCCCCCCCCCACTGACTTTGTTTCGCTTAGAGCCACGAAATCCAGGTTCTTCCATAACATTCAAAATCAATTCCTTCTTCTCAAAACTGGACGATATCTAAGAATGCAGGAAAGGAAATTGTATTATCTCAGTGTCGCCCAGGACATCTTAGAGAAAAAACTCGACGAGCTTAACACTTGATGACAACACATGACGCTGAAGCAATACTTCCTGACAGCCCTTATCGCTGAAGCAACACTTATCCTCGAACCAACACAACCAGAGTCACAACTAAAACTACTGA
>NC_069472.1:23273764-23378592 GCF_026875155.1 Cherax quadricarinatus
AGGATAACAGCTCTTAGCTTGTAAATAACTGAGGTAGGATAACAGCTCCTAGCTTGTAAATAACTGAGGTAGGATAACAGCTCTTAGCTTGTAAATGAACTGAGGTAGGATAACAGCTCTTAGCTTGTAAATAACTGAGGTAGGATAACAGCTCTAGCTTGTAATAACTGAGGTAGGATAACAGCTCCTAGCTTGTAAATGAACTGAGGTAGGATAACAGCTCTTAGCTTGTAAATGAACTGAGGTAGGATAACAGCTCTTAGCTTGTAAATGAACTGAGGTAGGATAACAGCACTTAGCTTGTAAATAACTGAGGTAAGAAACAGCTCTTAGCTTGTAATAATGAGGTAGGATAACACTCTTAGCTTGTAAATAACTGAGGTAGGATAACAGCTCTTAGCTTGTAAATAACTGAGGTAGGATAACAGCTCTTAGCTTGTAAATAACTGAGGTAGGATAACAGCTCTTAGCCTGCAAATTTACTTGCGTGGAAAGTGTGATGACGATGATGACTTGTGAGAGATGAGTGTGGGGTGTAAACATTGGTCTCTTGAGGGGAGCATTGTCTGCTGTCTGTGTTTATACTTTCTCCCCCCCCCCACTCTCCCAATGTCTCTTACCCCCCCCCCCCCCGCAGCCTCTCCCTTCATTCCCTCCCCTCGATCTCTTTCTCTGCACTCCCCTCCCTCTCTCCCTATCCTCCACCCCCCTCACAGCACAGAGGGATGGGAATACCAAGAACAGGGATATCAATGTATTACTGGTATACATACACTGACAAATTGATTAGACAGACACACGTGCAACACACAGGTATCTTACTGAAGACGCCAACCAATGTTGCACATATGTGCAACAACCTATGATCAATAGAGGAGTACAGCGAGGTAAACAATAGCAGGAAAAGTGCATTAAAGCACACAGAAGAAAGACAGAACTACAGAAAACAGATAACTAAACAGATCTTGGAATGGGAATAAAAGAGAAGTAGGCAACACAAATTAAGATGTAAGATGACGTGAGTAAATATGACAGGGAAATGTGAAAAGGGCTGAACAAGAAGATTAAAAGAAATATCTACTAAGGAATGAGGGATGATCCAAGAAAGAGAGAAAAGAGAAGAATAGATTAGAGTGTTTAAATAAAAAAAAAACGATAAAACGAGAGAATGGGAAGATTCAGGATAATTTGAATACGATGTAGGAACGAACAAAAAGGAGACTATTTGAGCTTAATCGTTGTAAGTGCAAGAATAACGAGAATAGGAAAGGAGAAGACCGGACACAGAACACAGCCTGGTACTTGACTTATTTCCATTGTTGTCCTTGTTATTTCCAATGATTGTTGTGCAGAAGATACCCAAGGAAGACGACAGTGTGAGTGGGCACAGTAAGCAGAGCCATGGCTCTGTAAGTAAGATTTTAAATGAAGAACGTAAGAAGGAGCACTGCAGCAGGTTTACCGGTCCATGCTAGGCAGGTAAAAGTCACCTATTGGCCCATGCTAGGCAGGTATAAATCACCTACTGGCCCATGCTAGGCAGGTACCAGTCACCTACTGGCCCATGCTAGGCAGGTACAAGTCACCTACTGGACCATTCTAGGCAGGTACAAGACACCTACTGGCCCATGCTAGGCAGGTACAAGACACCTACTGGCCCATGCTAGGCAGGTACAAGTCACCTACTGGCCCATGCTAGGCAGGTACAAGTCACCTGGCCCATTCTAGGCAGGTACAAGTCACCTACTGGCCCATGCTAGGCAGGTACCATTCACCTACTGGCCCATGCTAGGCAGGTACAAGTCACGTACTGGCCCATGCTAGGCAGGTACAAGTCACCTACTGGCCCATGCTAGGCAGGTACAAGTCACCTACTGGCCCATGCTAGGCAGGTACAAGTCACCTACTGGCCCATGCTAGGCAGGTACCAGTCACCTACTAACCCATGCTAGGCAGGTACAAGTCACCTACTGGCCCATGCTAGGCAGGTACAAGTCACCTACTGGCCCATGCTAGGCAGGTACAAGTCACCTACTGGCCCATACTAGGCAGGTACAAGTCACCTACTGGCCCATGCTAGGCAGGTACAAGTCACCTACTGGCCCATGCTAGGCAGGTACAAGTCACCTACTGGCCCATGCTAGGCAGGTACAAGTCACCTACTGGCCCATGCCAGGCAGGTACAAGTCACCTACTGGCCCATGCTAGGCAGGTACAAGTCACCTACTGGCCCATGCTAGGCAGGTACAAGTCATCTACTGGCCCATGCTAGGCAGGTACAAGTCACCTACTGGCCCATGCTAGGCAGGTACAAGTCACCTACTGGCCCATGCTAGGCAGGTACGAGTCATCTACTGGCCCATACTAGGCAGGTACAAGTCACCTACTGGCCCATGCTAGGCAGGTACAAGTCACCTACTGGCCCATGCTAGGCAGGTACAAGTCACCTACTGGCCCATGCTAGGCAGGTACAAGTCACCTACTGGCCCATGCTAGGCAGGTACAAGTCACCTACTGGCCCATACTAGGCAGGTACAAGTCACCTACTGGCCCATGCTAGGCAGGTACAAGTCACCTACTGGCCCATGCTAGGCAGGTACGAGTCATCTACTGGCCCATACTAGGCAGGTACAAGTCACCTACTGGCCCATGCTAGGCAGGTACAAGTCACCTACTGGCCCATGCTAGGCAGGTACGAGTCATCTACTGGCCCATACTAGGCAGGTACAAGTCACCTACTGGCCCATGCTAGGCAGGTACAAGTCACCTACTGGCCCATGCTAGGCAGGTACGAGTCATCTACTGGCCCATACTAGGCAGGTACAAGTCACCTACTGGCCCATGCTAGGCAGGTACAAGTCACCTACTGGCCCATGCTAGGCAGGTACAAGTCATCTACTGGCCCATACTAGGCAGGTACAAGTCACCTACTGGCCCATGCTAGGCAGGTACAAGTCACCTACTGGCCCATGCTAGGCAGGTACGAGTCATCTACTGGCCCATACTAGGCAGGTACAAGTCACCTACTGGCCCATGCTAGACAGGTACAAGTCACCTACTGGCCCATGCTAGGCAGGTACAAGTCATCTACTGGCCCATACTAGGCAGGTACAAGTCACCTACTGGCCCATGCTAGGCAGGTACAAATCACACCGACTTAAGAAGGGACACAATTGTTTTAATCTTTGTGCCTAAAACTGGATATTTTCTTTTGAGTTATGATGTGGAATGAGGAAAGGAATGGGAAGGAGAGTGTGGAAAGGGAAAGGAAGAGGCGTAGGATAGGGAATGACAGGGAGAAAGGTAGGGAAGAAGTAGGGGAAGTCAGGAAGAGAGGAAACGCAGGGAGAGAAGAGGGAAGGTCACAGGGGAGGGGGAGATGTTGGAGTAGGGGGTTTCTGCCTGGAGGGCATTCCGGGGATCAACGCCCCCGCGGCCCGGTCCACGACCAGGCCTCCCGGTGGATCAGGGCCTGATCAACGAGGCTGTTACTGCTGGCCGCACGCAATCCAACGTACGAACCACAGCCCGGCTGATCCGGCACCGTCTTTAGGTATCTGTCCAGCTCCCTCTTGAAGACAACCAGGGGTCTTCCCGTAATGCCCCTTATTGCTGGTGGGAGGCTGTTGATCAGTCTTGGGCCCCGGACACTTATTGTGTTTTCTCTTAATGTACCAGTGACGCCCCCACTTCTCACTGGGGGTATGTTGCATCACCTGCCAAGTCTTTTGCTTTCGTATGGAGTGATTGCTGTGTGCATATTAGGGACCAGTCCCTCCAGAATCTTCCAGGTGTAGATTATGATATATCTCTCTCGCCTGCGCTCTAGTGAGTACAAGTCAAGTGCTTCCAGGCGCTCCCAGTATTCTAGCCTAGAAAGAATAAGTGATTTAAAAAGGATCATCATTGGCTTAGCATCTCTTGTCTTGAATGTTCTCATTATCCATCCTATCAGTTTCCTGGCAGATGTGATAGTGACATTGTTGTGGTCCTTGAAGGTGAGGTCTTCGGACATTACCACACCCAGGTCCTTCACATTACTTTTCCGCTCTATTGTGTGATTGGAGTTTGTAGTATACTCAGTCCTAGTTATTATTTCCTCCAGTTTTCCATAACGGAGTAATTGGAATTTGTCTTCATTGAACATTATATTGTTCTCTGTTGCCCATTGGAAAACTTGGTTTATATCTTCTTGGAGCTTTGCCGTGTCCTCAATGGATGACACTCTCATGCAGATCCTAGTATCGTCTGCAAAAGATGATACAGTGCTGTGGTTTACATCTCTGTCTATGTCTGATATGAGAATAAGGAACAGGATAGGTGCGAGTACTGTGCCTTGTGGGACAGAGCTCTTCACTATAGCAGCATCTGATTTAACTCTGTTTACCACTACTCTTTGTGTGCGATTGGTTAGAAAGTTGAATATCCATCTGCCGACTTTGCCGGTTATCCCTTTAGCACGCATTTTGTGTGCTATTACATCATGGTCGCACTTGTCAAAGGCTTTTGCAAAGTCTGTGTATACTACATCCGCATTCTGTTTGGTTTCCAGTGCATCTAGGACCATATCATAGTGGTCAAGCAGTTGCGAAAGGCAGGAGCGACCCGCTCTGAAACCATGTTGCCCTGGGTTGTGCTATTATTGGGAGTCCAGGTGGTTTGCTATCCTGCTTCTTAGAACTCTTTCAAAGATTTTTATGCTGTAGGACGTTAAAGCTATTGGTCTATAGTTCTTAGCTACTGCTTTTCTGCCACCTTTATGGAGTGGGGCTATATCTGTTGTTTTTAGTGACTGTGGAATCTCGCCTGTGTCTAAGCTCCTTCTCCATAGCATACTTAGGGCCCGTGAGAGGGGTTTCTTGCAGTTTTTAATGAACACCGAGTTCCACGAGTCTGGGCCTGGGGCTGAATGCATGGGCATGTCATCGATGGATTTCTCAAAGTCTAGTGGAGTTAGGGGTATGTCATAAATCTGGCCTACATTGGCAGGGTTTTGAGGCTCATTCATGAAAAAATTGTTTGACTCGTCTATCTTTAAACTGGTTAGTGGTTCGCTGAACACTGAGTCATACTGCAATTTCAGGAGGTATGTTTATATAGAGGGGGAGGGGAGGGGAAGAAGGAGGGGATAATGAGACAGTGATACGGGTGGGGGGAGGAGGGGGAGAAGTAGGGAAAAGGCCGACAGATGGATGTATAATAAAGAACTGGAGAAGAGAGACAAATAAGGAAGAGAAGTGATGGAGGTCTTAATAAAGTGAGAATAAAGGAGGGAGGGAGAAAGAAAGGATGGATGAGAGAAGGATAGCGAAAGGGGAGGGAGGGAGACCAAGACCAGAGAGGGAGAGAGGAAGATAGAGTCCAAGGCAAACGTTTTTTTTTTCAGTAGCAGCCAAGTCATTGTGATACTGACTCTTCCCTCTCTCCCCCTCTCCTCTCTCTCCCCTCCCTCCTCCTCTCCCACCTCCTCCCTCTCCCCCTCCCCTCTCTCTCCCTCTCCCCTCACCCACCCCCCCCCTCCTCCTCTCTCTCTCCCCCCTCCCCACCACTTCCTCTCCACACTCCCCTCCCCCTCTCACACCATCTCTCTCCCCTCACCCCCTCTCCTTTTCCCACCTCCTCTCTCTTCTCCTCCCTCCCTTCCATTCCCAACATCCTCCTCCATCCACCCACATCATCTTTCCTCTGTGCTCCTGCAACAGTCTAAGTGATTCACAGAGCCTCAGACCCCCCGATCATAATAAGTATCCTACATCGGTTTAGACGCTTAAAGTTACAGGTAAAAAAAACGCCACATTGGATTGCGACTGTACACACTTTCGGTCCCTCCTCCCAAGGGCGTATACGTTCCTGCCTCGAAATCATTTCCCTTGCAAACTGTGGTATTGAGCATTATTTCACCGTTTTCTATTTAATCCGGGCTATCACCTTGAGAAGTAATTTAAATCCCTCTGCTGAGTTGTCACAACTACCCTGTTGGAGAGTCGTAACTGCTGTGGGAGTACAAGCTGTGTCGGAGTGTCAAGCTGCTGTGGGGTGCAAGCTGCTGTGGAGTGTCAAGCTTGTGATGTCAAGCTGCTGGGATTACGATATTTCAAGTGCTTTTGGGATGTACGCGTGGGAGTGTCAGCTGCTGTGGGAGTGTCAAGCTGCTGTGGGAGTGTCAAGCTGCTGTGGGAGTGTCAAGCTGCTGTGGGAGTGTCAAGCTGCTGTGGGAGTGTCAAGCTGCTGTGAGTGTCAAGCTGTGTGGAGTGCCAAGCTGTGTGGAGAGTGTCAAGCTGCTGTGGAGTGTCAAGCTGCTGTGGGAGTGTCAAGCTGCTGTGGAGTGTCAAGCTGCTGTGGGTAGTGTGAGTGCAAGCTGCTGTGGGAGTGTCAAGCTGCTGTGGAGTGTCAAGCTGCTGTGGGAGTGTCCAAGCTGCTGTGGAGTGTCAAGCTGCTGTGTGAGAGTGTCAAGCTGCTGTGGGAGTGTCAAGCTGCTGTGGAGTGTCAAGCTGCTGTGGGAGTGTCAAGCTGCTGTGGGAGTGTCAAGCTGCTGTGGGAGTGTCAAGCTGCTGTGGGAGTGTCAAGCTGCTGTGGAGTGTCAAGCTGCTGTGGGAGTGTCAAGCTGCTGTGGGAGTGTCAAGCTGCTGTGGGAGTGTCAAGCCGCTGATGCTTCCGGGTTGTCACCACCCCTGCAGGACGGGGTCAGACGAGACCTCGTGATTGACAGTCAGGTCAGGCTGGGTACTGGTGCTTGCTAACCAGGTGCAAGAAAGGTCAAGCACAGTGAGGTATGCTGTACCTAAGGTCAAGTACAGATTCCTCAATAACTGTTCCTGGTTAGCCGGGTTTTGGTGCATATGTTGGACCACGGGCGGCGGGCAGTAACAGCTTGATCGATCATGCCAGCAACTAGGAGGTCTGGGACCGGGTCGTGGGGGCGGTAACCTCTGGAAGCTACTACAGGTAAGCTACAGAGAGGATCCGGTACTGGAATTGTGTGTTTCTTGTGTTTAAGATTGTGTGATACAGGGATGCAACGTCTGGTAATATACTGCCATTAATAATAATAATAATAATAATAATAATAATAATAATAATAAGTGTAATTATACCATTAATAATAATATAATAATAATAATAAATATACAAACATAGCTGACATCACTGACATACTACTACATACAAAGACCCTGGTTACGCAGAACATTTTGGATAAATTAGGTCAATTTTGTCCTCAGGATACGACCCACACCAGTCGGCTAACACCCAGGTACCGTGGGTGTTAGCCGACTGGTGTGGGTCGTATCCTGGGGACAAAATTGACCTAATTTGCCCGAAATGCTCTGCATAACCAGGAGCTTTCTATGTATGTGAGCCGAGTGCGCTAGCAATCGAGCTACGGGACACCCTGTGAATAGTTGCACTTTCTTAATAACGTCGTCTTTATCTGTTACTGTCGTGATATAGTATACATTCTTGCTTCTAGTTCATCAGATGTGAGTGTGAGCGATGCATTCCTCATACATACTCTGCAACCGTATACATACTCTTGGACAACCGTAAACGGTTGTCCAAGTCTCTTGACTGTTTCGTTTATGCATACAGGATGCCTGATGCCTAAAGGATCGCGTCCCCAGCACTGGATGCTGCAAATACCCTCTTTACTTGTGTTCCTGATGGGGCGAGCGCCCTAGTAAATTCCTTAATAGTCTTTGTGGGGTGGACTATGAGACTCATGTCTCCTCTTCAGAGATGAGGAGTGGTAGAAGTCACTGTTTGTCCGGTAGGTAGAAACAGTCAATGATCAATGACAGTTCTCTCCGAGATTTTTGAAGATGCTAAAAACTTTGTACCTTCGGAGAACTCCAAAACAGAAAAGATTCTCTCCAAGTGGTTTCTTTAAAGAAGGTACTCACCGCTACAGAGCCAAAAATCACGTACAAACCCATACTTTGTTTAGTTCTGTGGTCATGACGACAGCGGCGGCTTAAATCGTCTATAGTAGTAAGAAGTATCCTTATTTTGTAATATTTGCGAGCATTACTATCTCTGATGAGGAAGATATCCTGAAAAGTTCCAGAGTCGTCCTGTTCTTCCAATAATTTGCTAGGCTGTGATTGGTCAGCATGGATTCACCAATGGGAAGGTTTCCCGCGCTGTGCCTGGCGGGAAAGAGAAAGTTGATGGCGCCAACCCACGTTACAAGTAAACACCAGCTGACCTTTGTTGGCGCAGATTTAAACATTCCAGTCATTTCTTACGAAACAGATCCCTCCTGACACAATGGAATAGGTTTCCACAAGGCAATAAAAAAATTGGTAACCACAACAAGTGGAAAAAATAGCCCAGATTTCTTATATATTATGGATTTGAAGAAAAAACTCATTGTAATTCAGAAAACGTATAGAATATTACCACAGTCCCCTCCCTCTCTTCATCTCTTCCCCTTTCCTTTTATCTTTCCCTGCTGATGGTTCCTGGGATCATCGCCCACGAAATCATCAACAGTCCAGGCCTCTTAGTTGGTCCGATTTGTCAGGCTGTTGCTGTAAGGAGCGCGCAGTGCAACGTAAACATAACCCCATCTGACTTGGAGGCGCCTGAAGGAACACGTCAAGTTATCTCTAGTAACAGATGATGGAATGTAGACAAGTTATAGATGATAAATTAGACACATGTGCAACTCTTGGGTATCTTTATTGAGGAAACGTTTCGCCACACAGTGGCTTCATCAGTCCATACAAAGGAGAATCTTGAAGAACAGGAGTAGAATGAGGTAATCAGTCCCTCAACCTTGAGTCGATGTGGTCAGTCCATCAATCTTGAATAGAATACGGCATACTTGCGTGAGAAGGAGCTTATAAACCGTTGGTAGGAGAGGTGCAGCAGTCATAGGCGTGTAACATTTGTTCAATGTGGAAGTAGGTCGTGCCCAAGAATTAGGCAAGCGAAGAATTCCCAAGTATTAAGATCCCAAGAAGTTGCAGTGTCTGACAGGTTTGTAGCTGAATGGTTCAGAGAACCGACATGTTGATAAATTAGACACATGTGGCAACTCTTGGGTATCTTTATTGAGGAAACGTTTCGCCACACAGTGGCTTCATCAGTCCATACAAAGGAGAATCTTGAAGAACAGGAGGAGAATGAGGTAATCAGTCCCTCAACCTTGAGTCGATGTGGTCAGTCCATCAATCTTGAATAGAATAGAAGAGTTGCACATGTGTCTAATTTATCAACATGTCGGTTCTCTGAACCATTCAACTACAAAGTTATAGATGATACACTCATACAACTGGACTGATTACATCGACTCTAGGATGAGGGCTGATTATCTCAAACTCCTCTTTGTATAAGACTGATGAAGCCACTGTGTGCCAAACGCTTCCACAATAAAGATACCAAAGAGTTGCATAAGTGTCTAATTTATCAACTCATCCGTTCTCTGAACCATTTATCTTCACTCTTAATTTAGTCGTTTCGCCTGTCCACCAGACCTGAAAAAGCCTTTTGCTTCTGTGTATTTACCAATTAGTGTCCTTCTTAAAGGCTCCAGTCTTAGAAGTACAAGAACCTTGAAGAATATCATTTTCCTTTCAAGTTCCACCCTTCTTACATTGTTTTATATATAAGTCCCCCCTCATTCTTCCTTCGTTCTATGGTGTGGTTTCTGTTTTTTCTTTTCCAGTTTTGATTTCTGAAATTTTTCCTTTGCGGATACCTGGTTACCTGGAGGTTATTCCGGGGATCAACGCCCCCGCGGCCCGGTCCATGACCATGATTTTTTTTTTTAGTTTACTGGGAGACTCGTATCTCATATAAACGTCAGAGATGAGAATGGTTACCTGGAGGTTACCTGGAGGTTATTCCGGGGATCAACGCCCCCGCGGCCCGGTCCATGACCAGGCCTCCCGATGGATCAGGGCCTGATCAACTAGGCTGTTACTGCTGGCCGCACGCAGTCCAACGTACGAGCCACAGCCCGGCTGATCCGGCACTGACTTTAGGTATCTGAGAAAGAAAATTTAGGCAAAAACTGTGCCTTAATGAATGTAATTTTTCAGTGTAGCGGCTTTTGATCTTTCGTTGACTATTACCACTTGTGTCCAATTTGTGTCAAGGTTAAATGTCCATTTATCTGCTTTTTCAGTTATCCTTTTCTCACGCACTTTGTACTCTTATTACACCGTGGGGCAGCGGGCCTCCAGCAGCAACAGCCTGGTTGACCAGGCGAGCACTAGACGAGCCTGGCCCATGGCCGGGCTCAGAGAGTAGATATACTGAACATCAAAATGGTATACAATACCGACAGGTTGTTAGGTAAGACACATATGCAACAGTTAGACAACTTTATTCCGAAACGTTTCGCCTACACAGTAGGCTTCTTCAGTCGAATACAGAAACTAGGCAGGAACAGTAGAGATGTGAAGACGATGTAATCAGTCCATCACCCTTGTAGTCGTAGAATTTGAGGTTGTCAGTCCCTCGGCCTGGAGAAGTTCAGTTCCATAGTAGATATACTCTCGAAATTCTTCAAAGGTATATCAAAGGTATAAAGCAAAGTCTGTGTACATTACGTCAGCATTCACTCGTCTACCAGTGCATTCAAGACTGTGTCGTAATGGTCCAGCAATTGCGAGAGGCAGGAACAACCTGCTTAAACCCATGTTGTGTAACTGAGAATTCCGTGAGTTTAGCAGTCTTGACTTTCAAATATTTTGATAACGTGGGACGTCAGTGCTACCTACCTGGAGTCTACCTGGAGGTCGTTCCGGGGGTCAACGCCCCCGTGGCCCAGTCCTTGACCAGGCTTCCCGGTGGATCAGGGGCCTGATCAACCAGGCTATTTGTGTATACGGTTTGTGTGTAGTTCTTGTGATATGAACTGCGGTATATTCACCCCTCTGCCAGGTGTGTGTGTGTGTGTGTGTGTGTACTCACCTATTTGTACTCACCTATTTGTGGTTGCAGGGGTCGATTCATAGCTCCTGGCCCCGCCTCTTCACTGATTGCTACTAGGTCCTCTCTCTCCCTGCTACATGAGCTTTATCATACCTCGCCTTAAAACTATGTATGGTTCCCGCCTCCACTACTTCACTTTCTAGACTATTCCATGACTTGACTACTCTATGACTGAAGAAATACTTCCTAACATCCCTTCGATTCATCTGAGTCTTCAACTTCCAATTGTGACCTCTTGTGTCTGTGTCCCATCTCTGGAACATCCTGTCTTTGTCCACCTTGTCTATTCCGCGCAGTATTTTATATGTCGTTATCATGTCTCCCCTGACCCTCCTGTCCTCCAGTGTCGTCAGGCCGATTTCCCTCAACCTTTCTTCGTAGGACAATCCCCGTAGCTCTGGGACTAGTCTTGTTGCAAACCTTTGCACTTTCTCTAATTTCTTGACGTGCTTGACTAGGTGTGGATTCCAAACTGGTGCTGCATACTCCAGTATGGGCCTGACGTAGATGGTATACAGAGTCTTAAACGAATCCTTACTGAAGTATCGGAACGCTATCCGTAGGTTTGCCAGGCGCCCGTATGCTGCAGCAGTTATCTGATTGATGTGTGCCTCAGGAGATATGCTGGGTGTTATAATTCACCCCCAGATCTTTTTCCTTGAGTGAGGTTTGCAGTCTTTGGCCATCTAAACTATATTGTGTCTGCGGTCTTCTTTGCCCTTCCCCAATCTTCATGACTTTGTGTGTGTGTGTGTGTGTGTGTGTGTGTGTGTGTGTGTGTGTGTGTGTGTGTGTGTGTGTGTGTGTGTGTGTGTGTGTGTGTGTGTGTGTGTGTGTGCGTGTGTGCGTGTGTGCGTGTGTGCGTGTGTGCGTGTGTGCGTGTGTGCGTGTGTGCGTGTGTGCGTGTGTGCGTGTGTGCGTGTGTGTGTGTGTGTGTGTGTGTACTCACCTAATTGTACTCACCTAATTGTGGTTGCAGGGGTCGAGACTCAGCTCCTGGCCCCGCCTCTTCACTGATCGCTACTGGATCCTCTCTCTCTCTGCTTCCTGAGCTTTGTCATACCTCTTCTTAAAACTATGTATGGTTCCTGCCTCCACTACTTCACTTGCTAGGCTATTCCATTTGCTGACAACTCTATGACTGAAGAAATACTTCCTAACGTCCCTGTGACTCGTCTGAGTCTTCAGCTTCCAGTTGTGACCCCTTGTCCCTGTGTCCCCTCTCTGGAACATCCTATCTCTGTCCACCTTGTCTATTCCCCGCAGTATCTTGTATGTCGTTATCATGTCTCCCCTGACCCTTCTGTCCTCCAGTGTCGTCAGTCCGATTTCCCTTAACCTTTCCTCGTACGACATTCCCTTGAGCTCTGGGACTAGCCTTGTTGCAAACCTTTGTACTTTCTCTAACTTCTTGACGTGCTTGACCAGGTGTGGGTTCCAGACTGGTGCTGCATACTCCAGTATGGGCCTAACATACACAGTGTACAGTGTCTTGAACGATTCCTTATTAAGGTATCGGAACGCTATTCTCAGGTTTGCCAGGCGCCCGTATGCTGCAGCGGTTATTTGGTTGATGTGTGCCTCCGGTGATGTGCTCGGTGTTATGGTCACCCCAAGGTCTTTCTCCCTGAGTGAGGTCTGTAGTCTTTGTCCACCTAGCCTATACTCTGTCTGCGGTCTTCTTTGCCCCTCCCCAATCTTCATGACTTTGCATTTGGCTGGATTGAATTCGAGAAGCCAGTTACTGGACCACATGTCCAGCCTCTCCAGGTCTCTTTGCAGTCCTGCCTCATCCTCGTCCGATTTAATTCTTCTCATCAACTTCACGTCATCTGCGAACAGGGACACTTCAGAGTCTATTCCTTCCATCATGTCGTTCACATATATCAAAAATAGCACTGGTCCTAGAACTGACCCCTGTGGGACCCCGCTCGTAACAGGCGCCCACTGTGATACCTCTTCACGTACCATGACTCGTTGCTGCCTCCCTGTCAGGTATTCCCTTATCCATTGCAGTGCCCTTCCTTTTACGTGTGCCTGATCCTCCAGCTTCTGCACTAATCTCTTGTGGGGAACTGTGTCAAAGGCCTTCCTGCAGTCTAGGAAAACGCAATCTACCCAACCCTCTCTCTCATGTGTGTGTGTGTGTGTGTGTGTGTGTGTGTGTGTGTGTGTGTGTGTGTGTGTGTGTGTGTGTGTGTGTGTGTGTGTGTGTGTGTGAGTACACATGTACATATTAGGAATGTTGAAGAGTGAAAGTGAAGAGAAGAGAGGAGAGGTAAGGGAGAAACCGATGGGGGTGTTGGTATGGTGGGAGGGGTTAAAGGCATTAGGGGAGGGGGGAGAAAGGGGGAAGGTGTGAGATACCCACTAATACCGGGTCAGGTTATTGACCGGAGGCTACGCCCACCACCTGTTCAAATCTGGGCACCGTGACCCGGTTTTAGCACCGTCTCGGAGCTGCCACTTGCCGCCACGGAATTCACATTATTGGTCAGACTCGACCCAAGAGGGCGGCCGTAACTCCCACAGCACACCAACCATAAGAACATAAGAAAGAAGGAACACTGCAACAGGCCTACTGGCCCATGCGAGGCAGGTCCAAGTCTACTACCGGCTTAAGCCAATGACCCAACCTAGTCACTTCCGCCTGAAATTCCATCTCAAGAGCAACAAACCTGTACGAAGACACGTTTCGCTCGTGAAAGAGCTTTGTCAAGTCGTGATAGTGCTCGATATTGAGCGAAACGTCGAATAAAGATTCTGTTTTACGTATTTTATCACCGTCTCGTCTACAGAAGGTCAGTAATAGCGAAGAAAACTCATAGCAAACCGAGTTCTACGGGAAACGAAGTTTCAATCTGTTTAGATCTAAACAGATCAAAAACAAACTTACGAACCAAAAAAAAAAAAAACTTACGAACCAAAAAAAAAACTTACGAACCAAAAAAAAGCTCTTACAAACCAAAAAAAGCTCTTACGAACCAAGAAAAGCTCTTACGAACCAAAAAAAAGCTCTTACGAACCAAAAAAAGCTCTTACGAACCAATAAAAACTCTTACGAACCAAAAAAAAGCTCTTACGAACCAAAAAAAAGCTCTTACGAACCAAAAAAAGCTCTTACGAACCAATAAAAGCTCTTACGAACCAATAAAAGCTCTTACGAACCAATAGAAGCTCTTACAAACCAATAAAAGCTCTTACGAACCAAAAAAAGCTCTTACGAACCAATAAAAGCTCTTTCGAACCAATAAAAGCTCTTACGAACCAAAAAAAAGCTCTTACGAACCAATAAAAGCTCTTACGAACCAATAAAAGCTCTTACGAACCAATAAAAGCTCTTACGAACCAATAAAAGCTCTTACGAACCAATAAAAGCTCTTACGAACCAATAAAAACTCTTACGAACCAAAAAAAAGCTCTTACGAACCAAAAAAAGCTCTTACGAACCAATAAAAGCTCTTACGAACCAATAAAAGCTCTTACGAACCAATAAAAGCTCTTACGAACCAAAAAAAGCTCTTTCGAACCAATAAAAGCTCTTACGAACCAATAAAAGCTCTTACGAACCAAAAAAAGCTCTTACGAACCAAAAAAAGCTCCTACGAACCAATAAAAGCTCTTACGAACCAAAAAAAGCTCTTACGAACCAAAAAAAGCTCTTACGAACCAATAAAAGCTCTTACGAACCAAAAAACTTACGAACCAAAAAAAAGCTCTTACGAACCAAAAAAAAGCTCTTACGAACCAAAAAAAGCTCTTACGAACCAAAAAAAAGCTCTTACGAACCAATAAAAGCTCTTACGAACCAATAAAAACTCTTACGAACCAAAAATCTCTTACGAACCCCCCAAAAATCTTACGAACCAAAAAAAAGCTCTTACGAACAAAAAAAAAGCTCTTACGAATCAAAAAAAGCTCTTACGAACCAATAAAAGATCTTACGAACCAATAAAAGCTCTTACCAACCAATAAAAACTCTTACCAACCAAAAAACTCTTACGAACCAAAAAAAGCTCTTACAAACCAATAAAAGCTCTTACGAACCAATAAAAGCTCTTACGAACCAATAAAAGCTCTTACGTACCAATAAAAACTCTTACGAACCAATAAAAACTCTTACGAACCAATAAAAGCTCTTACGAACCAATAAAAGCTCTTACGAACCAATAAAAGCTCTTACGAACCAATAAAAGCTCTTACGAACCAAAAAAAAGCTCTTACGAACCAATAAAAGCTCTTACGAACCAAAAAAAGCTCTTATGAACCAATACAAGCTCTTACGAACCAAAAAAAGCTCTTATGAACCAATAAAAGCTCTTACGAACCAAAAAAAAAGCTCTTACGAACCAAAAAAGCTCTTACGAACAAAAAAAAAGCTCTTACGAACCAAAAAAGCTCTTACGAACCAAAAAAAAGCTCTTACGAACCAAAAAAAGCTCTTACGAACCAATGAAAACTCTTACGAACCAATAAAAGCTCTTACGAACCAATAAAAACTCTTACGAACCAATAAAAACTCTTACGAACCAAAAAAGCTCTTACGAACCAAAAAAAGCTCTTACGAACCAAAAAAAGCTCTTACGAACCAATAAAAACTCTTACGAACCAATAAAAGCTCTTACGAACCAATAAAAACTCTTACGAACCAATAAAAACTCTTACGAACCAATAAAAACTCTTACGAACCAAAAAAAGCTCTTACGAACCAAAAAAGCTCTTACGAACCAAAAAAAGTTCTTACGAACCAAAAAAAGCTTTTACGAACCAATAAAAACTCTTACGAACCAATAAAAGCTCTTACGAACCAATAAAAACTCTTACGAACCAATAAAAGCTCTTACGAACCAAAAAAAAAAACTTACGAACCAAATAAAAGCTCTTACGAACCAAAAAAAAACTTACGAACCAAAAAACTCTTACGAACCAAAAAAAAAACTTACGAACCAAAAAAAAGCTCTTACGAACGAAAATAAGCCTGGAGTATACCTGGAGGCTGTTCCGGGGGTCAACGCCCCCGTGGCCCAGCCCTTGACCAGGCCTCCCGGTAGATCAGAGACCGATCAACCAGACTGTTACTGCTGGTCGCACGTACCAACCACAGCCCAACTGATCGAGAACTTTTTCTCTGCAAATGCAAACGACAAATTACAAGCACAATTCAACAGCAATAACCATGCAAGACTTTTCACATGCTGTTCAATTTTGGGAAACTTTCTTAATCTCATTTAAAAAATAAGATTCTATACAGGAACTTTGTGTGGGAACTTTACTGTCTATTACAAAGTTGACAACAAAATGGGGAACATGATAGACCAGAATGAAATTTGAAATTAAGGTTGCAAGAGAATCTAAGACGAATTCATCCCTCCAGGTGTGTTTATCCCTCCAGGTGTGTGTATCCCTCCAGGTGTGTGTATTCATCCAGGTGTGTGTATCCCTCCAGGTGTGTGTATTCCTCCAGGTGTGTGTATCCCTCCAGGTGTGTGTATTCCTCCAGGTGTGTGCATTCCTCCAGGTGTGTGTATTCGTCCAGGTTTGTTTAGTTCTCCAGGTACGTGTATCTCTCCAGGTGTGTCACAGGGAAGCTAATTAACGCAAGAAGGTATTACAGAGATGTTATTAATCTGGCCTAAATAATAGAGGTAACATTAATCCCTGGGGAATATTACGTATACCATCTCTCTTCAATACGGGTAAATAAACACTGGGAATATCACAAACTCCACTAAACACTGGGAATATCACAACTCCACTAAACACTGGGAATATCACAAACTCCACTAAACACTGGGAATATCACAAACTCCACTAAACACTGGGAATATCACAAACTCCACTAAACACTGGGAATATCACAAACTCCACTAAACACTGGGAATATCACAAACTCCACTAAACACTGGGAATATCACAAACTCCACTAAATACTGGGAATATTCCAAGATCCACCGCACATATTCCAGCATGACACCTGCTTACAGAGTCTCGTGATTCGCAAACCCTCTAACGAACGGATATCACAAATCATTAAATGTGAATATACAACTCGATCAAACATTGAGGAATATATAATTATAAAACTATATTATATAAATGTTGACAGTGGAATATCCACTCCCTACAACACTGGACGGTTACAAAGCACTATGGTGAATAATCACAAACACTCCACTAACACTCATTTCCACACTTCCCTACACTGATCTCACAAACTCCCTATAACTGGTATCCCTCCACTCACTGTACCAACTCCCTTCTGGATATTCCGATTCCACCCCTTTCACCCGCTTCCCCACCCTCTCTACCCAGATTGCTCTCCCAGTCTCTGGAGAACCTTCCTGACGAAAATACATCGTGTTAATTAGAGTGAGATTACACTGATCAAGCTGATTTTGAAGGAATTATAATTATAATAACTATTATTATTATTATTAATGTTGAAGTGGACAGTAAGTGCATCCCATAGCTATCCAGTGGACGGTGTCAAAGCACATGGATGCATATAATCATATGCACATCTATCCACTCTATCCCTCTGTTCTCATCCCTCTTCCCTCTCTCTCTCTCTCTCTCTCTCTCTCCTTATTCTGTTCCCTCACCGTCACTTACCACCCCTCTCTTTCCTTCTCATCTCCCTTTCCCCTCCCTTTCTCCCCCTCCCTCCCTCTCTCCCCCTCCCTCCCTCTCTCCCCTCCCCTCTCTTCTCTTCTGCATCATGTTCTACAAACATATCAGTCTTGGGTGAGCGAGTATGCTTCGTGGATTCTTCACCCCCACCATCCCCTCCTTCCCCACTCCCCCCACCTCTCTTAGTCCCCATTCACCCCCTCCTCCCTCCCTCCCTCCCTACCCGGCTAGACTGAGGGACACGAGGTCACGACCCCACTCATCCCCACCACACCCCACTACTCTCCCGCTCCCCACAATGTGGTAGTACGAGCAGCACCAACAACAGTACCAACAGCAGCAGCACCAGCAGCAGTAACAACAGCAGCAACACCAGCACCACCACCCCCTACAGCACCACCATCACCTACAGCACCACAACTAGCAACACCACCTGCAGCATCACCACCACCTACAGCACCACCACTAGCACCACCACCACCTATAGCACCATCACTAGCACCACCACCACTACCTGCAGCACCATCACTAGCACCACCACCACTACCTGCAGCACCATCACTAGCACCACCACCACTACCTGCAGCACCATCACTAGCACCACCACCACTAGACCACCACCACTAGTACCACCACCACTACCTGCAGCACCACCACTAGCACCATCACCACCAACAAAAAATAAACACAATCAACAAAAACACTAACGACAAAATAAAAGCGACAACATTAACTTATGACCAGGAACGACCAGGGTAGCAGCCACAGGACGACACAGACAGACGACACAAGAGGATAAGAGGAAAAAAAACAGAAGAGGAACAGAAAGATGTAGGTGTCGGTAAGACAGCCAAGAGTGTGTGGTGTGGTATTCTTGGTCTCCAGTTGGTTACCATCCACTCTCCCTCACTCTCTCTCCCTCTCCTCCACTCTCTCCCTCTCTCTCTCTCCCCCACTCTCCCTCTCTCTCTCTCTCTCTCTCTCTCTCTCTTCCCCTCCCTCCTGTCACTCTCTCCCACACCCTTCATGGGCCTTTTCTCATTAACTATTGCTTGTGGGTTTCCGAGAGACGAGCCTGACCTAGGACCGGGCTGCGGGTGTATACCTGGACTATAGACCAATAGCTCTAACGTCCCACATCATAAAAATCTTTGAAAGAGTGCTAAGAAGCAGGATTGCAAATCACCTGGATTCCCAAAAACTGCACAATCCAGGGCAACATGGGTTCAGGGCAGGTCGCTCCTGCCTCTCACAACTACTGGATCACTATGATATGGCCTTGGATGCACTGGAAGAAAATCAGAATGCAGATGTAATATACACAGGCTTTGCAAAAGCGTTTGACGAGTGCGATCAAGGCGTAATAGTGCACAAAATACGTGCTAAAGGAATAACTGGCAAAGTGGGGAGATGGATCTTCAATTTCCTAGTCAATCGAACACACAGAGTAGTGGTCAACAAAGTTAAATCGGAGGCTGCCATAGTGAAGAGCTCTGTTCTACAAGGCACATACTCGCCCCCATACTATTCCGCATCCTCTTGTCAGACATAAACAGAGATGTAACCCACAGCACCTTATCATCCTTTGCAGACGATACTAGGATCTGCATGAGACTGTCATCTATTGAGGACGCGGTTAACCTCCAAGAAGATATAAACAAAGTTTTCCAGTGGGCAACGTAAAACAATATGATGTTCAATGAGGACAAATTCCAACTACTCCGTTATGGAAAACTGGAGGAAATAATAACTAGAACAGAGTATACTACTGACTCCGGCCATACAATAGAGCGGAAAAATAATGTAAGGGACCTGGGAGTAGTAATGTCTGAGGATTTCACTTTCAAGGATCACAACAGTGCCACGATCACAAGTGCAAAGAAAATGATAGGATGGATAATGAGAACGTTCAAAACGAGAGATGCCAAGCCAATGATGATCCTTTCCAAATCACTTGTTCTCTCTAGGCTGGAATACTGCTGTACATTAACATCTCCGTTCAAAGCAGGTGAAACTGCAGATCTAGAGAGAGTACAGAGAACCTTTACTGCACGTATAAGTTCTGTCAAGCACCTTAACTACTGGGAACGCTTGGAAGCACTTGACTTGTACTCGTTGGAACGCAGGAGGGAGAGATATATCATAATCTACACTTGGAAAATCCTGGAAGGAATGGTTCCGAATCTGCACACAGAAATCACTCCCTACGAAAGTAAAAGACCGGGCAGGCGATGCAAAATACCCCCAATTAAAAGTAGGGACGCCATTGGTACACTAAGAGAAACCACCATAAGTGTCCGGGGCCCAAGACTGTTCAACAGCCTCCCACCAAGCATAAGGGGAATTACCAATAAATCCCTGGCTGCCTTCAAGAGAGAACTGGACAGTTACCTAAAGTCAGTGCTGGATCAACCGGGCTGTGGTTCGTACGTTGGACTGCGTGCGGCCAGCAGTAACAGCCTGGTTGATCAGGCCCTGATCCACCGGGAGGCCTGGTCGTGGACCGGGCCGCGGGGGCGTTGATCCCCGGAATAGCCTCTAGGTAGACTCAAGGTATACCTGGAGTACATCTGGAGGTCATCGCCCCCGCGGCTCGGTCTGAGACCAGGCCTCGTGTAGCAACATAACACTGGAAACCCATCAAAGATATACCAAATGGCCAGATTATTACATTTACCTTTGATGAGCCTCGAGAGTCTTACTACTCTCGGTGCCCGGCCATGGGCCAGGCTCGTCTGGTGCTAACCTGGCCAGCTAGGGTGTTGCGGCTGGAGGCAGCACAACATAACCCGCCCGTAGGGGAAGGAAACCATGTGGACTCGTTAATGGTCCAAGACGGACCGAAACATCGTCATTAAGTTGCAGCAGTCTTCACGGTACTGTGACTTTTGGTCTTTACCATCTACAACTAACTAGACATTTACATTAATTGATAGTGAGGCTCAGGTTAGGGTGTGTAGAAGAGAGGGAGAATACTTCTCGGTAAAAGTAGGTCTTAGACAGGGATGTGTAATGTCACCATGGTTGTTTAATATATTTATAGATGGGGTTGTAAAAGAAGTAAATGCTAGGGTGTTCGGGAGAGGGGTGGGATTAAATTATGGGGAATCAAATTCAAAATGGGAATTGACACAGTTACTTTTTGCTGATGATACTGTGCTTATGGGAGATTCTAAAGAAAAATTGAAAAGGGTTTAGTGGATGAGTTTGAGAATGTGTGTAAAGGTAGAAAGTTGAAAGTGAACATAGAAAAGAGTAAGGTGATGAGGGTATCAAATGATTTAGATAAAGAAAAATTGGATATCAAATTGGGGAGGAGGAGTATGGAAGAAGTGAATGTTTTCAGATACTTGGGAGTTGACGTGTCGGCGGATGGATTTATGAAGGATGAGGTTAATCATAGAATTGATGAGGGAAAAAAGGTGAGTGGTGCGTTGAGGTATATGTGGAGTCAAAAAACGTTATCTATGGAGGCAAAGAAGGGAATGTATGAAAGTATAGTAGTACCAACACTCTTATATGGATGTGAAGCTTGGGTGGTAAATGCAGCAGCGAGGAGACGGTTGGTGGCAGTGGAGATGTCCTGTCTAAGGGCAATGTGTGGTGTAAATATTATGCAGAAAATTCGGAGTGTGGAAATTAGGAGAAGGTGTGGAGTTAATAAAAGCATTAGTCAGAGGGGAGAAGAGGGGTTGTTGAGGTGGTTTGGTCATTTAGAGAAATGGATCAAAGTAGAATGACATGGAAAGCATATAAATCTATAGGGGAAGGAAAGAGGGGTAGGGGTCGTCCTCGAAAGGGTTGGAAAGAGGGGGTAAAGGAGGTTTTGTGGGTGAGGGGCTTGGACTTCCAGCAAGCGTGCATGAGCGTGTTAGATAGGAGTGAATGGAGACGAATGATACTTGGGACCTGACGATCTGTTGGAGTGTGAGCAGGGTAATATTTTAGTGAAGGGATTCAGGGAAACCGGTTATTTTCATATAGTCGGACTTGAGTCCTGGAAATGGGAAGTACAATGCCTGCACTTTAAAGGAGGGGTTTGGGATATTGGCAGTTTGGAGGGATATGTTGTGTATCTCTATAAGTATATGCTTCTAAACTGTTATATTCTGAGCACCTCTACAAAAGCAGTGATAATGTGTGAGTGAGGTGAAAGTGTTGAATGATGATGAAAGTATTTTCTTTTTGGGGATTTTCTTTCTTTTTTTGGGTCACCCTGCCTCGGTGGGAGACGACCGACTTGTTGAAAAAAAAAATTAAAATACAAGGACCAGGTACAAGGGAAACGCAGATGAATCACAGGGATGTTGGGAATTATTTTTTCAGTCTCAGCGGTAATGGGAAACTGGAAGGAATTGGATATGTTGGAGGCCAACACTAGCCAACACAGCTTCAAGAGTAAGTACGATCGGCCAGAAATAACTAAATCAGATGAGAGAGAGCTGAGGCGCGGCCATGAGCCATGACTCAACCCCTGTAAACAGGATTAGGTGACTATACAGAACACACACACACACACACACACCACACCACACCACACACACACACACACACACACACACAACACACACACACACACACACACACACACACACACGCACACCACGCCCACAATTAAAGCGTGCCACGCCCACACAAAAACAATTGAGTGCCTTTATATGTGGCACCTATTATCCGGGGTGTAGGGGCGTATGGGGTAGGGGTGCATGGGGGTAAGGGTGTATGGGGTAAGGGTGTATGGGGAAGGGGTGTATGGGGAAGGGGTGTATGGGAAGGGGTGAAATGGGGAAGGGTGTAATGGGGAAGGGGTGAATGGGGAAGGGGTGCATGGGGAAGGGGTGCAGATGGGAAGGGGTCATGGGAAGGGGTGCAAATGGGGAAGGGGTGCATGGGGAAGGGGTGCATGGGGAAGGGGTGCATGGGGAAGGGTGCATGGGGAAGGGGAGAGAGTAGAGAATGACGAAAGATGATGAGGAAGAATAAATGCAGGGGAAGGGGACGGTGAGGGACGCAAGGAGAGGGCGAAGAGTCAGTGGAAAACAGGAAAGAAACGAAGAAAGCGGGGAGAAGAAATCTGAAGAGTGGAAAGGAGATAACTGAGAAAACAGAGAAAAGGGAGAGGCTATGAGAAATAGAGAATAGGAGAGGAAAGGAGAAGATAGGAAAGAATTAGATATGATAAAAGGGATAGGAGAAAAGAGAGAAGATAGGAGAAATGAAAGACAGGACACGAGAGAATAGAAGATATAAGAGAGAAGAGAGGATAAGAAAGAATAGGAGAGATAAGAGAGAAGACAGGAGAGAATGAGAGAGAACAGGAGAGATGGGAGACTAGTGATACATGTATTTTGAAAATACAAAAAATTTATTATATATGATCTATGGTGGGTCATATATGAACTATCTCAGAAAGAGAGAGAGAGAGAGAGAGAGAGAGAGAGAGAGAGAGAGAGAGAGAGAGAGAGAGAGAGAGAGAGAGCTAGCTTACATCTGAAGGTAGCCTTGCTCTGGTGTGCACCAAGCGATCATCGAGTCACTTTCTGAACGGGAAGCCACGTCACGGATCGTGACCACTGGGACCCCCCGTTACACGACGTTCCTACACTAGTGCATTACACCAGTGACTGTTGTATTACACCAGTGACTGTTGTATTACACCAGTGACTGTTGTATTACACCAGTGACTGTTGTATTACACCAGTGACTGTTGTATTACACCAGTGACTGTTGTATTACAGCAGGAAATATATTAGGTCAGTAATATTCTCATATACACGGAGAATACAACTCCAAGTAGCTTGGCTCGAACAATTTACAACTCACAAAAGTAGGTAAGAAACTAGGCGATGTTTCGAGCCATCCATTTCAGACGTGACGTGCCGAAACATAGTCTGCTTTTATCTGAAATTACTTTTGTTCATTTATATTACCCAAAAACAGCTCCTGGCCCCTGTGTGTGTGTGTGTGTGTGTGTGTGTGTGTGTGTGTGTGTGTGTGTGTGTGTGTGTGTGTGTGGTGTGTGTGTGTGTGAGCGCACAGCACAAGAACACAAGAGACAAAAGCATCTGACACAGATTTAGAGTGAGATCCAACACGCCCATAAGATCCACGAGGGGCAATAGATGCCATAACCAGACACTCACTTGTTTTTTGCTGCTTCTCCTGCCAAGGTGAACCTCTTCCCTTATAGCGTACACAAAACAATAAGGAATTGCCACAGATCTTTAAAAAAGACTTTGTGATTTTAATTCTATTCCTTGGTGCGTCTTACACGGAGGCGGACGGATGAATGACTGGATGTTAGGATTGACTGATGACTGGCTGGATGTTAGGACTGAAGGAGGACTGACGGATGAATGACTGGATGTTAGGACTGACGGATGACTGGCTGGATGTTAGGACTGAAGGAGGACTTGCTGGATGTTAGGACTGATGGATGGACGGAATAATGGATGACTGGTTTCGAGTTTTGTCCTGTCCTCACAGCCCAACCTGTTGAAGAGACATTCTGTTCTTTGTTCAATCAGATAGTTGTTGCTGGCGGCCCACTAGCCCATGTAGTCACTTTAGAAGAGATAGTATTCTATCTGCTGATAACAGGTTGAATAGTCTTGGGCCACGGATGTTGATGCAGTGCTCTTTTACTGTGCTCACGGCGTCCATCCATTTCACTGGGATTATTTTACACTTTCTCTCATGTGTATCACTTCAGTACACTGTTATGGTAGTGTGTAGATGGGTCACATACATGAGGTAATGAAGTGTCAGGCTGAGCTGGGAGACTTCAGTAGTGTCAGCCTGAGCTGGGAGACTTCAGTAGTGTCAGGCTGAGCTGGGAGACTTCAGTAGTGTCAGGCTGAGCTGGGAGACTTCAGTAGTGTCAGCCTGAGCTGGGAGACTTCAGTAGTGTCAGCCTGAGCTGGGAGACTTCAGTAGTGCAGCCTGAGCTGGGAAGACTTCAGTAGTGTCAGCCTGAGCTGGGAGACTTCAGTAGTGTCAGCCTGAGCTGGGAGACTTCAGTAGTGTCAGCCTGAGCTGAGAGGCATCAGTAGTGTCAGCCTAAGCTGGGAGGCATCAGTAGTGTCAGCCTAAGCTGGGAGGCATCAGTAGTGTCAGCCTGAGCTGGGAGGCATCAGTAGTGTCAGTCTGAGCTGGGAGACATCAGTAGTGTCAGCTGGAGCTGGGAGGCATCAGTAGTGTCAGCCTGAGCTGGGAGACTTCAGTAGCGTCAGCCTGAGCTGGGAGACATCAGTAGTGTCAGCCTGAGCTGGGAGGCATCAGTAGTGTCAGTCTGAGCTGGGAGACTTCAGTAGCGTCAGCCTGAGCTGGGAGACATCAGTAGTGTCAGCTGGAGCTGGGAGGCATCAGTAGTGTCAGCCTGAGCTGGGAGACATCAGTAGCGTCAGCCTGAGCTGGGAGACTTCAGTAGTGTCAGCCTGAGCTGGGAGACATCAGTAGTGTCAGCCTGAGCTGGAAGACATCAGTAGTGTCAGCTGGAGCTGATACACGAGACGGAATGCGAGGAAGATACCTACACACCCTTCACAAATATTTCCTGCTACTCCGCGTGTTAGGTGCGGTACCTAGGGAAGTCCTGCGTGACCTTACACGTTAGGTGCGGTGATGGGTACCTAAAGAAGTTTTCCTTGACCTCATACCATAGGTCCACGGGCATGGTCTGCTGGACCCTGCTGACGGTGTTGTGTTCTAATATATTGGTACTTTCTCTCTCTCTCTCTCTCTCTCTCTCTCTCTCTCTCTCTCTCTCTCTCTCTCTCTCTCTCTCTCTCTCTCTCTCTCTCTCTCTCTCTCTCTTTACACAGGGTTTGACAAAGTTAGGTTTTAAGATCCTCAGGTTAAGGATTCTCTCTGCCTCTCTTTCTCTTCTCTTCTGTTTTTTTCTCTCTCTCTTCTCTTTCTCTCTTCTCTTCTCTCTCTCTCTCTCTCTCTTTTGATGTTGCTAATTCTTCTGGCAACACTATGGTTGGGCGTGTTCTTGTTATTCTTGTTCATGGCTGTTCTTGTTTTGTTTGCTGTTGTGCTTGTTTTTATTTGCTGTTTTGTTTTGTTTTTGTTTGCTGTTTTGTTTTGTTTTGCTGTTTTGCTTGTTTTTGTTTGCTGTTTTGCTTGTTTTGTTTGTTCTTTTGTTTGCTGTTGTTTTTTTTGTTTGCTGTTTTGCTTGTTTTTTTGCTGTTGTTCTTTTTGTTTGCTGTTTTGCTTGTTTTTGTTTGATGTTTTGTTTGTTTTTGTTTGCTGTTTTGTTTTTGTTTGCTGTTGTTCTTGTTTTGCTTGTTTGTGATTGCTTTTGTAGCCTTTTTTTGTTTGTTGGCGCTTGTTTTTGTATTTTTTTTTTTTGTTGTTCTGTTTGTTGATGTTGTCACTGTTATTTGTTTTTGTTATCTGTGTTTTTTTTTTTTTTTGCCTTCTTCTTTATTGTTGTTGTCTCTGTTGATTTTATTCTGTTGTGTTTGTTTGCTTGTTGTTTTTGTTGTTGTCGTTGTTACTTTTGTAGGTTTGATCCTAGAAATGAGAAGAGGAGCTCCAATTTCATGAATCAAGATCCCTTTACCAGCATGAAAGGTTGGAGAGAGAGAGAGAGAGAGAGAGAGAGAGAGAGAGAGAGAGAGAGAGAGAGAGAGAGAGAGAGAGAGAGAGGGGGGGGGGTATTTGGTTTTGCTATTAAGTTAGCTCCCACATCCTCTGCTCTCCTCTCTCTCTCTCTCTCTCTCATTATCTTTCTTTCTTTCTTTCACAACTGTTGTTAGTTTTCGTTATCGTTGTTGCCACCTGTTTCCTGCATCTACCCAATTCCTTTCATTCTTCTCTCTCCTATTTCTTGTAACTCTTTTCCCATCCCTTTCTCCTTGTCCACCTTTCTCTCTCTCTCTCTCTCTCTCTCTCTCTCTCTCTCTCTCCTCTCTCTCTCTCTCTCTCCTCTCTTACACAAGGTTCTACAAGGTTTGGTTTAGGGTTCTCTCTCTCTATTAGGGCATGTGGCATCACTGGCTGGGCAGTTGGCACTCCCGCCCAGACGCCGTCGGCACTCTGGCACTTCCTACAACCACCTTCAGTGTGTCACTGCAGAGATGACACACTCCTCAGAAAGACTACCACTGCTAGTAGTAGTCTTAGTGACTCCCACACAATTTAACTATCCTGCCAAAGCTACTAAAACTATCACCATAATGTAATTAACACCTTGAGTGTCGAGGTAAGATTTGTCAGGTTACCGGACAAGTGTTTCCTGACGGGGGTCTTAGTCATAACATGACCCGTAGCTGGAGCTTTTGGTCATCTGACCGAGGCCTTCCGCTGGCTTACCCCTCCACCCCTTTAAAAAATATGGTTATGATTATAACCATAATCATAACCGTGTGTGTGTGTGTGTGTGTGTGTGTGTGTGTGTGTGTGTTCACCTAGTTGTGCTAGCAGGGGTCAATTCACAGCTCCAGGCCCCGCCTCTTCACTGATTGCTACTAGGTAACTCTCCCTGCTCCATGAGCTTTATCATACCTCTTCTTAAAGCTATGTGTGTGTGTATGTATACGATACACACACACATCACCTGGTATGTCAGAGGAATAGATGATACCCATCACCCTCAAAGTATTCTTGTATATGGTTGTCATGGTGGGTGTCAACGACTACTACACCCCAGGAAGACGACACCACCACCACCATACAGTAAGGTACCACCACCGTACAGGAAGGCACCATCACCGTACAGGAAGGCACTAGCACCACCGTACAGGAAGGCACTAGCACCACCGTACAGGAAGGCACTAGCACCACCGTACAGGAAGGCACTAGCACCACCGTACAGGAAGGCACTAGCACCACCGTACAGGAAGGCACTAGCACCACCGTACAGGAAGGCACTAGCACCACCGTACAGGAAGGCACCACCACCGTACAGGAAGGCACCACCACCGTACAGGAAGGCACCACCACCGTACAGGAAGGCACTAGCACCACCGTACAGGAAGGCACTAGCACCCCCGTACAGGAAGGCATTAGCACCACCGTACAGGAAGGCACCACCACCGTACAGGAAGGCACCACCACCATGACAAACATCAACAACAGTCGTTATCGGTTAAACGGAAGTGCCACACACCCACACCTGTTCAGACTTCACTACCAACCAATCAGGGAGAGGAAATCCCTGGGATGACACTTGTTCCTTGTTTACACCTGCTCAGCTGATCATGCACCTGTCTCTCCTGATGACTCCCACACCTGCCTCACCTGATGACTCCCTCACCTGCCAACTCCCACACCTGCCTTACCTGATGACTCCCACACCTGCCTCACCTGACAACACCCACACCTGCCTTACCTGATGACTTATACACCAGACACACCAGCATATTATTATTATATTCACAGGAAAGCGCTAGACCCGTATGGATCATATAGCACCTGGAATGAATGAGAGGTAAACCATGTTTGATTGTACTCAGGGATCAGGAAAGATCAAGAGCCCTTTTAGGAGCATCAAGGCAGTCCCCCCCCCCCAGGGGAGGACTGACTCAACTAGTGACCACATCTGAGTCACCTCATCATGACTCTCACTACTTGTTTTCCAGCGTAACAAAACTCCTATTCAAATGCGTTATAACTGCTAATGGTTCCGAGGGGGGTCATCGCCCCCGCGGCCCGGTCTCAGACCAGGCCTAAAATGGAAAGGAAAAGTGAACAAGTATAAAACGTGTTAAGAATACGCTTGTATGATTGGTGTTAGCTGCCTGCTGGACAAGTACTGTTATGAACTTGACAAATGGGACCATTTCTATAGAAAATACTATATGGTATTATATATAGATATATGAATAGTACAGATATATGAATAGTCCGGCAGGGAGTTTATTACTGACGTAGACGAGAGAATATATAGTGACATAAGTAAGTTTTCTGATGACAGATAAATTCTGACGAGGACACTAGAGCACTACAAGATCTGGATAGGTTGATGCAGTTGTCGGAGAAGTGGCAGATGCGGTTTATTATGGACAAATGTAATTCTAATCCTGGGAAAAGAAAACAACCATGGGACTTATAAACTAAATACTGTAAATCTCAATCATTCTGACTGCCAGAGAAACTTAGGAGTCCTGGTTAGCAGTAATATATAACCAAGACAACAATACATAAATGTTCGCAATAAAGCCAATAGAATTCTTGGCTTCCTATCAAGAAGTATAAATAATATGAGTCCTCAGGTTATTCTTCAGCTTTTTATACCCTTAGTTATGCCTCGATTAAATTATGCTGCGCAATTCAGGACGAAGCTGATCCCGTGTGTCAGAAACATTCTCTAGTACGTGGCTACCTTGATGATGGTTAATAGCTCTTGATCCAAGGATATGGTGCTATCCTTAGTCAAAACTGATTACCACCCAGTGCTCAGGCATGAACCCTCAGGCATTAAAAACCGCTGGTATTGATAGATATAAATATACAAACCAAGACAAGATAGACACAGGTACAACCTTAACACAAAAACATATTTTTCTCATCCAGGGAAGTAATTACCTTGACAAAGCAGGTAGACGGAAGATACATGACGTGGCAGTTACCTCGAGAGTGCCAGTGGCACTGTGAGCACTTGCCCTGGCACTTGGCACCCCAACAAGTGCCAGATTAACCTCATGGTTAATTGGTGAACGAGGCCTCTTCAAAACAGCATAGGTGCCTTTCATGTTTAACACTTCAAACCCATGCACACACACACACACACACACACACACACACACACACACACACACACACACACACACACACACACACACACACACACGAGATTCAAAGAAGTGTTCACAGAGGAGACAGAAGGGGCTCCAGAAAGATGGAGAGGTAGGGCACACTACCATGTGCTGGACACAGTGCACACAACCGAGGAAGAAGTGAAGAGGCTTCTGAGTGAGCTAGATACCTCAAAGGCAATGGGGCCAGATAACATCTCCCCATGGGTATTGAGAGAGGGAGCAGAGGCGCTATGTGTACCCCTAACAACAATATTCAATACATCTATCGAAACAGGGAGATTGTCTGAGGCATGGAAGACAGCAAATGCAGTCCCCAATCTTTAAAAAAGGAGACAGACATGAAGCATTAAACTACAGACCAGTGTCACTGACATGTATAATATGCAAAATCATGGAGAAGATTATCAGAAGAGTGGTGGAACACCTAGAAAGGAACGATCTCATCAACAGCAGCCAACATGGTTTCAGGGACGGGAAATCCTGTGTCACAAACCTACTGGAGTTCTATGACATGGTGACAGCAGTAAGACAAGAGAGAGAGGGGTGGGTGGATTGCATTTTCTTGGACTGCAAGAAGGCGTTTTGACACAGTTCCACACAAGAGATTGGTGCAAAAACTGGAGGACCAAGCAGGGATAACAGGGAAGGCACTACAATGGATCAGGGAATACTTGTCAGGAAGACAGCAGCGAGTCATGGTACGTGGCGAGGTGTCAGAGTGGGCACCTGTGACCAGCGGGGTCCCACAGGGGTCAGTCCTAGGACCAGTGCTGTTTCTGGTATTTGTGAACGACATGACGGAAGGAATAGACTCTGAGGTGTCCCTGTTTGCAGATGACGTGAAGTTGATGAGAAGATTCACTGCGATCGAAGACCAGGCAGAACTACAAAGGGATCTGGACAGGCTGCAGACCTGGTCCAGCAATTGGCTCCTGGAGTTCAATCCCATCAAGTGCAAAGTCATGAAGATTGGGGAAGGGCAAAGAAGACCGCAGACGGAGTACAGTCTAGGGGGCCAGAGACTACAAACCTCACTCAAGGAAAAAGATCTTGGGGTGAGTATAACACCAGGCACATCTCCTGAAGCGCCACATCAACCAAATAACTGCTGCAGCATATGGGCGCCTAGCAAACCTCAGAACAGCATTCCGACATCTTAATAAGGAATCATTCAAGGACCCTGTACACCGTGTACGTTAGGCCCATATTGGAGTATGCGGCACCAGTTTGGAACCCATACCTAGCCAAGCACGTAAAGAAACTAGAGAAAGTGCAAAGGTTTGCACAAGACTAGTCCAGAGCTAAGAGGTATGTCCTACGAGGAGAGGTTAAGGGAAATCAACCTGATGACACTGGAGGACAGGAGGAGATAGGGGGGACATGATAACGACATACAAAATACTGAGAGGAATTGACAAGGTGGACAAAGACAGGATGTTCCAGAGATTAGACACAGTAACAAGGGGACACAGTTGGAAGTTGAAGACACAGATGAATCACAGGGAAGTTAGGAAGTATTTCTTCAAGCCACAGAGTAGTCAGTAAGTGGAATAGTTTGGGAAGCGATGTGGTGGAGGTAGGATCCATACATAGCTTTAAGCAGAGGTATGATAAAGCTCACGGCTCAGGGAGAGTGACCTAGTAGCGATCAGTGAAGAGGCGGGGCCAGGAGCTCGGACTCGACCCCCGCAACCTCAACTAGGTGAGTAAAACTAGGTGAGTACACACACACACACACACACATGATGGAAGGGTTAGATTCAGAAGTGTCCCTGTTTGCAGATGATGTGAAGTTAATGAGGAGAATTAAATCAGATGAGGACCAGGCAGGACTTCAAAGAGACCTGGACAGACTGGACACCTGGTCCAGCAAATGGCTTCTCGAATTTAATCCTGCCAAATGCAAAGTCACGAAGATAGGGGAAGGGCACAGAAGACCACAGACAGAGTATAGGCTAGGTGGCCAAAGACTGCAAACCTCACTCAAGGAGAAAGATCTTGGGGTGAGTATAACACCGAGCATGTCTCCGGAAGCACACATCAATCAGATAACTGCTGCAGCATATGGGCGCCTGGCAAACCTGAGAACAGCATTCCGATACCTTAGTAAGGAATCGTTCAAGACACTGTACACCGTGTATGTCAGGCCCATACTGGAGTATGCAGCACCTGTTTGGAACCCGCACTTGATAAAGCACGTCAAGAAACTAGAGAAAGTACAAAGGTTTGCGACAAGGTTAGTTCCAGAGCTAAGGGGAATGTCCTATGAAGAAAGATTAAGGGAAATCGGCCTGACGACACTGGAGGACAGGAGGGTCAGGGAGACATGATAACGACATATAAAATTCTGCGTGGAATAGACAAGGTGGACAAAGACAGGATGTTCCAGGGATGGGACACAGAAACAAGAGGCCACAATTGGAAGTTGAAGACACAAATGAGTCCGAGAGATATTAGGAAGTATTTCTTCAGTCATAGAGTTGTCAGGCAGTGGAATAGCCTAGAAAATGACGTAGTGGAGGCAGGAACCATACACAGTTTTAAGACGAGGTTTGATAAAGCTCATGGAGTGGGGAGAGAGAGGGCCCAGTAGCAACCGGTGAAGAGGCAGGGCCAGGAGCTAAGACTCGACCCCTGCAACCACAAATAGGTGAGTACACACACACACCGGGGCCAGGAGCTATGACTCGACCTGTCAGCATAGTTGCTGATCCCCTTATATGTGTTATATAGATTAGCTGAGTATCATAGTACCATCCATGTGTTTATATAGAAGATCCCTTAGGCCTGTGACGGTATGATGTCACGGGGTACAGCTTGAGGCAGTGAGAAGAGCTACCTCGGTCTCACTCGACGGACCACCTACGAACAGGCAAGAACAGGGCAGGCTGGGCTCCCACCTCTCATCCACAGTCTGACAATATATAGTGTTACCATCCAACAAGGTGTTTACCTTCAACCCTCGTATCTCCTACCGAACCCCACACGACAAATTGGTGGCAACGGAGGGCCTGTAATCCTGACGATTACAGCGATTTCTGGAGATAAATTTCTACTGGGCCAGTCGCCATCTTCTGACGCTAGGCCGACCTAACCAGCCAGCTACCTCAAGCCAGCTACCCCAACCAAGCTTCTACCAGCCTCTACAATATTCACTGGTCAGTCTTTGTATTAGTGTTTATCTGCTTATTTGCATCACTCCCGAGGGGTTGACCCGAGTTTGCAAAATATGCCAGCAACCAGTCTGTGGTGAGGGAGTCAGCCCAGCCTAGCCTACTCCATCCAGCTTTGCCTGCCAAGCCAGCTTTCCACCCCCTGCTGTGCTCATCGTTAGAAGTTATCAAGCTATTCTGTGTGAAGGGTTAAGATAAGCCAGCCAGCAAATAACCCAAGTGACTAACCCAGTACTCAAGCAACCATGTGGGTACAGTCTTCATCGCTTTGTGCTTCAAGTTCTAGCCATTCTGAGTGCTTTTTCATCCCTGTGGTGTTGTGGTATTTCGTGGGTTTGTTTTTAAGCCAGCCGGCTTAGATATATTTTCGCGCCAGTGTGGTTGTCCCCAGTGAGGCTTACGCCATTCATCCCATAGGCCCACTCACCACGTATGTCTCAGCCCTGCTTCAGCCCACTCACCCAACCACTACCACTGTGTTATTGTACTCTTATTATGGGTACTAGTACCATATTTTAAGGACCACATAGGGGGTCAAGAGCTAGAGTGTGTCTTTTGTCATCGGCGCCACCATTAAAAGCCTCCTGTGTGAGTTCATCGTCGATTTAAGCGCAATTCTACGATCACGTGTGGACAGCAGCCAGCTGCAAGACGACATAAACATCCACCACCATCCACCACCTTCCACCATCTACCTAATTCTTCACCAAGTCGTTACAGTGATAATATTTTTTCATAGAGACATTTGCGAGTGTTGAGACATTTCTTTTTGTTTCCAGTGATTTTTCTTAGTGACATTCAGTGACTCTCGATTAGACTCAGTGTTTATTATATACTGTTTGCAATATTTTTTATCTTCTTAATTCAGTGTTAATTTTCGTGCATAATTTCATATCTGTTGTGTTGTGCTTCTTTTTTTTATATACTTTAAGTAAGTACCTTAGTATTTATCCTTTGTTGTGTGTGCAACACTTATAAGCAGTACAGAACTTGTGTTTACACTTCAGAATCACCTTGTGTTCATAGTATTCCAGTGAAGTAATTCAGTAATTTATTACCTCGTATTCTGCATCACAACTCAGTGTTGTCTGTTACATATTTATCCCAGCATTTGTGTATTCTTGCCAGTTTATTACATTTTTTTCTCTGTGTGTTGAACATTTTTGTGTTAATTCTTTTCATTCAGCCAGTGTCTAATTTGTCTTATTTCCACAGACAATAGTGCTATTATTTTGTGCAAGCAAGAAAATTATTTTATAAATTTTTTCACACATCAAGTTTCATAGCAAGAAAATTCTAGTATTGTGTTTATGTTGATGTGTCCTGCATCACTGTAAGTGTTCAAACCCTTTTGTTCTGTGTTTGGCATCCACTATTATTTTTCATGTTTCATTGAACAAATTCACTCTTAGTGCAATTTTTTAAGTTGTTCATTTAAAGTAAATTGTTCTTTTGCTTGTTCAGTGTTGCTTAAGCTGCAGTTAAGAGTTAAAGTATTCACTCAGTTCATTCCTTGCTATATTTTCTTTCCTTGTAAACAGTGTTTTCTTGTGTAATTTTTTTTTATTGCACATTGACTCATTTTGCAATAATTCTTGTGCAAGCATTGTGTCATTAAAATTTTTCTTTCAGAAATTTTATGTAGTGTGTGTGCAGCACTTTTGATTAGCAATTGTTAATTGCAGTATTGCTACAGTTTATTTCAGTGCAGTTTCTTATGCTCTGTTCTGTGCATAATATTTTATTCTTTGTGTGCCATTTTATTTTATTTTAGTGAATTGTTACCCAGTTTGTTTTAATTTTGCACAAGCTTTATTGAGTCCAATTTGACGTTTTTTGATTGATTCATCATTTTATTGTTGAATTTCCCTATTGCATTGAGAGTAAAGACTGTGCCATTAATCCAATTTAAAGTAAAATTTGAGTAAATTAGATTTGAGTAAATTACAAGTTCTCTTGATTTTCAAAGTGTTGTTTAATCAGTTGAGTATTTTCTTGTGTGAGTTTCCTTGCTTTCTGTGTGACCTGTCAATTTTTAATTACTTATGCAGAATAGCTAAGCATTTTCTTCCCATTTAAGTTCACTGTGTTGTGTGTCCCTCAGTTACATTTTCCTTTATTCTTTCTATTTTTTTTTTTTTTGCCTTATGCCCTTGAGTAAGTTCCCTGAGAACATGTCCCAGTCACTTTTGAATGTTTACTTAGTGTATCATGCCAGTCAAAGTCAATATGAATCAGTCCATAGTACCAATATTCCCTTACTGACTGAAAAACAATACCTAGCCCTTGAGCAATGTGTTTGATCTCACAGCTTGTATCTGAGATTTGTTAAAGTGCTGTGAAATGTGAAGTTCAGATTAAGCTCCAATAAATTCGTTCATTACTTATTAACGTAGCCGAGCGATCAGGCACTAGTAATACTGTCACTCCTGTCTGGACTCCAGCCACAATATCGTGCACGCAGGATAGTGCCGAGACTACTATCCTTGCGATGACAACTTGTTCAAGTACTCGTTCCTTCCCAGGGGACGCTTTGAGAAGAACTTTACTTGCAACGAGTTATGCCATCTCTTGCTGCTGCCACAAGCCGTTGCAGAAAGACGTTTCTGTGGCTAGCGTGCTCACTTGAGTGTTGTTGTCCCTTGTGTTCCAGATGGTGATCCCATCCTCGTTGACAGTAATCAGTTATTTCGATCCTCCCAGAGATGATAACCATTCTGCATATGTAAACCTCACCCTCGCAGAATTGGGTTTAAATGTACATAGTCTGTACAACTAGTTGTCTGAGATGAAGGAAATTGTCAACTGTTTGTTATTAACTGATCAGTTTTTCAAAAAAAAAAAATTTCGTGTTCACGTTCCCTCCGAATTCTGAGAATTTGACAGTAATGATCTGAATGCGCACCAGATGCCTTTGCTGTTAATTTCACCTTGTATATATATATATTTATTTCCTCAGAATCCGTAGAGTGCATGAATACAGATCGATCGATCAATTCCATCCCATATTGTACCATGATTTCTTATAGTTTGTAATGCATTACGTTAAAAGTGATTACGTTAACACCCATTACGTAAAACTCATTTTGTTAACATCCAGTATGATACCATCCATTAGTTCTAAGATACATATGAATTTGTTATTGTATAGAATCAGCCCAGAACCACCTGTCTGTTCAGCCTATAGCATAGTAGTGAATGTCGAGACGACATACGTGACATGACCGAGCTGTCAGCATAGTTGCTGATCCCCTTATATGTGTTATATAGATTAGCTGAGTATCATAGTACCATCCATGTGTTTATATAGAAGATCCCTTAGGCCTGTGACGGTATGATGTCACGGGGTACAGCTTGAGACAGTGAGAAGAGCTACATCGGTCTCACTCGACCGACCACCTACGAACAGGCAAGAACAGGGAGGCTGGGCTCCCACCTCTCATCCACAGTCTGACAATATATAGTGTTACCATCCAACAAGGTGTTTACCTTCAACCCTCGTATCTCCTACCGAACCCCACACGACAGACCCCTGCAACCACAACTAGGTGAGTACACACACAACAGCTCCTGGCGGCGTCAGGAGCTGTGAATCAACCCTTGCAACCACAACTAGGTGAGTACACACACACACACACACACACAGATAAGATGTTCCAGAGAGGGGACACAGAAACAAGGGGTCACAACTGGAAGCTGAAGACTCAGACGAGTCACAGGGACGTTAGGAAGTATTTCTTCAGTCATACAGTCGTCAGGAAGTGGAATAGCCTAGCAAGTGAAGTAGTGGAGGCAGGAACCATACATAGTTTTAAGAAGAGGTATAACAAAACTCAGGAAGCAGAGAGGGAGAGGACCTAGTAGCGATCAGTGAAGAGGCGGGGCCAGGCGCTGAGTCTCGACCCCTGCAACCACAATTAGGTGAATTAGGTGAGTACACACACACACACACACACACACACACACACACACACAATTACAGAGCAACAATACCTTCTTTCTCACCCCTTCCCCTTACTATATAAATCTGCTTGATGCATAGCCAAGAAAAATGGGCCACTTATTTCAAGCGCATGTCCAAAGGACATGGGGGAGAGAGCCAAGGCTACGCGACAGTAAAGAGACAAACCCATTCTTAAACTACATTTCCTGCCCGCGTCCCAGAGTTTCGCTAGCGGGGAAACAGCTAAAATATCATTCATATTCAATACACAGCTCCATGATCAGGTATGAAAAGCCTGAAACCAATAAGGCCAGAAAATGTAATCTAAGACGTGGGGTCGGGTACAGAGACTCGGCCCCCATCAAAAACAAATTAGAGTACAAATCGGTGAGTATAAATGAGAGTACAATTTAGAATATACAAATGAGAGTACAAATCAGGGAGTACAAATCAGGGGGTACAAATCAAGGAGTACAAATCAAGGAGTACAAATCAAGAAGTACAAATCAAAGAGTACAAATCAAAGAGTACAAATCAAAGAGTAGAAATCAGGGAGTACAAATCAGGGAGTACAAATCAGGGAGTACAAATCAGGGAGTACAAATCAGGGAGTACAAATCAGGGAGTACAAATCAGGGAGTACAAATCAAGGAGTACAAATCAAGAAGTACAAATCAAGAAGTAAAAATCAAGAAGTAAAAATCAAGAAGTAAAAATCAAGAAGTATAAATCTAAGAGGAAGAAGGAAAATGCCTTCAGTGATTCAATGTGAATCATACGAAAAAAAATTTCTGTTTTTATCTACATTTGAATGAAACCCACTGAAAAGACAGCAGCAGCAGCAGCAGCATTAACAGCAACAACAGCAGCAGTAACAACAGCAGCAGTAACAACAGCAGCAGTAACAACAGCAGCAGTAACAACAGCAGCTTGTGCAAGCTGCCCATCCACGTAGTACTCACGTGAGTAACAACCTTGCAGAAATACACCAATGTTGGCTGAATCACTAAACTGGTTACCTACCATACAATCAGCACCCGCCCCAGGAGACACGTTTTACCCCTGGCACCATTTCATCCTACAGGGAGCGAAACGATGCCCCCAGCGAAAGCTAGTCCTTCATCGTGTTTATCCTTCGGCAACACTAACAGAACACCGCCCGGACCCAAGCAGACTGATACTTACATGGTAAGATGTCCTTGTATCTGTTCTTGCGACGATTGACATCCTTCTCACCCTCGAGACAGCAGTAGTCAGGTCTGGACTTCAAGCTTTCAGTCAGCAGCTTGAGTTCCTGTAAGAGGGAACGACATAAGGAGGAGGAACACTGCAACAGGCCTACTGGCCCATTTGGCATTCCCTTCTCAACCCCAAACACACTAACAAAAACATTCGCCCAACCCATAATCAATGTTACCCAAGGATTAGAAAACACGATGAACATTGTTCCTGTGATAAACAAGATACTACTAATTACAAGTGGGAACCAGAATCACCAGAGAACTATGAAAAAGAGTGGTGATAAAGAAAGCTTTGGCCCAGAGAGCTGTGGAAAAGATAGTGGTGGTGAGCATATCTTTAAGAACATAAGAACATAAGAACGAAGGAACACTGCAGAAGGCCTACTGGCCCATGCGAGGCAGGTCCAAGTCTCCTACCGGCTTAAGCCAATGCACCCAACCTAGTCAGGTCAGGTCACATTGACTTAAGGGAGGAACACGGCAACCGACCTGGTAGCACAAGCTAATCAGGTCCAACTCACACCCACCCACATCTCCATTTCCTTGGACCAGGAGCCCTTCACTAACATTCCCACATAAAGAGTTTACCTGGAGAGTTTACCTGGAGAGAGTTCCGGGGGTCAACGCCCCCGCGGCCCGGTCTGTGACCAGGCCTCCTTAGGTCAGTGTCCCAGGATGCGACCCACACCAGTCGACTAACACCCAGGTACCCATTTTACTGATGGGGAACATAGACAACAGGTGGAAAGAAACACGTCCAATGTTTCTACTCTGGCTGGGAATCGAACCCAGGCCCTCACCGTGTGAAGCGAGAGCGTTAGGGCCTGGGTTCGATTCCCAGCCAGAGTAGAAACATTGGACGTGTTTCTTTCCTTTGAACCAGAGAGCTGTGGAAAAGATAGCTTTTAGACAGAAAACAGTGGGAAAAAATGGACCAGAGAGCTGTCAAAGATGGGGAACTGTTAAAAAAAATGTTTTCGCCCTGAAGAGCGAAACGTAGCTCCCAAAATTAATATTCAAAATGTTGCATGTTTATTTCTTACTTCTATCAATACTACACATATAACCCCCACATACTGCAACTTTTCGCCATGACGTAGAATATCGTCACATGAAAAAAACGGCACAAATAAAGTTATATGGAACCTTTCTTGACGATGTTTCGTTCACGCAGTGGGCTCCATCAAGTCAAAGATATACCTTTAAAAAGTTTCGAGAGTTTCTCTACTCCATGGGCCAGGCTCGATATATACACACACAAATATCTGGTTAGGACGTTTCGCACTTGGCGAAACGTTTCTTTATCATATTTCATAATATTTTATTTACACATCTACTCTCAGTATCAAAACAAAATCAATGCGAAGATTGAGACACTTATGCAGCATATGGGAATCTTTATTCAGGAAACGTTTCGCCACACAGTGGCTTCATCAGTCCAATACAAAGAGGAAGGCGTAAGGAGAGGAGGAGTATGAGGTAATCAGTCCCTCAGGTACCTCATACTCCTCTCCTTACGCCTTCCTCTTTGTATTGGACTGATGAAGCCACTGTGTGGCGAAACGTTTCCTGAATAAAGATTCCCATATGCTGCATAAGTGTCTCAATCTTCAACTTGTCGGTTTTTCAAACCATTCATCACAAAATCAATGCGACGTTTCACTCTCCATGAGCTTTGTAATGCCGTTATAACAAAGTCCTTAGAGAGCGAAACGTTGCCACAATAAAATGTCGCATTAGTTGGACTTGTGTCCTTTTACCAAACATGCCGGTAATTCTACCAACAACGTTACAAATTAAAACTAGCCTATTACTAAAAGAAATTCGATATCGATACTCAATTTTAGGCCAATATTGAAACCGATATTTTTTGCATAGGTCTACCAGACAGAAATTATCACAAGCCTTGAGGAGGCGCAGAGTGAACACAAGAATAAACCGTGAATTAGAGCACCCGACAACGTACTTCTCCCACAAGAGTAACGCTCCGCTCTTCGGGACGCAGAAGACGGCAGTCGGAGGTGTATGTCGACTCCAAAGCAACCGTTGATGTTCAAATTAAGATATCACGATATCCGTGTAAGGTCAATGGTATGGTGATACCCACAAGATGTGGAAAATGACATTTGTGTACAGTTCAGACAATTATTAGAGGAAACGTTTCGCCCCGAGTGGCTTTTTCAGTCCAGTAATAAAGTTGGTAGAATTACCGACAATATGTAAAGTAAAAGGACACAAGTGCAACTAATGTGACATTTTATTGTGGCAACGTTTCGCTCTCCAGTAACGGCTTGACAAAGCTCCTGGAGAGCGAAACGTTGCCACAATAAAATGTCACATTAGTTGCACTTGTGTCCTTTCTTCAGTCCTGAAGAGGATCGAGACACACGTGTAACAGATGGACATCCTTATTGTTGAAACGTTTCGCCTACACAGTAGGCTTCCTCATCCAGCAGGTGTAGTGGTGAAATATTGCAATCAGTCCATCAACCTTGGAGAAATAGTATTTCAGATGGCCAGTCCCTCAGCCTGGAAATAAGAGTTCAGCTTCATGGTCTGGAACGATATGAGACTAAAGAGTGAAAACGGAGTCTTAAATACTGTCGAAGGTTGTTAGGTAAGACACATAGTTCTACTGTCTTCAAGTTATGTCCTAGAATTTGTATTGATAAAGCCACTGGATGGCGAAACGTCTACAATAAAGATACCCAGATGTTGCACATGTGTCTTACTCTCATCTTGTCGGTATTATATACCATTCGTACACAACTTGTCAGACACTGCAACATCATGTAATCTTAATTCTGAGGACATGTACATAACCTTCACGACTACGACAACTACTACTACAACTAACCCATCTCTTTGGGAAGGACCTACTTCCACTGGGGAATCCCGCCTACCAGTGAATATGCCTTCGTCTGCTACACCTGACGTTACTATATAAGCGCCAGGATTCTTTCTTCTGCTTCAGAATCTCCACGACTATGGTGCTGTTCGCACCTACTCCTAGGTTGAGGGACTGATTACCTCATCTTCTGTACATAGTTCTACTGTCTTCAAGTTATGTCCTAGAATTTGTATTGATAAAGCCACTGGATGGCGAAACGTCTACAATAAAGATACCCAGATGTTGCACATGTGTCTTACTCTCATCATGCAACAGTTAGGTATCTTTATTTCGAAACGTTTCGCCTACACAGTAGGCTGAAGATTGAGACACTTATGCAGCATATGGGAATCTTTATTCAGGAAACGTTTCGCCACAAGTGTCTCAATCTTCAACTTGTCGGTTTTTCAAACCATTCATCACACAGTAGGCTACTGTGTAGGCGAAACGTTTCGAAATAAAGATACCTAACTGTTGCATATGTCTTACCTAACAACCTGTCGGTATTTTATACCATTTTAATGTTCAAACTGTCGAAGGTGTGGTGGAAGATCTCGAGGACGTCGCGAGGGACGGGATTCACTAGTAGACGAAGACCTGCTGAAGCTTTTACCCTAATAAATGTCGTGAAGTGTAACTGTCTTTTTCAATAATATACAGTAGCAAGAAGCGCCTGTAGGAGGGTTTGAAGTCTTTGTGTGTATTGAACAACTAGTGGATGCGAGTAACATACTTGGTCCAGTAATTCACTGACCCAGAGGTGGTTCAGTGTGCAGTGGTCCAGTATACAACGATGATATGGAGTGCTCCAATAAGCAGTGCTTCAGTATACAAAGATCTAGTATACAATGATTAATTTTGCAGTGTTTCAACAGTCACTGGTCCAGCAGTCATTGGTTCAAGTCACTAGCTCAACAATCACTGGTCCAACAGTCACTGGTCCAACAGTCACTGTGTCAGCATAGTTGCTGATCCCTGTATTCCCAGTATTATATAGCATAGCATATTAGTATCATCCATGTGCTTTAGATACGAGATCCCTTGTAGGCCTGTGGCTTTGTGTGACGTCACGGGATACAGATGTGTAGGCTCATACCTCTGCCCCGGCCTCACTCGGCGGCAGACCATTCAGCGGACAGGCAAGGCAGCTGAGCTCCATCCCTCATCTCAGTCTGACAATATATAGTTACCATCCTACAAGTGTGTCTACCTTCAACCTACGACATCTCCATTTAAGAACCCTTTACGATAACTGGTCCAACAGTCACTGGTCCAACAATCACTGGTCCAGCAGTCACTGGTCCAACAGTCACTGGTCCAACAGTCACTGGTCCATCAGTCACTGGTCCATCAGTCACTAGTCCAACAGTCACTAGTCCAACAATCACTGGTCCAGCAGAGTCTCCGTTACCATCTTTTTCTAATCTTTGTAAAGCTTAAGTACGCAGCTACGAATACAAACTTAGCAATGTATACACACTAATACACTTATATATACACAAGATGTAAATTTCAGCATAAATATACATCGTGGGGAAAGGGGGGGGGTCAGGAAAGAGCACATCTTAAAGTATACATTTATATACATCAATGTGAGTGATGATGGTCAAAGTATACTCAAAAGAAAGTCAATAAACTGATAAATACCTACTGATGTATACATATTAATACATAGGCTGGAAGGATACCATTCACACGAACATGAATTTCTCCACGAACTCCATTAACTAAAAACTTAAGCTGAAGCTTAAATATTTCAGCTAAAGTTAAACTAAGTTTATTCAGGTATACATAAATACAGTTACACAAATTATCATACATAGTAACCCAAAAATGTCAAAGTGACTTATTTTCATTGGTTTTCCTTAGTATCTTAATATTTATAATTTAACAGTTAAATAAGATAAATAATTCAATTTAATTCCGTTTCTGTGAAGCTTCGATTATCTGGGTTATTATATTCTTTGTTATCGTGACTGGTGTGTGGCTGGTGTGTGGCTGGTGTGTGGCTGGTGTGTGGCTGGTGTGTGGCTGGTGTGTGGCTGGTGTGTGGCTGGTGTGTGACTGGTGTGTGACTGGGTGTGTGTGTGGTGTGTGGCTGGTGTGTGGCTGGTGTGTGGCTGGTGTGTGGCTGGTGTGTGGCTGGTGTGTGTGGTGTGTGGCTGGTGTGTGGCTGGTGTGTGGCTGGTGTGTGTGGTGTGTGGTTGGTGTGTGGACTGGTGTGTGGCTGGTGTGTGGCTGGTGTGTGACTGGTGTGTGGCTGGTGTGTGGCTGGGTGTGTGACTGGTGTGTGGCTGGTGTGGTGGCTGGTGTGTGGCTGGTGTGTGGCTGGTGTGTGGCTGGTGTGTGACTGGTGTGTGGCTGGTGTGTGGCTGGTGTGTGGCTGGTGTGTGGCTGGTGTGTGGCTGGTGTGTGACTGGTGTGTGGCTGGTGTGTGGCTGGTGTGTGACTGGTGTGTGGACTGGTGTGGACTGGGTGTGACTGGTGTGACTGGTGTGTGGCTGGTGTGTGGCTGGTGTGTGTGCTGGTGTGTGGCTGGTGTGTGGCGGGTGTGTGGCTGGTGTGTGGCTGGTGTGGGACTGGTGTGTGGCTGGTGTTGGCTGGTGGGTGGCTGTGTGTGGCTGGTGTGTGGCTGGTGTGTGGCTGGTGTGTGGCTGGTGTGTGACTGGTGTGTGGCTGGTGTGTGGCTGGTGTGTGGCTGGTGTGTGGCTGGTGTGTGGCTGGTGTGTGACTGGTGTGTGACTGGTGTGTTGCTGGTGGGATATTTCTGCTGTGTCTGGGATGGTGATGTTAACGGCTTGGTGCGAAGCTGTGTCTGTGGGCGGGAGGTGAGGGAGTGACCTTGAAGTTAGGGATCACCACCACCACCTGCACCACCACTACTACCACCACCTGCACCACCACCACACCACTGCTGAAATTCTTCCCTGTGGGAGCAAGAGCCTTGGCAGACAGTGCAAAATGCCTCCAATGAAAAGGAACTGACAATCGTCATCACCCCTTACTCAGAGAGGCCGTCATTATTGCCCATTCCCCAGAGAAGCCGTCAGCACCATCCCCGCCCAGAGAGGCCATCATTATCACCACTGCCCCAGAGAGGCCATCATTATAATTCACCACTGCCCCAGAGAGGCCATCATTATCACCACTGCCCCAGAGAGGCCATCATTATCACCACTGCCCCAAAGGCCATTATCATCACTACTGCCCCAGAGAGGCCATCATTATCACCACTGCCCCAGAGAGGCCATCATTATCACCACTGCCCCAGAGAGGCCATCATTATCACCATTGCCCCAGAGAGGCCATCATTAACACCACTGCCCCAGAGAGGCCATCATTATCACCACTGCCCCAGAGAGGCCATCATTATCACCACTGCCCCAAAGGCCATTATCATCACTACTGCCCCAGAGAGGCCATCATTATCACCACTGCCCCAGAGAGGCCATCATTATCACCACTGCCCCAGAGAGGCCATCATTATCACCACTGCCCCAGAGAGGCCATCATTATCACCACTGCCCCAGAGAGACCATCATTATCACCACTGCCCCAGAGAGGCCATCATTATCACCACTGCCCAGAGAGGCCATCATTATCACCACTGCCCCAGAGAGGCCATCATTATCACCACTGCCCCAGAGAGGCCATCATTATCACCACTGCCCCAGAGAGGCCATCATTATCACCACTGCCCCAGAGAGGCCATCATTATCACCACTGCCCCAGAGAGACCATCATTATCACCACTGCCCCAGAGAGACCATCATTATCACCACTGCCCCAGAGAGACCATCATTATCACCACTGCCCCAGAGAGAACATCATTATCACCACTGCCCCAGAGAGGCCATCATTATCACCACTGCCCCAGAGAGAACATTATCACCACTACCCCAGATAGGCCATCATTATCACCACTGCCTCAGAGAGGCCATCATTATCACCACTGCCCCAGAGAGACCATCATTATCACCACTGCCCCCAGAGAGACCATCATTATCACCACTGCCCCAGAGAGACCATTTATTATCACCACTGCCCCAGAGAGACCATTATCACCACTGCCCCAGAGAGACCATCATTATCACCACTGCCCCAGAGAGACCATCATTATCACCACTGCCCCAGAGAGACCATTATCACCACTGCCCCAGAGAGACCATCATTATCACCACTGCCCCAGAGAGACCATTATACCACTGCCCCAGAGAGACCATCATTATCACCACTGCCTCAGAGAGACCATCATTATTTACCACTGCCCCAGAGAGACCATCATTATCACCACTGCCCAGAGAGACCATTATCACCACTGCCCCAGAGAGACCATCATTATCACCACTGCCCCAGAGAGACCATCATTATCACCACTGCCCCAGAGAGACCATTATCACCACTGCCCCAGAGAGACCATCATTATCATCACTGCCCCAGAGAGACCATCATTATCATCACTGCCCCAGAGAGACCATCATTATCACCACTGCCCCAGAGAGACCATCATTATCATCACTGCCCCAGAGAGACCATCATTATCACCACTGCCCCAGAGAGATGCGCCCCATCCCTTGCATACATATGATTGTCAAAGCATCACTGAATCGACCACTTCGAAATATTAAAAATAGTGGTGTGTGTGTGTGTGTGTGTGTGTGTGTGTGTGTGTGTGTGTGTGTGTGTGTGTGTGTGTGTGTGTTCCAACGTACGTTAGACCTACCTAGCATGGGTCAGAAGACTTGATGCACTACTCTTCCTTACCTATGGTCTTAATTTCTGAGTCGATTGGGATCCAGCAAACAACTTATGAAGTAAATACCATCCTCCTGGCACATTAAGTGCCAACCAGAAGGCTGTTAAAAGATTTGCACTCTGGGCCGGGTTGCATGTTTCTTCTGTCTCACGAACACGTAAGATGACATGTAAATCTTACTGTCTCACGAACACGCAAGATGACAGGTAAATCTTACTGTCTCACGAACACGCAAGATGACAGGTAAATCTTACTGTCTCACGAACACGTAAGATGACAGGTAAATCAGACTGGGGTAATTGCTGGCAAATATGAACAACTCTGAGTCCGGTAAAATACCCCCTAAGCCACCGCTTTAGATTACATAATTAGAGCCTTAATTAGCGCATTAAGCCTTAATCTGGATAATTAATCTAAAACTACCATAGTGAATCACAGTATTTATACTGAGATGTGTATGCCTCTCAGCGTATATATATTGAGATGTGCATGCCTCTCAGCGTATATATGTTGAGATGTGTATGCCTGTCAGCGTATATACAGTGAGGTGTATGTCTCAGTCTATATACACTGAGATGTGTATGACTGCAGTGTATATACAGAGATATGTATGTGTCCCAGGGTATATACACTGGAATGTGTATGTCTCATTCTATATACACTGGAATGCGTATGTCTCATTCTAAATACACTGGAATGCGTATGTCTCATTCTATATACACTGAGAGGTTTATGTCTCTCAGTGTATATATGCTGAGAGGTGAATGTCTCTCAATGTATATACACTAATAGATGTCTCTTATTGTATATACACTGAGAGGTATATGTCTCTCTGTGTATATACAAGGGGAATTTACTTTAACCTCTGTTTTAAGTATCAAAGTATTCTGGACTGGTGGTGAACAGGTGACCTGTAGCCTTAATGACCCTCGTGTAGTAGACAGTCTTTAAACTCCATTAACCTACTGTAAAATGGCGTAACAACTACTTTTGGTACTGATATCGATAATTATTATTATAATAATCAAACGTAAGCGCTAAACCCAGGATAAATAAATAAAAAGGGCAAGTATCCCCATACCCAGCCGTACGAGGTGTGCATCCCTAGGATAGCGCTGCTACATGTAGCGCAGGTGGGCGCTACACATTGACTGGAGGTTCGCTGGAGCGAGGGAGGTGCTGCTGAACCGGTTTTGTCTTCAAGCCTCGGACAAAACCTTCACTATGTTGCCATATATGGCAAGCCAAGAGTGTGTGAGTGAGAGAGGCGTAGCATCGGAGCGCTGAGCTGGCAACACTGCTTGCTGCATCATCCGCGTGTGAGCGATGGCAACACTGCTAGCTGTATCATCCATGTATGATGGATGGCAACACTTTTTTTTAGTTTACAATTTACAGGCTAAGAGCTGTTACCCAACCTTAGCTCATTTTCAAAGCCCAGATCTATGTAATATGTACCAGCCCCTCCCAGAATGCCACCCACAACAGTCTATTAGCACCCAGCTACTTCATTACTGCTACTACTACTACTACTACTACTACTAGTTGCGCTTCTAAAACTACTACTACTACTGTACTCTTTCCTGGTCTTCTCTGCCGTCTTCTCGCTAAGTTGTGAATTGACAAGTGGTCCAATATAGACCAAAACATCATCCCAGCGTCCTGTCCTGAGGCTATTTAGTGAGCCTAGGTGCCTGTTTCCTACTGGGTGAACCTAAACGCAAAGAGACTTGCCCTAAACGTTTCGCCCTTCTCGTAAATCGATTTCAGCCGCACGTTCATCCAAATTTTTACGAGAGGTCCAGTCCTGGTCGCATCACAGGCATACAGAAAAAGCCATACCTGGAGGTTACCTGGAGGTTATTCCGAGGATCAACGCCCCCGTGGCCCGGTCCATGACCAGGCCTCCCGATGGATCAGGGCCTGATCAACCAGGTTGTTACTGCTGGCCGCACGCAGTCCAACGTACGAGCCACAGCCCGGCTGATCCGGCACTGGCTTTAGGTATCTGTCCAGCTCTCTCTTGAAGGCAGCCAGGGGCTTATTGGCAATTCCCCTAATGCTTGATGGGAGGCTGTTGAACAGTTTTGGGCCCCGGACACTTATGGTGTTTTCCCTTAGTGCACCAATGGCGTCCCTACTTTTTATTGGGGGCATTTTGCATCGCCTGCCCAGTCTTTTACTTTCGTAGGGAGTGATTTCTGTGTGCAGATTTGGAACCATTCCTTCCAAGATTTTCCAAGTGTAGATTATGATATATCTCTCCCTCCTGCGTTCTAACGAGTACAAGTCAAGTGCTTCCAAGCGTTCCCAATAGTTAAGGTGCTTGACAGAACTTATACGTGCAGTAAAGGATCTCTGTACACTCTCTAGATCTGCGATTTCACCTGCTTTGAATGGAGATGTTAATGTACAGCAGTATTCCAGCCTAGAGAGAACAAGTGATTTGAAAAGGATCATCACTGGCTTGGCATCTCTCGTTTTGAAAGTTCTCATTATCCATCCTATCATTTTCTTTGCACGTGTGATCGTGGCACTGTTGTGATCCTTGAAGGTGAGATCCTCAGACATTACTACTCCCAGGCCCCTTAATTTTTTTTTCCGTTTATTGTAGGGCCCGGAGTCAGTAGAAATACTCTGTTCTATTATCTCCTCCAGTTTTCCAAAGGGAGTAGTTGGAATTTGTCCTCTTGAACATCTTATTGTTTCCCGTTGCCCACGGAAAAACTTTGATCTTTTTGGGGGTTAAACCAAAAAACTCTGTAGATGCCACAAGGGGAAATGGATCCTTCTGGCTTAACTGGGTTTTTTCAGGTTAAATCTTCTCAAAAAAAAAATACACTTTACCCCCTAGGATAAAGTCCTAAACCCAAGCGTTGTGTAAGTTTAATATCGTAATAACAAAACCACACAAAACCCCAACAACCCCCCCAACACACACACAACCACACACACACCACACCCCACCACCCACACAACACACACACCACACAGGATTTTTAAGAAATATTTTTCAGTCACAGAGTAGTCAGGAAGGGGAAATAATTTGGAAGCGATGTAGGGGAGGGGGATCCATACATATTTTAAAAAGGGTTTGATAAAGCTCTGGAGGGGGGAGAGTGACCCAGAGCGGCCATGAAGAGGCGGGTCCAGGAGCTGTGAATCGACCTCTGCAACCCAAAAATAGGTGAAGAGAGACACTTATGCACATATGGGAATTTTTATTCGGGAAACGTTTCCCCACACAGTGGTTCATCAGCCAAATTCAAAGAGGAGAGAAGGGAAAAAGGGGGAGTTGAGGTATCAGTCCTCACCGGAGTCGATGTTTTCACCCATCAATCTCGTGAAATACAGATGGGCCCCGTAGACGTGGTTATATACTTTAGTGAGGTGAGGTGAAGGGCGGAGGCGGGGTCATAGTGGTACCACCACTACAGTATATAAGCCACGTCTGGGCCCCTATGCTGTATATTCTACAAGTTTGATTGACTGAACACTCGCCCAGGTTGAGGGACTGATTACCTCATATCCTCTCCCCTTTACACCTTCTTTTTGTTTTGGGACTGATGAAGCCACTGTGGGCGAAACGTTTCCTGAATAAAGATTCCCCTATGTGCATAATGTCTCAATCTTTAAACTTGTCGGGGTTTTTTAAACCACTCATCACAAACTGGTGGTAAAACCACACACACACACACACACACCACACACACACACACACACACACACACACACACACACACACACACCACCCACACAACAAAATAACTCGTACATAGGAAAAGGAGTTACGACGACGTTTTGGTCCGACTTGGCCATTACAAAGTCAAGTGACTTTTTTAAATGGTTAAGCCGGCCGAAACGTCGTCGGAGCTCCTGTTTCCTATGTGGGGTTTTTGTTTGTATTGTTCCCGTCACGGTATTTTGCCTTGTTTGTTATTTTTTATATGCAGTGTGTTGTAGTGTGGTACCTCTCACAAAGGAAACACACTTAATGAAGTGTTAATAGAGAGAAAAAATGGGTTATAAAGCGCCCCATAGACGAAACATCGTCCCAATAAAAGCTTGTTCTGCAACCCGTCTCCCCCTTTTATACTCCCCCCAAAAAACCCTTTTTTATAAAGAAAAAGTGAATGGTGGGTGTGAATGGGGATACCGGGCAGAAAGAAGCCCCCAGAAAGAAAAGCCCATTGCAATGGTAAAGGGCCCTTCATTGCTTCGGGGGGGGGTGAAGCCATGTTAAGTCACACCCCCCGAACACTTATCGGGGGTTGCCCGGAAGGTACCTGATTCGAGGGACGCAGCAACCCTTCCTCTTCCCCGATTCAAACTCTGAATGGGCACACCCTCATCACCATCACCAGGGTGTCGGCCTGCGTTGGACAGTGTGTTACTAGTTTAAATTTAGGTACAGTACACGAAGTACATCATAGTGAAAATTACTAGGGTTAACCCCCTAAAATCAAAGTGATTTTTTTTCCATTGGGGTACAAAACATTTATGATCTAAGAAAATATTAAGAAAAACTTGTAAGTGGGGTTTTGGTTTGTCGTCAGTTTGCGTTTTCCCCCAGCAGTAAAGTCTGGTTTATCAAACCTGATCCCCCACGAGGCCCGGTTTTTAGACCGAGCCGGGGGGCGTTGACCCCCGAAAAACCCCCTCAGGTTAAATCAGGGAATACTGAATGCAAGTAATTTTGTAAGAGCTACCTGATATTTACGTGTTGAGACATAAGGGAAAAACCAGGAATCCTACCCAGAGTAAGAAAAGTTAAACAGACTCTCACTTCAACAGGAATGACAGGAAAACTGTGGAAATGTCTATTCAAGTCTCTAACAAACCAATTATAATAATGCTGGCAGAATTACCGTCAATGTGTTGGGTAAAAGGACACACCAATACTCTCTTCCACATAACTTAGACAAGAACATTAACCGCAGATTCGTATCAACTATAGCAAAGCATACCAAAATAAGTATGAAAGTCATCCCACTAGAAGACACAGATATAAACATTCCAGCACAAACCTTCCAATAGTCAAATGAAAATAACATGACGTTCAGTGGCGATAGATTTCAGCTGATGAAGTTTGGGAATCAATCACAGTATTCAGAACTCAGTCAACTCGTGAGCACAGAGCATAATGAAACAGGTATGGCTTGGGAATAATTATGTCAAGAGGATATGTCATTTCGAAAAAGCCATAAGACAAACGCAGCAAAGACCAGGACAATGACAGGGTGACTTATGACTCACGAAATCGTAATGACACGATTGCAAAACTTGCATTTGTGGTCACAGTGGTGCCTATGCTAACCTTCCTATGGTGTAGAAATATACCTAGCTGGATGAATCTTATTGTGGCAAGCTGGTCCAGTGGCTAACCCGACGGTCTGGAGTTTTGAGACTCTCTGATCGCGGGTTCAAACCCCGCCCGTGGTATGGTTTTTTCACCTGTTTTCCCAGGACTTGAATAATAATATTTTGTGCTCACAGAGCCCTTCAAAGCAGGAGAGACAGCAGAGCTGGAAAATGTAAAGCTCGTATACTGCCCTCACAAGAGTCAACAAACCATCAAATCTATTGGGAACACCTTAAACAACTTTCTCCGATGTGCTGGTTATTTCTGTATTGTTCCAGTCACGGTATTGTGCCTCTTTGTTCTTCTTCAAAGAACTTGGATTGTTCTCTCTGGAAACAAAGAAGAGATATCTGATATGGAAAAAAATGCTTGAAAAAACTTAGAATTTAAAATTAGGAAATATCAAGGTTTTTAACGTGTTAAAAAGGGATTCGTACATAAACATACCATTGGAAATCATAGAGTTATATCAGTGATAGATGGAACTGAGATAAAAGATGGGATGCTTCATCTTATAAGCCATCTTACTTATCCGTATCCTTCTTACCTATCTCAACCATTTCCTACCTATCCCTCAACCCCGTTAATGTATCTTTATCCAACATTACCTATCCTTCCCTTACCAAACTCCGACTATCCTTATCTATGATTCACCCTCTTTTTACTCATCTCTCTTATCCTCCGCTCCCACTTACCTATTCCATATTCTTATCTCTTAAATGTTACTTACCTTAAGTATCTCCTAATCCTCATTTGCCAATTTCTCGTCCATTCTCAGCTAATCTCCATTCTTATTCCCTTGTTCCCCACCCTCCCTACCTGGAGGTTACCTGGAGGTTATTCCGGGGATCAACGCCCCCGCGGCCCGGTCCATGACCAGGCCTCCCGATGGATCAGGGCCTGATCAACTAGGCTGTTACTGCTGGCCGCACGCAGTCCAACGTACGAGCCACAGCCCGGTTGATCCGGCTGATCCAGCTGACGCTACTGAATTCCCCCAGCTCGGGCTGATACATTTTAACAGTATGTATGTGACCTATGTAATGGAATATGACAGGGAAACACAGCTATCTTTTGTTCCCACAATGTAACTATCACACAGAATAGTGTAGCAGCACACTGCGGATGTTCCCACTGCGTAACTATCAGACCATGGAAGCCACACACTGCGGATGTATTTAAACCTGTCTCTACCTCTCCCCCCCCCAAAAAAAAAATAGCAAGGTACGAGAGCTATTATCAGGTATTGATAACATATAACAAGATAACAATACGAACAAGACGCGAATTATATAGAACAGTATTTTATGACCGATTTATACTTTTTGGAGAACTGGAGGTGAGGTTTAATTCGAGGAAGGGGAGAGGGTAGCGGGCCACCAACAGTAACAGCCCGGTTGACCAGGCAAGCACCAGACGAGCCTGGCCCATGGCCGGGCTCCAGGAGTAGAGAAACTCTGGAAACTCATAAAGATTATATTAAAGGTAAAGGCAAGGTTCTCCTCACATCCTTGGAGGATACACACACACACACACACACACACACACACACACACACACACACACACACACACACACACACACACAGGTGGGAGACAAGACTCAGCATTTACCTCAATGATTAGCCTGGCTACTGTATGCTGGCCGCAGGGCATCACAGCCCGCCTGATCAGCCACCCACTGCAAGAACTCGTCTGGTCCACCTCTCAAGACTTCTTTGTTCCTGCAATATGCAACCCGTTCTCGTTGCATAATAAGCGTTCATTTTACAACGAAATTACTCCGGTGACTTTCCATAACAATACGTCAATTTCTGCACGCTCTGGAGGTAATGTTATTATACATTATTTCTTACATATGGTTCATTGTTAATAACGAAAATAACATACAGGCTTTTTCCGTCTGGCAGCGCGAAATGCTGTAGCCGTTTACAGCGTTGGTAATCGTACGCTCTTCTCGGAGGAGGAAATTCTCCCCGCTGCCAGATTATACCCTCAATTTTATGTAATTAGTAGATTGATTATATGCAAATATATGAAAATGGGTAGTAGGTTGGTAGACAACAATCATCCAGGGAGGCACTACCATCCTGCCATACAAGTATGGCAGGATGGTAGATAGTAGATAACCCCCCCCCTGAAGGGGGGCTCTTTGACGCTAGTGAGGGGCTCTTGATCTAAGGAATTGGATATGTGCCCCAGTTCCCTGAATTGAGCCTGAATACCTTCCCTCCCCCCCCCACCCATATGCGTTTTATAACCCTACGGGTTTAGTGCTTCCCCATGATTATAATAATAATAATAATAATGGTAGATAACCATCCCGGGTGGTAGTTATACCTGCCAGTAACTGGTAGTTTATAAAAAGTAATGAGTTATAACTACCCTTTGTGAGTAATTAACACTATTGGTTAAGTCTGACCTGTGTCAGTGTGTCAGGAGTGGCGGTAGCTACGTCATGCAAAATAACTATACTTATTATGTAATAAAGTTGGTAGAATTACCGACAATATGTAAAGTAAAAGGACACAAGTGCAACTAATGTGACAATTTATTGTGGCAACGTTTCGCTCTCCAGGAGCTTTATCAAGCCATTACAAACAATACATGGACACAGAGAGGGTATATATAGGCTCAGAGTGAGCCTTTATATACCCTGTGTCCATGTATTGTTTGTAATGGCTTGATAAAGCTCCTGGAGAGCGAAACGTTGCCACAATAAATTGTCACATTAGTTGCACTTGTGTCCTTTTACTTTACATACTTATTATTACGGGGGAGCGCTAAACCCGTAGGGGTTATTCATTGCCTGTTGGGGAGGGGGAGAGGATACAAGGCTCTCGGGCTTAATTCTGGGAAGTGGCGCATCAAGGAACCTGCTTCGAGTGGGGGGACTATACTTGTTATATTATTTATAATGTAACAATTATTCAACGCAGGTATAATAGTTCACAGCCAATACCGGTAGTTTTAAGCTTGGGTACTGACTGGGGCATTGAGACACATGTGCAATTCCTGGGTGTTTTTAATTCACATGTGCAACATATGGTGTATCTCTACTGCATATGTGTAACACTTGGGTATCCATAATACACATGTGTCTAATACCTTTAACTTTTGGGTATTGTATACGATTATGTTAATGATACTAACGGGAATGGGGGTGACCTGCACAACCCCCCCACCACAGTTTACTCTATGTTTATTATGCACCCCATACCCATCCTGTGGGTAGTGGTCAAAAGATTACAGGTACATAATGGGTCCAGGGACTGTACCTCAACATTACAGAGGTGCATAATGGGTCCAGGGACTGGGCAGCAAAGTTTTTGATAGCTGAACAAGTTACAGTGGTAATGAACAATTTACACCCCCCATAGTTTCCGTCCTGACTGCGGGGAGGACCGAGTTAGTGTGATCCAGTGTTTGAAGACTTGTCAGGATGGACCTGAGACTGACGTTCGGAGAACCTCTGATATAGTCACACCCGTAGGCCTCCTGCAGTGTTCCTCGTTTATGTTCTTATTTAAAGGGGTGGACCGGTAAGCCAGTGGAAGGCCTCGGTCAGATGACCAAAAGCTCCAGTGGCGGGTCGTCATATCTGGAGCATTTAACGTCAGTTGTCAGTTAAGTACAATCACCTATTGTTCAAGTTTAATTAAGAGATAACGTAATCATGAGGCGTCCCCTAGCTCGGTTGGTAGCGCACTCAGCTCACACACTGAATTCCTGGTTCGATCCCCGGTACGGGTGGAACTTCGGGCGTATTTCCTCAAGACACCAGCTAGCAGTAAAATAGTCCCCAAGTGGTGTGGGTCGCATCCTGGGGACAAAATTAACCTAATTTGCCAGAAACGCTCCTCATAACCAAGGTCTTTCTAAACAGTATGTCACTGACGTCAGCTATGGCTTGTACAAGTTGTATCATGTACCTATAAACATAAATATTATTACATCAGTATTTTCGAGGAAGTATTCTTGCTCAGTTCCTATATATATATTTTTTTTAATTTACCATTTCAAAATTTTATTTTCACTGTATATTATTTCAAATTCTTCATTATACACGTGGAAATCATTGACCTGAATTATTATTATTATTATTATTATTATTATAAAAAAGAAGCGCTAAGCCACAAGGGCTATACAGCGCTGCCATTGGCCTGAAGCACCACAGATGCTGCAGTATACTGTTCCAGGATGATTCGTAACAATCATCCAGGGTAGCATTATCATCCTGCTATACAGGGAGGGCCAAAAGTAGGCTCACACTTAGTAGATATGCACTTAACTCCTGAACCTGCTCGGCATTTTTACACTTCCAGTTCTGCTTTAGTATTGGAATAATGGTTTGGATAAATACAATCGAAAACGTGAAGAAATAGTGAAACAACTAAGCCTACTTGATAGCAACGTAATCATCCAGGGAAGCACTATTATCCTGCCATGTAACTGAAACATACACACACAGGTATTAGACTTAAGAATGTCGTGTGGCATGCCTCGAGATTTGTATCGATCAAGATTTATGGACTGATGGCTAAGGACAGATTACCTCAAACTTTTCATTTTCCACCGTTGTGTGTTTTGGACTCAAAAAGCCACTGGTTGGCGTTTCCAGAATAAAGATTATCGAATGTTGCCCAAAGTGTCTCCATTATCATGCTGGAAGATCTCATTCCTAGTTCTTCATGGCACAGTGGGAGAGCTGCTGGATGCTGTTTTCATTGGCAGCGAAGAGTTACGACCTTTCATTAAAGTTATTCCATATTCATTGGCAGAGGGACAAGAGCTATACTCCGTCACTGTGTGTGGGGTGTAAGCCATTGTGACACTCTTCTTTATTCCCGTGTCGTGAAGAGGACTCAGCTTTGAGTTAATGAAAGGGCTGGACACACTGACTGTGTCTTAGATCAAGAGGCTTCAACTTCAAGAGTCCTTTGGATGTGTCCCTCCTTTCTTCTTCTTCCCTTCCTCTCTTCCTTCTCCATTCCTTTTTTACATTCCTTTTCTTTCATCATATCTTCTTCTGTTTCCCCACCCCTTACTACCCTCCTATATTTTTCTCTTCCATTCTTTCCATTTATTAGTTCCGTCCTCTCCCATTCTATCCTCTCCTCCAATTCTTCCTCCCCTCCATTCCTTCTCCAGTTCTCCTTACGATACTCTTTCACTCCTTATACCACTGGCTCGCTGTTCTTAAAATTCCTTTATTTTTTGGCCCTTGATGCCGGTGAAGGATTCTTGATCCAAGGACGTAGATAAACCCTCCCCTCGGATCAAATCGGATTGCCTCCCGTTCCCCAAGCGTTACATGATCCCTAAGAGTTTAGCGTTCCGTAGAAATGTAATATTTTTTTCACATAGACATCTGTCCTGCTCTCAGCTATTCTTTCCAACACAACCTCACTAACGATGGCGAATCAGACATGCGACTGGGTTCATGAGTAAGACAGATGTGTAACTGTTGGGTATCTCTACTGTTGAAACGTTTCTCCAACACAGTAAGCTTCTTGAGTCAAATACAGATGCAGTCGGTATAGTAGTGAAATGAAGACGTAATCAGTCCATCAACTTTGGAGAAATAGTATTTGAGGTGGTCAGTCCCTCAGCTTAGAGAAGAGCTAATGGTCTGGAACGATATCACGAGCTGAACTCTTAAACCAGGCTGAAGAACTGACCATTCCAAATACTAGTTCTCCAAGGTTGGACTGATTACATTTTACTACTACTACACCTATTGCTTGAGGTAATCAGTCCCTCAGCCTGGAGTCGATGTAGTCATTCTAAGGAATACAGATCGAGGGACTTCACATGAAGTCAGATTTGACAAATTCGGAATTAAAAAGGGCACTGGAAAGAGATGAAGGTGAATAAAGCTTCTAAGTATCGATACTGGAGCAATTTACTGGGTAGGTACAGTTAGAGAGCGTGGTTGTCAGCGGAGAGAGGATCAAGTCTTCACTGGTAATTGGCTTGAATGACCCACACGGGTTTACCGCGTTACACTGTGTAATCATCCTCCCAACTCTTCCTCTCCTCCATGGCTTACTGTCGTCCTCCTTCCCCATACATTCCTTCCTTTTCGACCATTACATCCTGCCTTCTATGGGCCAGTACGCCTGCTGCAGTGTTCCTTTATTCTTACGCTTATTCTTGCCTTTATCTTCAACTCATTCTCCTCTTTTCAACTCATTCCGTTTCAATTTCTTGCTCCTTCTTTACACTATTTTTATGCCTTTCTTCTTCGTCTCCTTTGCTATTTCTTCCTCGCCTTTCCTTGTCCGGGAAGGAGTGTAGAGCTGGGAGAGTCTCTACATCCCTTGACTTGTACACACAAATAATACACGACAGTCTTTAAATTAGACTGGAAAGTGATAACCTCGGGGTGAATTTCCCAAGTACTCTCCTGTCTGTCCCAGTGTGGTGTACCTGTAAGTCCAGGCGAGGTAGTGCTAGAAGCGAGATGTGTCAGCCTGAGCTGGGAGACTTCAGTAGTGTCAGCCTTAGCTGGGAGACTTCAGTAGTGTCAGCCTGAGCTGGGAGACTTCAGTAGTGTCAGCCTGAGCTGGGGGACTTCAGTAGTGCCAGCCTGAGCTGGGAGACTTCAGTAGTGCCAGCCTGAGCTGGGAGACTTCAGGTTTGATTCACTGTGAAGCTCATGTCTCGATTACTCGGATCAAGAGTCGTTCACCTGCACGAAGACATCCCCCCTTGTATAAGGGTCAAGAGCTAGAGTTCATCTCTCCCCTCAAACTCATATAGTTAACGAAGCAAGAAATCATTATCCTCTTCTTTTTGAACCACGGAAACAAGTGGATGAGGACACACACACACCACACACACACACACACACACACACACACACACAAACAATAACAACACTGCGACTAGCCAAGGACTCGAACCCATGTGGTTTTGGCGTGCCTCATGGTGAGGGAAAAATCACATGACGCTCTAACCCACAGGACCACCAAAGGATTTGGTGGTCCTGTGGGTTAGAGCGTCATGTGACTTTCGCTCACCATGAGGCACGCCAAAACCACATGGGTTCGAGTCCTTGGCTAGTCGCAGTGTCTTAAATGCCACTCGTTCGTGGTTACAATAATACGCTCGTCTTGCCGAAAAAGGCAAGCGAAAATTTGTGTATGCAATAATTTTGCAAAAAAACATTCTGAACCTAACGAAAAAAGTACATTTCATTGTGCTTATTTATTAAATTGCAAACTTATCTAAAATATATTTAGTTGGATTAGGCTAAATTAAATTGTGCTTGTTACAATAAGGTTAGGTAAATTTTCTAAGGTTCCTTTCGTATAAAACCATTAATTTTTACATTAACGTAAATGAAAAAGATATATCTTTAAACGTATAATAGAAAATTTTAAAAAGGCCTTAATTTTAAACGAGTTCTTTCTAATTGACCAGTTTTACCTATTCGGCATGTGTGTGTGTGTGTGTGTGTGTGTGTGTGTGTGTGTGTGTGTGTGTGTGTGTGTGTGTGTGTGTGTGTGTGTGTGATGTGTGTGTGTGTATTTGTGTGTGTGTAAATCATTTGGACCAGAGCCTCAAGCAAGGATGCAGCAAGTTACGGTAAGAACACATCTACTGAATACTAATGCGGGCAGTTTTGTTTGTAGGGGGGGGGAGGGAAGGGAGGCAAAGGGGGGAGGGGCCTGCCCGCGGCCTTGCCCCTCCCTGGGCATTTAATACCCTATGAACCTTCCTCATATCAGGCAGTGTTATGCAGTCTGAGCCACCAGTCAATACACGCAGGTTTAAAATATGCAATATTTATTCTTGATCATGTACTAGAAGTTCTGTGCTGGTCTTGTCAACCCAGCTATTTTTACCTGTGATTTACCTGTGACATGTGTCGGGTATTTTTTTTTTCTCTCAAGGGTCCTGATGACTGCCTGATCCATCAGGCTGTTGATGTAGAGCTTTTTTTTTTCGTTGAAACCTTAATAGATCCCCACTCCTTTTATAAGCCCCCCATCCCACCATGGTCTCAAACCGAGCCGCGGGGGCGTTGACCCCCGAAACCATCTCCAGGTAAACTCCAGGTAAACCCCACTATTTTCTCGTTAATATATAATGGCGCATTTTTTAGGTAATACGAGGCGCCAGTTTGTGTTTTCGTTAATACCAAATCTTTTTGCTGATACCGATACACAATATTAGATCCATACCGATACTTTGGCACATCCCTAGTTGATATATGGGATCCCAGTGGATTTAAATCGGGTCTAATGAAAATGTCTCCCTAAAGGAGAAAATCTTAAGAATTATGATTCTTAGATAAATGCTCATCTTCTTTTTACTCTATTACAGTATGTAAACAAGGATGGGTTTGCCGGGTTCTCGACCAAAATAATAATAAAATATATATGGAATAACGGCTGTAAGTCGATCAGTGGTAGAAGGGAAAATGTGCAAAAAAAGGATTTTTTTTGTTCTGCCATTAATAATTTGCGTCATGAAGAATGTATATAACTTTCTTGAAAACAGCTAGAGAGAGAGAGAGAAGAGAGAGAGAGAGAGGAGAGAGAGAAGAGAGAGAGTAGAGAGAAGAGAGAGGAAAGAGAGAGAGAGAAAGAGAGAGAAGAAGAGACGAGAAGAGAGAGAGAGAGAGAGAGAAGACGAGAGAGAAGAGACAGAGAGAGAGAGAAGAAAGAGGAAGAGAGAAGAGAGAGAAGAGAGAGAGAAGAGAGAGGACAGAGAGAGAGGACAGAAAGAGAGAGAGAGAGGAGAAGAAGGAGAGAGACAGAGAGAGAGAAGAGAGAGAGAGAGAGAGAGAGCAGAGAGAGAGAAAGAGAGAGAGAACAGAGAGAACAGAGAGAGGAGAAAACAGAGAGAGAGACAGAAAGAGAGACAGACAGGACAGACAGAGAGAGACAGACAGAGACAGGACAGAGAGACAGAGAGCAGACAGACAGGACAGACAGACAGACAGAGACAGAGACAGAGAGAGAGAGAGAGGTAGGTTTATTATTATCAAAACCAAACGCTAAAGCCTGAGAGAGAGAGAAACAATCCTCTGTCTCGACTTTAAAATCTTTGTGGTCCTGTGGAGACATTTTCTGTCTATGGGTCATTCATCAGGAATATTAAAAGCAAACTTTCACCATACATGACTGTTACACATCTATGCAGTTGCAATATATTACAGTCCCATGCATAAATTGAGGGTGAAATACAGTGCGATTTATTTCCATTACGGTCGATGTGCATCAGTAATAATACGAAATTTATGACCAAAGAGAAATATAATAATTTGCATACACTTTTTTCGTCAACACAACTGACTTCTTTGATTAGTTGGAAAAGAGATAAGTATGTTTATTTAGGCACAGGTACACGTAAATACAATTAACATACATAGTAAGATAATCCAAAAAAATCAGATTAAGTTATTTATTTCCACTGGAATCCATGAGATGCAAAATACAAAGAGGACATGATACATGTCCCTGGGGTCTAAAATGGTATCGATTAATTTTGATGGTATTGGCATCGATGGGTATTGGCTAACTTTGATAACATTGGTATCAGCCTAAACTGGAGTATTGGTATCAGCCAATTTTTTTTATATAAACCCAGTCAAGGACCCCAATGGGTTACCTTATGTAATTTACACTATGTATGATAATTGTATTTATGTATACCTGTAGCTAAATAACTTACTACAGGATCCCAGGAGCGAAACGTTTCGTCTGGTTGTGACTTGATATAGTTCACTATGTGAGCGAAACGTTGCTAATAAGGAGTCGCGTTATACTGTTGACTTTTTTTGATTTTTAGTTTACGGACTCTGATTAAAATATAGCTTTATTTCCCACACAGTATACTATCAGCTTAAGTTCCCACAAGAGTATTAACTATCAGCTTTATTTTCCCTAGGTATTAAATCGTTATATTTCGCCACACAGTATTAACTATCAGCTTTATTTCCCCACACAGGTATTAACTATCAGCTTTATTTCCCCACACAGGTATTAACTATCAGCTTTATTTCCCCACACAGGTATTAACTATCAGCTTTATTTCCATACATATTTATAAACAGTATCTAAAGAATAATCACAATGGAAATGAGCCAATCTGTTGGGTTTTCTTGGGTTTAATGTATATAATTTACCGTTAACAAACAAATTAGGAATTTATTGGAATCATTGCATTAATTCGTCAAAAATAGTAAAAAAAAAAAAAAAAAAAAAAAAAAAAAAAAAAAAAATGAATTATTGTTGTTTTCGATATTTTTTATTATTATTATTATTATTATTATTATTATTATTATTATTATTATTAAAGTTAAAGGTTCTTATAATGTTTCATTATCTTTTTATTTATTGAAGAATCAGAGGAAAAAATGTTAATGCAGGCTATTCAGGCTTTGGGTAGAAGTCGTTTTGATAAGGACCTGCCTTGTATGGGCCAGTAGACCTTCTGCAGTGTTCTCCATTGTTATGTTCTTATACACACATGCCATCATCAGACTGAAGAAATGCTCAAGAGGTCTGGAAAAAAAGGGAAGGCAAAGACCACGTGCAGGAAGGCTTAGGGAGGCCTACTTAAGCCCACCTGTGTCGTTACCTGTTCAGGTCCAACCCTCACCCACTCCACACCCACATACCCACACCTCCGTAAGTCAGTCTTAAACAGTCACTCAGCAATCCATCACTGCGTTAGGAAGCTCCATAAATATTTAATACCCATCGATATTAAATATTCAACTACTTGTGGTTCCCCAGTGATGGACGTGATCCTCCAGGTACTGAAGCCTGACATGACCCACTGAGATGATCACGGAGCACATGGATGAAGGAGGGCATCCGGGAAACGTTTAAATGTGCGTGAGAGGCACGGGTATGAACTAGATCAAGGTATGTGGGCAGCGACGGCTGGGTATCATTCTCACCTGGAACTCCAGCTCGTACTGATCATCACCCTCGTTCCTCTTGCCTTCTAAACTATCCACATGATTAATAAAATTCTGAAGTACAGTCCTTAGAGGTAATTTTCCTTCCCTCATCCCATGGTATGGGTTGGGGCTATAGAAGCTAACCCCTTCAATAAACACATTAAGTGATCGCACACATACACCCTTACACTACACAGGTCATACACACACTGAGGCGCCGCAGGCTGGGGTGCTAGCCACGCCATCTCTCGGTTGGAATGTTCATTATAACCACTACGAAAGAAAACAGACGGAGGGTAGACTGCATGCAATGTGAGAAATCGTATTACTGTGATGTTTATATCCCTCAAGGGGGCTCTTGATCTAGGGAACTGGATGTGTGCTCCAGTTCTCTGAATTAAACCTGAATGCCTTCCATAACCCCCCCACACAGGCGCTGTATAATTCCTACGGATTTAGTGATCCCCGTGATAATGATAAATGTGATGTGGGTTAGCTAACCAGACGTGTTTCAATCGCAGTGCGATCCTAGAGAAGACGTCCCTGTGCGCAGGAACTCAGGTGACTTGTGCTGCAATGCACGCAGGAGACATAAGAACCTGGGATGGAAATATGTCACGTTGTCTGACTTTTTATGGGTTATCCTATTTAATTTACACATGTACTAACTATAATAATTTGTGTAACCGTATTTATTGTAACTGTACCTAAATAAACTTACTATTAAGGCCAAGGGACTGATCACCTCAAAATTACCTCTCCGCTTCAATGTCTAAATTACTGAAATTTCCTTTGTAATTCGACTGATGAAGCAATAAATATACCTAAGTGTTGCACTCATATTTTATCCTTCAACTTGTCGATATTGTATACCATTTATAAGAAGAATATTTTTTACCTTGAGAGCCTCAAGACGCAGAGCTGTATTTCAACTCTCTCAATAGGCCTAGAAAAGATATGATTTGTTGTGTTTTTTAACCCAGGGGAGAGTTAACCACCCAGGATAACCCAGTAAAGTCAGTGCGTCACCGAGGTGTCTGTCTCATTTCCAGTGGGGTCTCCCATACTTGTTCCTTAGGATACCGATGGTACAAGGTGATGGTAATACCGATGATGAGGCTGGTACAAGGTGATGGTAATACCGATGATGTTGGTACAAGGTGATGGTAATATCAATGAAGAGGCTGGTACAAGGTGATGGTAATACCAATGATGAGGCTGGTACAAAGTGATGGTAATACCAATGATGAGGTTGGTACAAGGTGATGGTAATATCAGTGATGAGGCTGGTACAAGGTGATGGTAATATCAGTGATGAGGCTGGTACAAGGTGATGGTAATACCAATGATGAGGCTGGTACAAGGTGATGGTAATATCAGTGATGAGGCTGGTACAAGGTGATGGTAATATCAGTGATGATACTGGTACAAGGTGATGGTAATATCAGTGATGAGGCTGGTACAAGGTGATGGTAATATCAGTGATGATACTGGTACAAGGTGATGGTAATATCAGTGATGTGGCTGGTACAAGGTGATGGTAATATCAGTGATGAGGCTGGTACAAGGTGATGGTAATATCAGTGATGAGGCTGGTACAAGGTGATGGTAATATCAGTGATGATACTGGTACAAGGTGATGGTAATATCAGTGATGAGGCTGGTACAAGGTGATGGTAATACCGATGATGAGGCTGATACAAGGTGATGGTAATACCGATGATGAGGCTGGTACAAGGTGATGGTAATATCGATGATGAGGCTGGTACAAGGTGATGGTAATACAGATGATGTTGGTACAAGGTGATGGCAATATCAATGAAGAGGCTGGTACAAGGTGATGGTAATATCAGTGATGAGGCTGGTACAAGGTGATGGTAATACCGATGATGAGGCTGGTACAAGGTGATGGTAATACAGATGATACTGGTACAAGGTGATGGTAATATCAGTGATGAGGCTGGTACAAGGTGATGGTAATATCAGTGATGAGGCTGGTACAAGGTGATGGTAATACCGATGATGAGGCTGATACAAGGTGATGGTAATACCGATGATGAGGCTGGTACAAGGTGATGGTAATACCGATGATGAGGCTGGTACAAGGTGATGGTAATAACAATGATGTTGGTACAAGGTGATGGTAATATCAGTGATGATACTGGTACAAGGTGATGGTAATATCAGTGATGATACTGGTACAAGGTGATGGTAATATCAGTGATGAGGCTGGTACAAGGTGATGGTAATATCAACGATGAGGCTGGTACAAGGTGATGGTAATATCAACGATGAGGCTGGTACAAGGTGATGGTAATATCAACGATGAGGCTGGTACAAGGTGATGGTAATATCAACGATGAGGCTGGTACAAGGTGATGGCAATATCAACGATGAGAGCTGGTACAAGGTGATGGTAATATCAACGATGAGGCTGGTACAAGGTGATGGTAATATCAACGATGAGGCTGGTACAAGGTGATGGTAATATCAACGATGAGGCTGGTACAAAGTGATGGTAATATCAACGATGAGGCTGGTACAAGGTGATGGTAATATCAACGATAAGGCTGGTACAAGGTGATGGTAATACCAATGATGAGGCTGGTACAAGGTGATGGTAATATCAACGATGAGGCTGGTACAAGGTGATGGTAATATCAACGATGAGGCTGGTACAAGGTGATGGTAATACCAATGATGAGGCTGGTACAAGGTGATGGTAATATCAGTGATGAGGCTGGTACAAGGTGATGGTAATATCAGTGACGAGGCTGGTACAAGGTGATGGTAATATCAACGATGAGGCTGGTACAAGGTGATGGTAATATCAACGATGAGGCTGGTACAAGGTGATGGTAATATCAGTGATGAGGCTGGAACAAGGTGATGGTAATATCAGTGATGAGGCTGGTACAAGGTGATGGTAATATCAGTGATGAGGCTGGTACAAGGTGATGGTAATATCAACGATGAGGCTGGTACAAGGTGATGGTAATATCAGTGATGAGGCTGGTACAAGGTGATGGTAATACCAATGACGAGGCTGGTACAAGGGTCGTGATTCACTCAGTTGAATTACTTAGCTATTTAACATATAAGATTTAAACAAGATATTACAAAGACCTCAGTGGAGATAATTAACTTCGACCTTTTCGTGGTTATCCTGGATAACTTACACATTTATGTAACTATTAATGTGTGTCTATACCTAAATAACCTCACTATCAATAACGCAGATGGTCCTTGGTACACGTTGACTTATGATGGTGTAAACTCCCCTCACGGAAGGTTCCTTGATGTTGATGAGGGGCTCTTGATTTAGGGAATTGGATCTGTGCTCCAGTTCCCCGAATTAAGCCTGAATGCCTTCCACATCCCCCCCCCAGGAGCTGTATAATCCTACGGGTTTAGCGCTTACCCTTGATTATAATTATAATAATAATATGGTGTAAACTGAGTGACTTCTGGTGTAAACTGAGACAATTGTCGTTAATACTAAAAGTGGAAACGGACTAACTTTACATCACATTCGTAGCCAAAGGCAACTTCTTTCTAAACCCTCATGGCTGGTCAATACTTTGGAACACGAATCGTTCACCGGCATCGAGACGACTAAGACTCCCCTTCCCCCGTTTTCTTTAAACAAATAATAAAATCAATAAAATGATTAATAAAATAATAGTAAGATTTACTGTTTATTACACATCTAACTGTACAGAGTAGCGATACAGTGTTACAGTGTAGTCTAATGCAGTGTCTTGTTACACTGTGGTATCACTGTTCCAGATGGAATATTGATTTTGAAGCTGTTTTTGAAGTTACTCTTAAAATTGTTCCTGAAAATGCTTCTAAAACTGCTTTTGAAAATGTCTAGAAAAATCAATGGGTATTTTTCTTATAAAGAGGCTGTAACTGAAAATATTAAAACGAGATGCATCCGAGAGAAAAATTCTTGTATACACAATAGTAATTTGCTTACAATGAAAAAAAAATACAAATGTATCAGGTGGAGATGGATTTGGGAAGTTAAAGAATAACTAGAAAGTGGTTATGTGACTATAATTTTTAAAGGGGTGGACTGGTAAGCCAGCGGAAGGCCTCGGTCAGATGACCAAAAGGTCCAACGGCGGGTCATCTAAGACCCGCGTCAGGAAACATTTCTGTTTCCTGATTAACTTACCTAACCTGGGAATTAAAATAATTAAATTTCTTAACTGTGAGCTCTTAAGCCAGTGATGATGGTCCTGGAAGGCACCGAAACGTTGTTACACGTTTCCTCTCCTAAATGTGGGTTATTTTCGAATTGATGAACTAGACACATGTCCAACATTTGGTTATCTTTATTGTGGAAATGTTTCGCTACACAGTGGCTTCATCAGTCCTATACAATAGAAAATAGTGAAGATCAGAAGGAGTTTGAGGTAATCCGTCCCTCAGCTTGGAGTCGACTCCAGGACTGACTACCTCAAACTCCTTCTAATCTTCACCATTCTTCTTTATATTGGACTGATGAAGCCACTGTGTGGCGAAACATTTCCTCAATAAAGATACCCGAATGTTGCACATGTGTCTAATTTATCAATCTGTCGGTTCTCTGAACCATTTATCTATTTTCGAACTGTTCCAACCAAAGTATTGTGACTCCTTTCTCAAGAAACATAAGTTCGACATAACTTGAAAAAAAGTGCTTTGGAAATAGATACCTGACCCAGCTTAAAGAAATTTTAATTCACCCGAGAGGCTTCAGAGAGCTTGTATGCCTTAGTCATGAAAGATATTGTACATCAAGCGGCCAGGCATAGGCAGGAAAAACAGAGATAAGCAACTATCAACAGTGGGAAAGTGTGACTGTATTTAGTGCAGTAATATACACAGGGTGTTTCACTCGTAGGAGTCCCCGAATTATCGTTTACTACAGACGTAATATGCAAACAAGACAGTTGTAACTATGGGAGTAGTACCAACTAGGGGTCTCCTACGAGTGAAATGCCTTGTATTTTCATTATGCAATAATCGCGAACAAGCGATACAGGATGCAAATCAACCACGGGGGGAGTTGATTAATCGTTCTAGGCTTTTCGTGTTGCAATTAACACATCTTCAGGAGCTTGCAATGTTGCAGAAGTGGGATGTCCAGGTAGTCCCTTGAAGTATCAGGCGTCTGAAGATGTGTTGATTGCGACATGAAAGGCCTAGAGCTGTCATTCAACTCCCTCCGTCGTTGTTTTGCATAAATGTTAATGTAGCGTTGTTTTGACTAGCCGCTGGCAGTGATAAACTATTGTTTTTAAATTAAATTTTAAACATTAAACTACCAAACAATTTAGAGATAAAGCTTTAATTTATTATTAGTGGATTGTTCCAGTCACGGTATTGTGTCTTTCTATTCTTCTAAAAACATAAATAAATAACCAAAACAGTTTTATTTACCAAAATCTGGACGGATAATATCACAGACCGTGTAACAGGCAGAAATTGGATCACATAACATCGTTCAGCAACGTATCTAAAGGCAAATATTACATAGTTATATCCAACATACTGGAACCTATTTACTGTAGAAGAGACTAAGCATTTACAGTGGTACTTTGATAATCAGAGATTAGCTAAATTTACAATGTAAATAAGACTGATCTGTACTGTGAAAAACTTAATGAATATTTAACTACATAATTTATATATATATATATATTATATATATATATATATATATATATATATTATATATATATATATATATATATATATATATATAATTTACATATATGTCATTCATTTATCGCCAGAACAATTATATATTTATACAGCTATAGGATAGTAATTACAAGATTCTATTTATAACGCTGAAGCCACATATGGGATACACTGCTTTCATTAATACTGTACAGTATTAGCATCATCGGAATCATTTGTATTTTCTAACCCCTCAAGGAAGGTTCCTTGATGTTGGTGAGGGGCTCTTGATTTAGGGAATTGGATCTGTGCTCCAGTTCCCCAAATTAAGCCTGAATGCCTTCCACATCCCCCCCCAGGCGCTGTATAATCCTCCGGGTTTAGCGCTTCCCCTTGATTGTAATAATAATAATGTATTTTCTAAGCATATGAACTGCTGAGAAATATTAATAAACCTATAGAAATGGGAGATGATGGGTGTCTAGTTGTTAAAACCGTAATGATAAATACCTGAAAAAAGAGTAATTAATAGCAATGTCTTCTAAATAAGGCTATACATTGTCTACACTGGACTAAAATATTTTTGGTACGTTGTCTCTGCATCCATCATCTCAAGATGGTGGATAACAGGACAATTATGCCAGAATTTAGTGACCTATTTAGCTGCATTCATGTACCGATGTAAAAACAATAGAGTAATGAATAAATACACTGAGATTATAATGAGTATTGTATAAATTGTATCAGAACAGGCTTAAAAACCGTTTATCCTTTTTCTTATTTAGGAAGCTATGGGTTTATGTTCTTATTCTTTACTGAAGTAACAACGGCAGCTGTCACTTCATCCTGAGGAATGAGACGGAATGAATGATTGCCATAATCATACCTTCATTACAAGCTGAGGCATTCAGGATTATCAGTAAAGGACTTTACTCCAATTAAAGTATTCTGTGACCTACCACCTATGATTCCTTCTGTCTTGTGACATGCGGGAACACCATACTAAAACATCCTTTCTCTCTAGAACTGTTGATTGCCAAGTTGTTTAGTGCTCGTAATGCAGAGGGGTAACAGCATTCATCCAGCATGAGAGCTGCCGGTTTTAACCCGCAGTCTACTACTGTATGATTTCTCGATCTGTCAACCTGAGGTCGGTCTCTGACCCGTCACAGCTGTTGGTACTCGCTTTTTAGTACGAAGAAAGTGGTTTCAAGTGTTGATAATTCTCTCTCAGGTTAGTACTCGTACCCTTCACCTTCTTCTTCCTCCTCCGAGCCAGGGTTCTCCTCCACTTCCTCGTAGTCCATCTCCAGGGCTGCCAAATCTTCCCGGGCCTCTGAAAACTCCCCTGAAATAATAAACCAAGCCATTAATTTATATTACTGATTCACTCATTAAATCGTAATAACAGGATTGCAAACAAACCATGGAACGGGTGGGGACTGAACCAATGGCAAGTGATTTCTGAAACTCCAGGCCAGTGTGCTAACCACTCAACAAGGTCCCCTGGAATTTTAAAACTCACCTGTCATATATTCAATCCCCTCCCGTTCCGTGGTTTATATTACTGACTGCGTGCACTACCGACGGGTTGCAAGATACATGTGCAATGAAGATACCCAAGTTTTTGCACATGTATCTTATTCATCAAAGATTAAAATATCGAAAGAATTAATATTGCAAAAAATATCACAGTGATGAAATAAGAGAACAGAAATATCTGAACTCTTTCATGCGTGTTTACACACACCTTTAAGAAAAAAAATCTAGAAAATGGTTAACGAAAAGTGAGGCTAATCACGAAAAGTGAGGCTAATCACGAAAAGTGAGGCTAATCGCCTCCTTTCAATACAAAGATTTACAGTAAGTGAATGCTATGGTAATATTAACATGTTGAGAAAAGACACTTATGTACAGTTCCTGTATATAAGTATCTTTCGTTGCACACAATTTACAACATTTATGTGACACTGGGATACTCTAGAAATGTTGACAAAAGAATGTATGTTCTGTGCATTGTTTTTATACAGCAGTACACAGTGACAAGCATGGTAAGTGTGGCAGTGATGTTGAGTCTTCATAAGACATTCCCAAGACGTTAGTGAAGCATCACACTACGTGTGTTCAGGGTATCAGTCCCCCCTCAATTTTGTATTGAGATCTCTCATATCTGTCTATGCAATATATATATAAGGCGTCACAGAGTGGTATGTAAGTGAAGAAATAGTAGTAGTAGTAGTAGTAGTAGTATCGGAGGTAGTCTAAGGAAGATGAGAACAGAGGAGTGCTACAGGAGAGTCCACGGAGGTAGGACAAAATCCCTGAGGGACAAAACCCCACAGTTCAGAACCCACCTGGACAGAAGACAGGAAAGGCAAGAAAATATAAGAAAGGAGAAGAGATAATGAGATGAGGAGATAAAGATCAGGTCAAGTCACTAGTGTTGTGAAGTTTGGAGCATTTAATAATGCATGAGAAAGGAAGAATCTACAGAGAAAGTCAAGGGCTAAAATTTACACAAGAAGTTGTATTTAACTAAAAAATATTAAGTAATATCAAGATTTGTTTCTTTTCGTATAAAATACAATCAATTTTTTCTTTTTTATTTATATATATATATAAAATACCGTCACCTCATGCAAGTTAGAAACAATGAAAAAAATTATACTGAAAATCATTATGCAGTGATGAACACAAACTGTTTTGTCAGTGTTGCATTAACAATGTTGAATCACTAGATGCTGGAGTTGCAACTTGCAATAACACACTCGTGAAAGTTGCATAGTGGATTGCTCAAACTTGTGCATGCTTACTCTACACTCGTCCTTAACAACGTTGCTCACTGGCTATAGTGACAATGGTTCAGGAAGTTTATAATCTGGACTATAAGACGGTCATTAAGGCTGTATTTAGCCTGTTCACCAGCAGTTAAGAATACCTTACTCTCTAAAATATGGATTATAGTAAACTCTCAGTGTATATACTCTCAGTGTATATACTCTCAGTGTATATACTCTCGGTGTATATACACTGAGAGACAGAACACATCTCGATGATGTGATATGATGACACTGGTTCGTAGTAATAATTTCAAAGCCTTTTTTGAAGATGTAGAAAGTCTTTGTGTATGTATATATGCAAAGTATGTAAATATGCATGAGTTGTATATGAGTACGTATTTGGGTACGTATTCACATATGTATATTTGTAGTAAAAATGAATTTTGCTGAAAATTAAGAATTAGGTCATGAACCTAACATTACTTTCTTCCCAACTTTCATCAACTCACTCTGGTTCCCCTCGCATGATCTGCTTCATCCTGTGGACATTTCTTCATTATTTACACTGTGAAAGTGGAGCCCAGACAGCAGCTACCTCCATTTGGTTAGTTCTGCGTATTTTTTACAAAGCTACTAGGGAAGAGAGGTCACATGATACTATGTAGCGACGCTATGTAGCGACAATAATGAAGGAAGGTCACATGTTGAAGAACAGGTCTTACTTTGCATGATGTTTCTCTCTATGTAGAGCGATTTGTCCCGGTATAATATTATTCTGTAAAATGTTTTTTCCTTATAGAGTATGCTATGTGATATGTGTGTTAAACGTGTGCATGTGGGGTGAACATTCTCCACGTGAACACATGTGAATCTTGCAGGTGTGGCTGTATGTTATACCGCTGTTAATGATACTCAACACATTAAAACCAGGATTTACGTTTAACTCTGCTAGTTCTGAAAAAAATGCATAAGTGACTAGCTGAAAGCCATAGTGTTGAGCACATAAAATAAATAATGATCACAGGAACATTCTTCTGTGAAGATAGTGATTGGGTAGGTGGGTAGATTTAACAGGTGTAAGGGGTGAGAGCAACCAGTATTGTACTCGTGTGGGGACATTTGCAGGTCACTCTTTGTAATCACCAGTGGGTCGGGTATATGAGGATCCAAGAGAGAAGGAGAGAGAAGGGGAGATGAAAACTGGAGAGTTCAGTAGTCCTCGTTCTCAGACTCCCCCGGTTCTGTTGAACTTGCTTCCACTTCGTAGTAGTCCATCTCCAAGGCGGCAGTGTCTTCCCGAGCCTCAGCGAACTCTCCTGGAGGTGTTGCGAGGGAGTGTGGGAAATAGGTGTTGGGGAGACATAATGGAGAGTGTTAGTGGGGAGAATGTGTAACTGAAGGAGTGTGTGTGTGAAGGTGTTATTATGATATAATGAAATATACAAACATTGTCTCTACATCCACAGCAGGACTCGAACCTGCAAACTCTGTATCAGCATAACCAGTACTTTACCATGAAGCTAGTCCCCAGAAGCACGTGGTAAAGTACTGGTTACTCTGTTACAAAGTTAGCAGCTTTGAGTCCTGCTGTGGACGTCGAGACAATGTTTGCAAATAATTTCGCCTGTTTGCGAATTGTTAAGCATAATGAAATATGTGTGAGTAAGAGAGTATATGTGGAAGCGAGTGTGTGTGTATGTGTGTGTGTGTGTGTGTGTGTGTGTGTGTGTGTGTGTGTGTGTGTGTGTGTGTGTGTGTGTGTGTGTGTGTGTACTCACCTAATTGTACTCACCTAATTGTGGTTGCAGGGGTCGAGACTCAGCTCCTGGCCCTGCCTCTTCACTGATCGCTACTGGGTCCTCTCTCTCTCTGCTTCCTGAGCTTTGTCATACCTCTTCTTAAAACTATGAATGGTTCCTGCCTGCACTACTTCACTTGCTAGGCTATTCCACTTGCTGACAACTCTATGACTGAAGAAATACTTCCTAACGTCCCTGTGACTCGTCTGAGTCTTCAGCTTCCAGTTGTGACCCCTTGTCCCTGTGTCCCCTCTCTGGAACATCCTATCTCTGTCCACCTTGTCTATTCCCCGCAGTATCTTGTATGTCGTTATTATGTCTCCCCTGACCCTTCTGTCCTCCAGTGTCGTCAGTCCGATTTCCCTTAACCTTTCCTCGTATGTGTGTGTGTGTGTGTGTGTGTGTGTGTGTGTGAATATATATTGAAGTGAGTGTGTATGAGTAACAACATATGTGTGGAATCGAGTGTGTGTATGAGTGAGAATATGTATATATATAAGTGAGTGTGTGTGAGTGAGAATATATGTGGAAGTGAGTGTGTGTGTGTATGAGTGAGGTTAAACGTGAAAGCGAGCGGGAGAGTAAGAAAGCGAGTGTGAATGTGAGAGAGTACATGTGAAAACGAGTGTGTGAGTGAGAATATGTGAAAGCAGGTGAGGGAGTGAGGGACGTAGGTGTTGTGATGATAGAGTGACGGCGAGACTGAACACAACACAGATGCAAGGACTGTACAGTGTGTGTGTTCATTCTCAGAAACTCCAGATAATAATCACTTGGAAATTCAATAAATATTGGAAAAAAAAATACATCATATTAACAACATCTATGAGGATATTGAAAGCAAATATAAACTATGTACATAAATTAATACAATTAAAACAAAGAATAAAAAATATATAATGGGATGGTTCATAATTTTTTTTTATTTATTGTCTAGTATTTCAACTTTGATTTTTTTCATGTGTCATAAACGCTGATTAGTGATATGGTAAACCACATATAGACAAAAACTAAAAAAAAAAGAATGAGAATATCTATATATATAGTCCAAAAACAGAAACCCTCTTCACATCCCATTCCCATTTCCATCTACTTGGAATTTACCCTTCTGTCTAGTTATACATAGTGTCCCATAAGTCTGGAACCATGGGTTCTTTAGATAGGAGGTCAAGTTGTGGGGTGGCCGGCTAGAAGGCTCGATCTCTCCTATAGAGTCTTGTCTGTAATTCTTCTTCTTTGTTTACCATCTAGAGAGCTGTGTTACTCTCGCTTCAATTTTAGTGCTTGATCCTCACTTAACAGCTTAAAAAATAACTTTTGAGCACTACAAATTAAGAAAAATCTGGTATCTGTACAATAGGTCTGTCTGAGGTTAATATACACACAACAGACCTTCCTGGACACTTTCTGACGCCTGACGAAGATAATCAAGATTTTATAGATGACGTATCAATGATCCTGAGAGCAATTATTATATATTATGTGAAAAATACCTATGGTAATGTTGTTAATGTATATGTTAAGAAATAGTATTAAATCACTATACAGTATTTACATTGATAACTACTGGATGGGAAATGTTAGACTTTCTGGCTTCATTATTTCCCCTTAGGACCCGTCTCTAATTATAAATACCCACGTCTTTGTTTTCTGTGTGAGCTGATGAAGCCCCTGGTAAACAAAGCGTCTTCAAAAAAAAAAAATAACCAGCATTGTGCGTGTGTCATATTTACATACTGTCAGTATACACTATCTTTGCATCCCGTTATCAGGCCAGTAGATGCTTAACCACGAACGGGACGCCAGAAAATATCACTGCGCCCCTCCCCATTTTCCAGGCGCTGTATGTCCCTCATGGACTCAACTCTTCCCGCTGAATATATATAATAATTTAGAATCCTGAGATTCAGAATGAATGTAACACAGATGACAGTTATTAAAGCAAAACATTGAGACGTTAGGAAGAATACCTAAGGTGAATGAGTCGTCAATAAGGGAAGCACAGTGGACGGGGACACAGCAAAGGCAAGCTCGACACATACTCTACCTTCATAAATAACATAACGACATTGAAAATTAAGCTGAAGGATCAGAAGATGAAGTCCAGCCCCTGCAAGGTGATGCTTTCTGGAAGGAATAGGCAATTGCAAATAGGTTAACACACACACACACATGCATCTAGGGAAAGGAAACTGACCTTCTTCCATGCCTTCTCCGACGTACCAGTGAATGAAAGCTCTTTTAGAGAACATCAAGTCAAACTTCCTGTCAAGGCGTTTCCAGGCTTCCTTGATGGCAGTGGTGTTGGAGAGGACACACACTGCTCGCTCCACCTTAGCTAAGTCACCGCCAGGAACCACAGTGGGAGGCTGGTAGTTGATGCCCACCTTAAAAAAATAACCTCACGAGAGTAATGTTGATCAAAAAGTTTTACATCACATTAAAATGTGTATGGAGAAAACACACATTTTTAGATCAGATTTATATTGGAACAACGTTTCGCTCTCTGTAGAGTTTTAGGTTAGGTTAGGTAAGGTTTGTCAGCAAACAGACAGTTATTTGCTGAGGTGGGTCTTAGTGATGACCCGCAGCTGGATCTTTTGGTCATCTAACCGAGGCCTTCCGCTGGCTTTCCGGTCCACCCCTTTAAAATTATGCTTATAAGAGTGATTGTAGAGTATTATAAAATTTTTCATAAAGCTCTACTCAGGGCGAAACATTGTTTTATTAAAAGCTTAAGCTGCAAGGTACGTCTTTTTCATAACTTTGTTGACAACAGACGTTACTTACGATCAGCTTCGAGGGTATTTCTATCTTCTCTAACCTGCTAGCTGCCTGTTCAACCAGGCTGTTGCTTCCATAACCCTGTTGCTTATATAGCCCTGTCATATATTGCAAATAGAGAAAAAACTCTTCGGATGAGTCATCCTGGAGTTGATAACCCAGGATACTCCAAGAAAGCCAAGCAGCGTGGCTTATGTCCCTTGATGACGATGACTGATGTCAATGAAATCAAGAACTAATTTTATTTCCCTGCGTGAAAAAAAAAGTAATCACTAGAGGGCTATCAAAGAGGCAAGTCGACATCAATGTATTCATTTCGACATCACTCTAGTGAAGACGTTTCGGTTATGGGTCCCCCTGACCATTTCAAGTACATGCATTTGAAGTGATTAAGGTCCCAGAAAGTCTTCATTAAAGCTATTCTGAGACAGTGCATTCATGTCCATACACCTCTACTTCATGACAGTCATCTACTTTCTTAGTAGAGAGTTAGAAGAGTTAGATTTGAGAAAGATCTGCCTAGTATGGGCCAGTAGACTGCTCCAGTGCTTCTCCGTTCTTATATTCTTTTGCTTTTGTCTACAGAGGGTTTTTCAAATTCACGAGATCTTTATAACACGATTGTAAACCAATCACAGAAGGGATGGAATTCAAACCAATGGTATATGAGACCTAAAAATCGCAGGCCAGTGTGCTAACCACTAGCCTGAGAGTTTCAGGTCTCGCCTGCCATGGGTTGACTCCAAGCGTTCTGTGAATTTATAATGTTTCAAAATTACCTTGAAGCCGGTGGGGCACCAGTCTACGAAGGAGATGGTTCTCTTGGTTCGCAGTTCTGCAATGGCGGCATTAACATCCTTGGGAACCACATCTCCTCGGAACAAGAGACAGCAAGCCATGTACTTCCCTTCCAGCGGATTGCACTTTACCTGTGAGAGGAGGAGTATGTTGCTATTAATACTTTCTTGGGGAAGCGCTAAGCCCGTAGACGGAGTCATCAGGCTGTTGTGGGGTATTAAAGAGGAATTTGATTTGACCCGAAGAAAGGAGAGAACCGCTACAGTTCCCTGGATCAAGAACCTTCCATCAGGTGAAAGACACTTATGGTTCTAACCTCACCACGGGTGGGGTTAGAACCCGCGATCAGATTAAGACATTCATTAATCAAACGTTTCGCCCTTGATGAAACCACTAAACAGAACATTATAGGTTCATTTTCAAAGCGAAATGCATTAAATAAAAGGTCTAATCCACACATATACTGTATTTTTCCCCATAGTTATAGGCAAGCCATGTTTATAGATGTAAATTCACCATATATTATAAATTAGGATTGGTCTACACGCAGACTGAAATCCAATTGTGACATGATAATGGTCCTGAACAGACCGAAACGTCACCATAATGTTCCACTTCGAACTGATTGTAGTGCTGTATGATCCTTGTGGGTTTAGCGCTTCTTTTTGATTATAATAATCGGAACTGATCGTGATTGTTTTACACAACTGTAATATTATCGTGGATTTTTCGAGGGGAAAATGGGGAAGGGATTCATTAAACAGAATTTCTTTTTGTACGCTGGAAATTCTTACCATCTGTTGGTCCTGTTCGAAACATTTGGAGGTGATTGTACGAACGTCGAAGTTGTCGTGCTGGGCGTTGTCCGTAGACACGACCGGGGAGTACGTGGCCTGGGGGCGAGACACGGAGATACAGTACATCATATTATTATCATTATTATTATTATTATTATTATTATTATTATTATTATTATTATTATTATTATTATTATTTTATTATCACTATTATTATTGATTCCAGCGTAGAAGTCATACAGCGCCTGGATATAAACAGGTTTAATCCTAGGAAGACAACTCCAATCCCTTTGATCAGATTTTTCAGCATCAATATATATTATATTATATATATATAATTATATTATATTATATGTATATCTATATATAATATATATATATATATATATATATATATATATATATATATATATATATATATATATATATATATATATATATATATGGGGATAGAAATCTTTTTGCTCTAGAACTTTCGCAGTCTGGAGCGTCGTCAGGAGCTATGCCATGTATCAGTACTAACAAGTGAGGTGAGGCAGGAATCGTATCAGCAGCGTCACATACATTATTAACATACTAATCTTAAAATGAGTCATTAAATCGTTTTTTTTTTAATACAAAAGGTTTAAGGAAAGAGCCATCATGTCGGACCTGCTGCAGCGACTTACCAGAGGGAAGTGTATTCTTGGGTAGGGCACCAGGTTAGTTTGGAACTCTGTCAGGTCAACGTTGAGCGCTCCGTCAAACCTCAGTGAGGCAGTGATACTGAAATAGAAAGTGATTTTTTTCTTTTACACCGTTAAACCATGGATCCTGAGAGAGGAAGCAGAGGCACTGTGTGTGCCACTAACACATCTATCGTAACAGGGTAACTGAGGTGTGGAAGACAGCATATGTACTACCAATATTTAAGACAGGAGAACGACAGGCAGTATTAAACTACAGACCTATCTTATCTCAGCTTATTTCATAGCTTGGCTTTAAGATATATACTGCAACAGTGTTACGATGCCTACAGCAATAGTCGACTAACACTCAGGTACTTTAAAAACATGGAGATATTTTCATTTCCTCGTTTCCACTCACTCTTTCTAACTACCTTGTTCTAGATACACTCACCTGGAGACCACCTGACCAATCATGCGGTTGAGGTTGGTGTAAGTTGGTCTGGTGATGTGTAGACCCTTCTGGCAGAGATCGTAGATAGCTTCGTTATCAACCATGAACTCGACATCACAGTGTTCCAGTGTCGTGTGTGTGAAGAGAATGGAATTGTAAGGTTCCACCACAGCCGTCGACACCTGCAAACATGCCATCATGTCACTTTCTCCTGAAGATGATGAATAAGGCACATATGCAACGCTTATGTGTTGCACATGTGTCCCTCAGCCTCGATAGAAGACTGAGGGACAGATCACCTCAAGATTACCTCTCCTCTTCTACTGTCTCCAGTGATATATTCCTTATTCCTCAACTTGTCGTCGGTACTGTAAACCGTTAATGCGATTCTGTTACACTTCACATAAAAAAATCTTCGTTACACTTCACATAAAAAAATCTTCGTTAAATTGGTTGGGCCATGAGCTTATAATTTACTGTGATTTTTTTCACACCATTGAATATACAAGCTGAGAGTTGAACATTAAAATGGTATAAAATACCGACAGGTTGTTAGGTAAGACACATATGCAACAGTTAGGTATCTTTATTTCGAAACGTTTCGCCTACACAGTAGGCTTCTTCAGTCGAGTACAGAAAAGTTGATAGAGCAGAAGATACTTGAAGACGATGTAATCAGTCCATCACCCTTAAAGTTTTGAGGTGGTCAGTCCCTCAGTCTGGAGAAGAGCATTGTTCCATGGTATGAAACAATATTGATCAATATTGTTTCATACTATGGAACAATGCTCTTCTCCAGACTGAGGGACTGACCACCTCAAAACTTTAAGGGTGATGGACTGATTACATCGTCTTCAAGTATCTTCTGCTTCTATCAACTTTTCTGTACTCGACTGAAGAAGCCTACTGTGTAGGCGAAACGTTTCGAAATAAAGATACCTAACTGTTGCATATGTGTCTTACCTAACAAGCTGAGAGTTGTTATGCTATGATCACATAACTGTAAAGACAGTTTATTAATGGTAATACTGCCAGAGAATACATGATAATGGTAGCAACTTTTTCTGACTAAAATACTTAATAACCAAACAGTTCTTGTGATATGTAAATAATTCAACTTAACGAGACTGCCACCTCCCCTACTAGCACCACCACCATTACCTGTACCAGTGCTTCAAGCAGCACCACAACCACCCCTATTACCACCCCAACCAGCACCACTACCCCAGTCACCACCACCATTACCTGAACTAATGTCACCAGCATCACCACAATCACCACCACTACTACCTTAGCCTGGCTGTGTAACTAATCACATTCTATCATGACTAAGAGACTGATCACCCTAAAATTACTTCTCCATTTCTTCTACCATCTCCAGTGTTATAATAGCCTGTATTCAACCGAAGAAGCCTGCTACGCAGGCGAAACGTTTCGACAATAAAGCAACGCATTAGCTGAACTACTGTCCGAAATGCCCAGGTATGTATTTCACAAATCAAAATTGTAATTACACATTATAACCTTTGCAAAGAAATAAATTTTTTATCTTTTATCTTTAGTGTCTTACTCATCTACCACCACCACCACCACCACCACCACCACCACCACCACCACCACCACCACCACCACCACCACCACCACCATCACCACCACCACCACCACCACTAGTACCCCAAAATGGTTATAGTTTTTGACAAAACTCCTCACCCCTTGGTTGTTTACCTGTGGCACTGGGTTGCATACCTGGAGCGTTGGGTTGCTTACCAGGGGTGCTGGGTTGCTTACCTGAGGCGCTGGTTCTTACCTGGAGTGCTGGGTTGCTTACCTGGGGCGCTGGGTTGCTTACCTGGAGTGCTGGGTTGCTTACCTGGGGCGCTGGGTTGCTTACCTGGGGCGCTGGGTATATAGAGAAACAGAGCTTGGACTTCTTGCCGTAGTCGAGTGAGAGGTGTTCCATGAGCAGTGAGCCAAAGCCAGAGCCAGTGCCACCACCGAAGGAGTGGAAGACGAGGAAACCTTGAAGACCCGAACACTGCTCCTGCTGCTTCCTGATGGTGTCACGGACCACATTCAGCTGCTCCTTACCTGCAGCACGAGGCATAAATGGTGACTCAGAGACGCAGAGGTGGAGGGAGGAGAGATGGTGATTCAAAGGGGAGGGAGGAATAGTAACTTAGAGAGGGAGAGATAGTGGCTCAGGGAGGGAGAGATATTGACTAGGTAAGGAAGGGAAGAAGAATATCTTCTGTAGAGTAAGGAGAATCCTTTTCTCTCTCTGTTGACAAATCCCCTGAGCACCCCTGAAAACACTTACCAACAGTGTAGTGACCACGAGCGTAGTTGTTGGCAGCATCCTCCTTGCCAGTGTGTAAGGAATTAGGGGAGAAGAGATTACGGTAGGTACCCGTTCTGATCTCGTCTGTAGAGGAAAACACACAACATCACAGCCAGGAAAAGATATATCACGTCCAGAAAAACACGAAACATCACAGAAAGGTAAACATACATCACAGATTTTAAATAAGGATTCAAGTTTCTCTACTACACTAGGGTTATAAAGGCTGGTTGGATGGCTAATGAGGTTGAAAGCTTATTACACGAGGGTCATTAAAGCTGCATGTTATCTGTTCACCACCAGTCAAGAATACTTTAATAACTAAAATAGGACTTAAAGGAAAATCTCAGAGTATATACACTAAAAAATATATATATCTCAGTGTACATATTCTGTGCGATTCTACTCATACCCAAACCAAGATCATTCAGATCTTTGCCTGATCATTTTAGCAATATGACGGCTTCTTGGGTTTAAACCCTATCTACTGAAACATGTCATTAAGGCAATGCATCATCCGTTTACCACCAGTCATTGATAATTTAAGTCCTAAAATGAAGATTAATATATATATTTTTAGAATTATATGCTGATACATATGCATCTCTTGAAGGTGGTTCTGCAAGAGGCTCTTTTAGGAGACTTTGCAGGAGGTTCTGCAGGGGATGTCTGATCAGCTAGACCGTGAGAGCTATTTAGCGCTGCGAGCTGCAGGTCGGAACAACCTAACTGATCAAGGCGGTCAATAGAGAAGTCGAGTTTCAGATATAGCTGTGAGGCCAAAAAAAAAAAAAGTATTAAGTAGTCAGAACGTTTTATAGCTAAGATCACCATTCATTCTCCTGGTGACCTTAACAGCAGCATCAAATATTCATTACTACGCCTCTCAGAACTGCCAATAGTGCCCCAGGAGAGAGAGAGAGAGAAGAGAGAGAGAGAGAAGAGAAGAGAGAGAGAGAAGAGAGAGAGAGAGAGAGAGAGAGAGAGAAGAGAGAGAGAGAGAGAGAGAGATAGAGAGAGAAAAAGAGAGAGAGAGAGAAGAGAGAAGAGAGAGAGAGAGAGAGAGAGAGGAGAGAGAGAGAGAGAGATGAAAATAAATAAAAAGGACGGTACGTGACTGGAACAATACACTAATAACCGCACATGGAAGAATTATACTGACGAATTCGATCTTACCTGGATCATTAAATAGTACAAGAAGAGCGAAGGGAAGGGAGCTTCTGTGTAACTAGTTAATGGTCCAAGTCGGACCGAAACGTCGCCATAAGTTTCATTCTCTTACGTACAGGTTATCTGTGTAGAGTAGAATATATTATCATCCTGCCTTACTGTGAAAAAAAATTAACCTTTGAAGTTAAATTTATTCTTAAATTTAATTTTCTGTGTTTGCCACAGGCATAACACCAGACACAAATATCTCTACGACATTCCCCGTGTCCGACTAAACCTTTACAAAAATTCAATGTATGTCAAAGGCACCCTACCTGAGAACTCTAGAACTGCAGACACATTCATCACCTTCAAAACTACCATTAGAAAACATCTTATCTCCCTGATACACCCCGTCAACTAACTACACGAATACCACCTGGTGGTTCACACTTACACTCACTCACCCATTTGACCATAAACAGAAATATTAATCTCAATCTTAAAATAATGAATCCTATGATACTCCAATACTGAAACTATGTACTGTGCCAAAACAAAAGTATTCACATTGCTAAACTCACAAACTAGTATTTAGTCACTTAGCCATAATACCAACTTACCTCATAATTTGTAATATTTTAAAATAAAGAATTAAACTAAGTCTGCCCGAAATGCCTAGCCATGCTAGGCGTTCTAGTGGTGCACTCTGTAATCATTATTTAACTACATGTAAACCACACAACCAAATTCTGTAAATTCAACATTGTAATCTTTATAGAGAATAAACTTTGAATTTGAATTTGAATTTGAGAGAGGAAGGGAGGGTCAAGTGAGGTCAGGGAGGCATGAGGGAGCAGCTAAGTCATATTACACAACAAAGTCAGTCATCCAGGGTTAATTGAACAGCTCCTTAACACGCACACACACTAAACCTCAAGTTTCTTAAGACTTTTCCTCTGCTTCACTAGAAAACTTTATCTGGTTTAAAGGTGTTAATTATACTCTAACTCAAGCTATGAACACTCAGTTCATTACTCGGATTATAAATCTTGGTAGTTTTGGGTCAGACGTGAATAATTCTGAAGACGCCGTGTTGCCTCAATTCCATGGTCAAGAGAGAATTTTCTTTAGATAAAATTAGCATAGGCGTAGCATTATCTGTTAAGGATCTAATATAGGCTATATGCACTACTCCAGTACTCCAGTGGTGCCTATGCTAACCTTCCTATGGTGTGGAAATATACCTAGTTGGATGAATCTTATTGTGGCTAGCTGGTTAACGCGACGGTCTGGAGTTTTGAGACTCTCTGATCGCGGGTTCTATCCCCGCCCGTGGTATGGTTTGTTTACAATCGTGTCGTTACGATTTCGTGAGTCACGCAGTACTCCATTCTTATTATTCCTACACTGGCACCATAGCTGGGGTTGTAGTCACCAACATCTCAGAGCAATTAGCGTTTTTTGCACTTCATATTTGCTTATGATATGCATGGGAATACTTGGGAAAGGCGGACAGCGGAGGACATGGAAGTCCACATCGAGGCTGTCTGTTGACTTCAGACTGCCCCATTTATTGAATGTATATGATGATCTGAATGGGTTTACTGTGAATTTAGTGAGCAGGTGAGTGAGGCAGTGTTGGCAACATTTTGCTTCTGTTCTCACCTTACCTTATATGTACCTCATTGGTCACTGTAAACTCATTATTACTTTTTCTAATATGTAAAAATTTTGGGTTGACCCAGCAGCCACGAATAACTGAAGCATTCTGAGTATGCGAGCCTGAAGACTTAAGCAACTGTACCCACCCGGGCACGGTGTATCTGGCCGAATTCTGCATTTGCAAAGTACCTCTCTAGCTTACATTTGCCGGTCCAATCTGTTACGATTCTGCTTGAGAAAAGACTTGCATACTTTTGTGTTGCATCTTCTGCCTCGTAGTTTAATTTAATTTTTTTCGAGTTATGGACTCATTCAGCAATTTTAAATAGGTCTTCATTTTTGAGTGACTCCAAGCCTTTTAATATTTTAAGGTTTGAATGAGACCTCATAATCTCTGTTTACACTAGAAATAAAGATTGATTGTTTGGAGTCTTTCTTCTTAAGTTTCGTTTCGATTTTGGTACACTCTCCAGTGATGGTAAAAGCTTGGTAGTTCTTCTATGTACACTCTCCAGTAATGGAACAAGCCTGATAACTCTTGTGTCGCTCTTATTAGTACACTCTCCATGGATGGCACGAGTTTGCCAGCAACTGTTCTTACGGAAAAAACTCTTCGTAGATAGGTATGTAAACAAATAAAGGCGATCAGGTATTCTTGCTTCGATGAAGCATTTTTTCTTGCTTCGATGAAGCATTTTTTCAAGTGTCCTTGTCGTATTCTTGCTCTAGGAAATATTAAGAACTTCAGCTGCTGACGTGAGCTTCTCTATGCTTCCTGCAGAAACATTTTCTGTCTTTATGAAAAAAAATAATCTGGCTGATGTAGAGCTAAATAAAAATTATTAACCTTACGTGTTGAGTCTTCACAGCCAGTGGTCATTACTGGCGCCATGGAAGCTAGACGAGGAGAAGAAGGTGCAGGAGGAAGAAGAAGAAGAAGAAGAAGAAGAAGAAGAAGAAGAAGAAGAAGAAGAAGAAGAAGAAGAAGAAGAAGAAGATAAAGAAGAAGAAGAGGCAGAAGGAAAAAGAAAAGGAGGAAGAAGTTGCTATTTTCTGTCCTGGGAGACGACACTGCATAGCTGTGTTGTATTAACCTGGGAGACGACACTGCATAGCTGTGTTGTATTAACCTGGGAGACGACACTGCATAGCTGTGTTGTATTAACCTGGGAGACGACACTGCATAGCTGTGTTGTATTAACCTGGGAGACGACACTGCACAGCTGTGTTGTATTAACCAGGGTAAATAACCCACGTCATAACCTACCCCAGACAGCGTGGAAACAATGGGAATAATAGAGAGTGTTGTCATATTTTAGGGTTGCACAACAGCACTATATTTAGCCACGAAGACAATAATCTTAGATCAGGGTTATCTTTCAGTGAGACGGAACAATCATACTCTTCAATTATACGATGAGTATGATGCATGATAAGATGGATGATAAGATTTTCTTGGATGATTGTTCCTTGGAAATATGTTGAAGGTTATAAGTTAAGCTGGTGTGTGGTGTGTGTGGTGTGTGTGTGTGTGTGGGTGTGTGTGTGTGTTTTGTGTGGTTGTGTGTGTGCTGTGTGTGTGTGTGTGTGTGTGTGTGGTATGTGTGTGTGTGTGAGTGAGTGTGTGTGGGGTGTGTGTGTGTGTGTGTGTGTGTGTGTGTGTGTGTGGTGTGTGTGTGTGTGTGTGTGTGTGTGTGTGTGTTGTGTGTGTGGTGTGTGTGTATGTGTGTGTGCGTGTGTTTTGTGTGTGTGTATGTGAGTGTGTAAGTGTGTGTGTGTATGTGTGTGTGGGGTGTTTTTTGTGTGTTTGGTGTGTGTGTTGTGTGTGTGCGTTTTTGTGTGTGTGTTTTGGGGTATGTGGGGTGTGTGTGTGTGTGTTTTGTGTACAAAAACCCTTTTATACCCCTCAAAACATGCGCGCGTAAATACATACCCCACCCCCACCCTCAACACACAAAAACACACAACACACACCCAACACACACATACACACCCCCACACACACACCACCACACACAAAACACACACACACACGGATCCAAAGGGCCCTTAAAAAAAACCCCAAAAAGCAACGGGGTGTACGGAGAGAAAACAAACAAAATGAAAAAAGAGAATTTTTTTCAGAGCTGAAAGGGATAGGTACGTTAGGGTCCAAGATACCAATGACCTTAATGGGTTTCAGAAAATGATTTTAAAAAGGGGCAGCGACTCGACCCCCCGCCAAAAAATTCGGGGTACAACAAGCTCACACAAAGGAAACAAAGCTTTTTAGGTTAAGAATCGATGTATGTTTTAAAAATTTGCAGAAGATGGACTTTTAAAAGGGCAGTGTGGTAGCTGTGGTGGGGGTGGTGGTTTGGGGGTGGTGGTGGTTTGCTGTGGTTTGGGTTGGTAGTGGTGGTGGTGGTGAGGTTTGCTGTGGTGGTGTTGGGTTTGGGGGTGGTGGTGGGTTCTGTGGTGGTGGTGGTTGGGGGGTGGGTGGTGGGGTGGTGGGGTGGGGGGTGGTGGTGGGGTGGTGGTGGTGGTGGTGGTCGGTGGGGGGGTGGGTGGGGGTTTGGGAGCTGTGGAGGTGGGGGTTTGGGGGTGGTGGTGGGTGGTGGTGGGGGTGGGGTGGGTTTGGGGGTGGGGGGGGGGTGGTGGTGGTGGTGGTGGGGGGGTGGTGGTGGTGGGGTTTGGGGTTTTTGGGGGGGTTTGGGGGTGGTGGTGGTGGTGGTGGTGGTGGTGGTGGTGGGGGGTTTGGGGGTTTTTGGGGTTGGGGGGTGGGGGTTTGGGGGTGGTGGGGGTTGGGTTTGGTGGGGTGGTTTGGGGGTGGTGGTGGGGGGTGGGGGTTGGGGGGGGGGTGGTGGTGGTGGTTTTTGGGTGGTGGTGGGTGGTGGTGTTTTTGGTGGTGGTGTTTTTTGGGGGTGGTGGTGGTGGTTGGTGGTGGTGGGGGTGGGGGTGGGGGGGTGGTGGTTTTTTGGTTTGGGGGTGGTGGGTGGTGGTTTGGGGGTGGGGGGTTTGGGGGTTTGGGGGTGGTGTTGTGGTGGGTGGTGGGTGGTGGTGTTGGGGGTGGTGGTGGTGGTGGGTGGTGGTGGTGGTTGGTGTTGGTGGGTTTGGGGGTTTTTTGGTTTGGGGGGGTGGGGGTTGGGGTGGTGGGGGTAGGGGGTGGTGGTTTGGGGGGTGGGTGGTGGTGTTGGGGGTGGGGGTTTGGGGTTTGGTTTTTGGTGGTGGGGTGGTGGGTGGTGGGTTGGTGTTGGGTTTGGGGTTGGTGGTGTTGGTGGTTTTTGGTTTTTGGTTTTTGGTGGTGGTGGTGGTGGTGGTGGTGGTGGTGGTGATGGTGGTGGTGGTGTGGTGGTGGTGGTGGTGTTGGTGGTGGTGGTGGTGTTGGTGGTGTTGGTTGGTGGTGGTGGTGGTGGTGGTGGTGGTGGTGGGGTGGTGGTGGTGGTTGGTGGTGGTGTGGTGGTAGCTGTGGTGGTGTTGGTGTGGTGGTGGTGGTGGTGGTGGTGGTGTTGGTGGTTGTGGTGGTGGTGGTGGTGTTGGTGGTGGTGCTTATTGGTGGTGGTGGTGTGTTGTTGTGGTGGTGTTGGTGTTGTTGTTGGTGGTGGTGGTAGCTGGTGGTGGTGGGTGGTGGGTGGGTGGTGTGGTGTGGTGGTGGTGGTGTGGGTGGTGTGGTGGTGGTGTTGGTGGTGGTGGTGGTGGTGTTGGTGGTGGTGTTGGTGGTGGTGGTGGTAGCTGTGGTGGTTGTGGTGGTGGTTGGTGGTGGTGGTGGTGGTGGTGGTGGTGGTGGTGTGTGGTGGTGGTGGTGGTGGTGGTGGTGGTGGTGGTGGTGGTGGGGTGGTGGTGGTGGTTGTGTGGTGGTGTTGGTGGTAGCTCTGGTGGTGGTGTGTTGGTGTTGGTGGTGGTGGTGTGTTGGTGGTGGTGTTTGGTGGTGGTGGTGGTGTGTGGTGGTGGTTGGTGGTGGTGGTGGTGTTGGTGGAGGTGGTGGTGGTGTTGGTGGTGGTGGTGTTGGTGGTGGTGTTGGTGGTGGTGGTGGGTGGTGGTGTTGGTGGTGGTGTTGGTGGGTGGTGGTGGTGGTGGTTGGTGGTGGTTTTGGTGGTGGTGGTGTTGGTGATAGCTGTGGAGGTGGTGTTGATGGTGGTGGTGGTGTTGGTGGTGGTGGTGGTAGCTGTGGTGGTGGTGTTGGTGGTGGTGGTGGTAGCTGTGGTGGTGGTGTTGGTGGTGGTGGTTGTGGTGGTGTTGGTGGTGGTGGGGGTAGCTGTGGTGGTGGGTTGGTGGTGGTGGTGTTAGCTGTGGTGGTGGTGTTGGTGGTGTGGTGGTGGTTGCTGTGGTGGTGGTGTGGGGGGTGGTGGTTGTGTTGGTGGTGGGGGTTTGGTGGTGGTGGGCTGTGGTGGCGGTGTTGTTGTTTTTGGGTGGTGGTGGTGGTGGTAGCTGTGGTGGTGGTGATGATGTCGTGGTGGTAGCTGTGGTGGTTGGGTTGGGGGTGGTTGTTGTAGCTGTGGGGTTTGGTGTGTTGGTGGTTTGGTGGGGTTGGTGGTGGTGGTGGTAAGTGGTAGCTGTGGTGGTGGTGCTTTTGGGTTTGGTTTTGGGTTTGTGGTGGTACAATTTCGTTGTCAATAATAATAATAATAATAATAATAATAATAATAATAATAATAATAATAATACCAATAATAATAATAATAATAATAACAAAATAATAATAATAATTTAATTATTATCATAACCACCATATACTATCATTTTTATTATTATCATTATTACAAGAATTGTCACACTAAATCAATACAACCTTCCTGTTCTAGCAACAGCTGCAACACTTGAACCACATCACTGCCGTAACTCAGGTGAGTTTTACCTCACCCAAAATGATAAAAATATATATGTACATAAATAATATTTACTACGAGCAAATATATTGATCATTTTTTTAGTGGTGTCTGGAATTATTGCGAATGTAGTAAGGGAATTTATCAGTTGTGAATCGACTATTTTAGGGGAGAATTTATGCTTAACTATACTTGTAATAAAATGCATATGCATTTTATTTCGTATTTCAGTCAGGAGGACAGAGAGATAGACAGACAGACAGACAGACAGACAGACAGCCAGACAGACAGACGACAGATACAGAGTCGCCCCTCCAAAGAAACCATTCAACGGGAGGTAAGGGAACCATAAGGGCAAATCGAACAATTTTTTTCAATTCTTCCACAAAAGAGTATCTATCTTAGAAATATTAACAAAATTTCGACGAAATTTTCCTGGTGAGACACGACACACACATTTTAGGGGGGCAATAACCCAACATGTATTTATAAGAAAAGTTACTCTGGAATCCCAAATTATATTGAATTGATGGGGACTTTGTCAAATTTTCAGAAGGACTGATCAACCTTATGACTAAAGGGGCAGCGGGGTCAAACCTTTTTTTCTCAATATAATGGGTTTTATACTATAGACACTTTAAACACACTTTTTTAAATTTAAGAAAGTTTATAAAGTTGTATTTTTTTTTGTAAAAGAAAAAATTAAGAGGTGGTAAAATTGTGGTAACTGGGAATTGTGCTTGGAAACGGGCCCTTTTGTTTTGGTGGGGGGAAATTTTTACCCCAGGCTTCTCTCTCTCTCCCCCCTTAAACTGACTCTCTCTCTCTCTGTGGCTGCCTTAAACCGGCAGGATCCCCTGGGCCCTTTCTCCTATCTTTTGGGGAAATCATGTGTGCCCCAGGGGTGATTTTTTATAATTTAAGTTTGGCCACCATCCCCGGGGGGGGGGGGAAATTTTAAAGTGTGTCAAAAACACGGGTTACCCCCAGAGTTTTTTGAAGGGAAAAAAGGGAAAAGTTTTGGAAAACCACCAAATTGGATCACGGGTATGGAGTGTGAGATTTGTTTTGAAAATGGAGGTTTGTGTTTGTATATTCTGTACATATCTTTTGGGGAATACATTTTTAAAAATTTTTATAGTAGTATTTTACAAAACCCTGGAAGAGGGCTGGTGAAAGGGTTCAGAGAATCAAGATGTCACCATGATTTTAAGTATTACCCCTAAACAAAAAAAGGCCCTTTTAAGTAAAAGCTCCCCCACACTAGAACATGTAGTGAGAACCTTCCCAAACCAAAAAATTTAAGGGGAAACCCAACGTAACATGGGCTTGACCGGGAGAGTTTTTTTGCCCTCTAAAATAACTCAAAACATTTTTTTGAATTTATGGGGTGGTAGGGGGTTTAATAACATTGTTGTTTTTGGTAGAAGTTTTTACCAAGGGGGGTTTCAGGGGAAGTGTTTTTTTCAAAATATTATTTTTAGGTTTTTTTTCCCAAAGGGTTTGGGGAAAGGGAGTAACACATTTTTGTTGTGGTTTAAGGAAGTGCTATGTGCTTTAGTTTACATTCAATTTGTTGTTTTTTATTTGCCTGGGGGGAAAAACTTTGTCCACTGATACTGAAGAGGGAAGAAAGGGTTTTAAAGATAAAACTATGTCAGAAAAAGAGTTTTAAAATTTTTTAGGCTTGGGGGAAAGGGAAGGGTTAAAAATTTCCCATCAAAAAACAGGGCCTGTTAACAGTGAACATGGGGGGGACCCACCTACTCCAGGTGATATGGAAAGGGAGAAAAATTGAGACTGAAATTAGCTGTACAGAGGCTGAAATGAAAAATTAATGAAAGCTAAGGGGGAAGAACGTCAAAGTTTAAAGGGGGTTTCTGAACAAAGCCTGAGCAGTATTTTAACATAACTAAAGCGAAAATTTTGTCCCTAAGTTTACGAGATTTACCAGATAGAAAATTTTTTTTTTTTTTGAGAAGACGCTTTGGAGAAAGGAGGGCCCCAAACAGAAGGGGGCCCTTCCCTATTTCGCAAAACCAACTTGTTTTTTAAAGGATTCCAGAGAGTGAGCCCTTTGGGGGGGAAAGATTTTTTGATTAGGGTAAGTTTAAAGGGAAAGTATTGCTTCTTACCAAAGATACCTGAGAAATATGGGACAAAAATTTCAGGAATCAAAAATTTAAGGAGGGGCCCAGGCCCTTAAAACTGAGTTTGGGAATGAAAAAACGTTCCTTTTGAAAAAATTTTGGGTTTTTTCAAAAGGGAAAGTTAAAAAAGACTATAAAAAATTTAAAGTAATTGAGGGTTAATAGGAATTGTACAATACAATCCTGTTGACTAGAAAATATTTGGGGGAAAAAAACCCCAGAAAATTTTTTCAGAAGAAATGGATTGGGTGACCGATTTTGGCTCGCGGGGAAAATTGGTAAAGAAAAAACAGTCATTTTTTGAAAAAATTTCCCCACTCATTCTAAACCTTATTCCAAGTCTTATGGTCAAAAAGGGAAGGGGGGGACAAAAATTTTTCGGGAACAAATAAAGGGTGAGGGCCCTAAAAAAAAATTTAAAGAAGGAAAAGGTAATTCAGCTGGATTTCAAAGTTTACCTGAAATTCTATAATGTTTCAGGTCCTCGAGAAAAACAGTCCCCCATCCTACACCAAAGGGAAAAATTTCCCCTTTAAATTTTGCTTTTAACTACTGTAACAAAAACTGGACACCTAAAAATTTTTTTGGGGGGGTCAAGGCGGCGGATCGGGAAAAGGGGAAAAAAACCACCCCAGGGGACTCTAACTGCAGAGATACATCCAGTTGCCTGCATTAGGTCTTAAAGGCAAGGTGAGGGGGAAACCCTTTTTGGATCTAGCCCCCCAGGATGTGTATTTTTTCTATTTAGGCCCCGCAGTTGGGTTTGAAAAAAGGAGGGTAGGCAGAGTTGAGAAATCCCTGCCCTTTGAGAGAGGGATGTAGCACCTACTCTTTGCTCGGGGCTGGAGTGTGCCAGTGTCAAAGGATCCCTTTATACTGGGGTAATATTTTGTTAAAGGGTTTTACGGGTTCAACCATAAGGACCCCTTTTAAAACAAATTAGGGTTTAGAATCTGCAAACCAATTTGGGCTATCTCCCTGTAGGTATCCCAGAGGGAAATTCCCTTCAAAGGGGTCGCCCTCTTTTTAGGGAATAATTTTTTATGGGTCTGTTAGACAGTGAGGAACAACTGGGTTTTGGGGGAAACCAAACCCCCCAAATGGGGGGAGGAAAGGGGCTAGGAAAAAACCCTGCCAACCTTCTCCCTGATGGTTCCACCGAGAAGTATGGTCATGTTTCATGTACCAACAGTTTTCCCTGATTTTTCCATGAGGAGGGGTGGGGGGCTTAAGTTTGGAACTCTGCTTCTGATGATGAACTTTAAAATGAAAAAAAGGATGTTCCCCAGAGCTGGGAAATAAATGGGGGAATGGATCGTTTTTTTAGTGTGAGGAGGCTGCACCTGCTGGGGTTTGCAATTAATTTTTGTGAAAGGAAAAATTTTTTGCTGTTGTTGGAGGAAAGTTTTTCCAGTTAAATAAAGTTTTTTTCTTTTTCAGGGGGGAAAACCTCTTACAAAAAATTTCACCTTTTGTTTGCTTAAACGAGGGAAAGGGAGAACAAGGGTTTTGCCCCCAGGTGGTGATGCCCAAGGGGTTTCCAGGCTTTTTCCTTTTTTGGTCTCAGCTGTGGGAAACTGTCAGGGGAGTTATTGAGACCTATCATTTTCTTTTCAATTTATGGGGAAACCTAGTCAAAGTTTTAAAACCTTTTCCCTCCAGGTTTTTTCAGCACCAGGTGAACTCTTCACAAGCGGGGAGTAGATGTACTTGGCCCAAAACCCAAGGCCCCAAAACGGGGGAAATGATTTTTTTACTCAAAAAAATTTTTGTCCACTACCGGTACCGGGAAGCAGTCCCTTTTTACATAAAAATAACTGCTCAGATTTTAAAGGGTTTTGATGAAGTTTTTTTTTTCATGTTGGGTTTTCCACAAGCAGTACAAAAAAAACCCAAGGGCCTAATTTTACCCCCAAAGTTTTTAGAATTTTTTTAAAGGGACAAAAAAGTAGAGCCTCATTTTCAACTTTTGTATCCCCCTCCATCCAAGGGGAAATAGAGAAATTACAAAAACCCCCAAAGACAATGATGCAAGCCTGGGGATAGAAAATTACTAAAAACGGGGAGGGGGAGGACCCTTTTTTTTTGTATTTGCTGATTTGGGGAACCCACCTGGAATCTCTGAGCTATTAGCTTGGGGAGGATGGGATGCTCCCCCCCCCGGAGCTTTTTCTCAGTTTCAGATACTGGTTTTGGGTCGTATGAAGGGGGAAGGGACCAGTGAAAATGCTCATAAAACCCGACCGGAAAAGATGAAAGTGGGGGCCATAATTTTGGACCCTGGGTAAATCTGGAGGCTGGAGAGGGGTGCTGATACTGGAGCCAATTCCCTTTTAAAAATCTGAATTTGGGAAGTTGCTGTGAGCTGAAAAAAGTTGTTTTGGGGGAAATTCCCGGGGTTTTTGAAAAAAACCCACACCCCCCCCCCCAAACAAAAAAAGAATGAGTTAGTTACACAGTAACCGGTTTTAAAGGGTTTGAAATTTTGTCAAAAATTCAGAGACCAAAAGTTTTTTAAAAGGAATGTAAAGGGTTCAAAACAAAAATCTGTATGAAAAAGCCAAAAAGGGATTTTTAAGGAAAAAACAAAGTGTAAAAAATTTTTTTGGGAAATTTCATGCTTTGGGTTTTTAAAGAGAAAAAAGTTTGGGGGAGAAGGGGTCAGCCACCTTTGGGAAATTTTAAAAGTTTGGGAAAGTCAGTAAAGGGGGAAAAATTGGGAAAATTTAGTGAGGAAAATTTTTAAGGAAAACCCGACCAAATTTAACAATTTTTGTTTTGGGAAAAATCTGTATGAAAAATTGGAGATGGAGGAAGAAGTGAAATTCTTCCAAAAAAACCCGTTTGGTTTGTCTTAGTGAGAGTCGTGGGCATTCCCCTTCTTCATGGTTTTTCCCCAAAATTTGTTTGGGACCCCCGGGGATAAACACGACTAAACCCCTTAGTGCATAAGTATCAATTAGAAAGAATTTTTTAATTATGCATAAAATTGCAAAAATTTTAAAAACAAAAAATGGGAAGGGTGTAAATTTTCCCGGTCTGTGTTCAAGCACCATTTTAAAAGTGTTTAATTTCAAAATTTTGTTCATTTTGGTTTTTTTAAAAAAAGTGTGTGAGTTGGGAAAGTGATGGTGTTTGTGGGAAAAATTGATGTATCCAACCTGGGGGCAAAGAGATGTCTTTTTGGGGTTTTTGTTGCACTGCGAGAGGTTGCAGGGAATGTTTCTGTCTATGAACAACCTTCTAATTTAAATGTCAACATTTTACCCCAGGAAAAAAAAATTTTTTATTTTGGGGGTGGCTATTCAGCATTTTTTACATGTTCAGGAAACTCTTCAACCCGTTCCTGTGGGGAGTGACTAAAAAAAAACTCAAAATGGGGTTTGTTCCAAAAGCCTTTAAATTTTTTAAGTCCCAAAAATATAAAAAAGGTTTAGAGAATGTGGTTGCTGATGCTCCTCTAGATTTTTCTGTAGAAGCATTGGGGCGTACTTTTTACTAGTGTTTGTCCCTTTTGCTGACCTTGTTTTTTTTCAGTGGTGAACTCTCAGCGAGCCTGAGTCTCTCTCCAGCCCCTCTGACTGTGAAGGGGTTTGAGTCAGAGCCAAAAATTTTTACGAGGGGCAGGGGGTTCGTAAATGTGAGTTGGGCAGTGTTTACAACCTTGGTAACAGAGACGGGCAGGAAAGGGAAAGTGATGTTGTTTTTTTGGTTTTGCTCAATATACAAACGGCCCCACGGTTTTTCCTTTTTGGTCCCCTGGACCCCCCTAATTTTATTCAGCCCCCCTTCAAAAAATTTGGAGGATCTGTGTGGAGTGGGACCTCGGGAAAAAGGGGTTTTAGTGCCTGACCCGTTAAGGATCGTGAGTGTTGACCCGGAAGTTCACTGTTTTGGGTTTGGCCACCAAGTGAGAGACACCTTTTTTGGGAAATTTTTTCCCACCCCCCCCCCCACCCCCCCCCTATTTCCACCCTGGGTTTTAGTTTCCTTTCATGGTTGTACAAATAAAATGCCTGGGTTTGGGGGGTTTCCGTTTTTCAAAGGGGGCACCCTTTTTAGTAAGTTTTTTGGTTTTGAAACTTAAAAATTTTTGGTTCCCCTTTAATGGGATTGTTAAAAATTTTTCAAAAATTTTAATCTGTTTTTTTTAAAAAAACATTTAAAAAAGAAAATAGTTAAATTTGGTTTGGGGGGGAAAATGTTTCAAAAAAAACTGAATCTTTTTTAAAACCCCCGTTTAAAATAAATTTTTATGGGTTCCCAGGGAAAAGGTAGCATTTTTGTGCTTGACCCAGGTTGGGGGGGTTAAGGGGAATAAACTTTTTATAAAAACCGTTTTCCCTGGGGGGAAACCCAACTTTTTGTGGGACTTTGGTTTTGGGGGAAAGGGGGTTTTGGGGGGAAGGACCCAAACCATTTTTTTAATAAAAGGTTTACTTGGAAAAAAACCAATTTTTAAAAAAGAAATTTTTTGGGGAATTTTCTTTTTTAAAATAAAAAGGGGGTGGTAAATTTGGAATGAGAAGGGCTTGGGCAAAATCCCTTTTTTTTAATTAATTTGGTTTTATACCCCCCCAGACCTTCCCCTTTTAAAAAGAGGTTTTGGGTTTTCCCATTTTTCTTTTTGTAAATTTTTTAAAAATTTAAAATTTTGGAAAGGGTACAAAAGTGTTTCAAAACCCCTTTTGGGTTTTGGTGGGAAAGGAAAAATTTAACCACCACCTGTTTCCCCCTTATGGGGTTTTTTTTGGGTTTTAAAATGGAGGCCTGGGTTTTCTCCTATCTTTTGGGGCATTATTTTTTTAGGAGTAGTTTTTTAAATTTAAAGGGTTTTTTTCCCCCAAAACCCGGATGATTTAAAATTGCAAAACCCCTTGGGTTAAAAACCCCCCCAATTAAAAGTAAAGGGGAAAAAAGGAAAAAGGGGTTAAAAAACACCATGTGGGCCGGGGGGAATGTTTTAATTTTTTTTAAAAATTTAGGTTAAGTATAACCGAAAATTTTTTTTTAGAAAAAGTTTTTTTATATAGAAAATTTTTTCCTGTGAAACTTAAAAGGGTTTCCCACTTTAAATTCAAGCCCATATTTAATTTAAAAAAAAGGGGAAAATAAAGGCCAAAAGGGCAAAGGGACCCCCAAAAAAAGAACTTAATAAACCTTACCTTCCCAAGGGGAAATAAGGGCCCGTTTTAAAAAACACCCAATTTTTTGGGGGGCCAATTAAAACCCCTAAACCTTGTAAGTTTGTCCAACACCGTTTTTTTTTTTGACCCCATGGGGTAAAATTATGTTCCTTGGGTTTTATTTTAAATTTTTTTTTCCTAAAAAACCAATTGTCCCCCTTTCACCTTTATTTCCAAAAACCCCTTATTTTTTCCCCAAAAAAGGGGACTTTAAAAACTAACCCGGCCCAAATTTACTTCCTCCCTTTTGGGCTTTCCCCCCATTCAGTTGGGATTTTAGGAAAAATTTTTTGGCCCCGGGGGCCTTAATTTAAAAGGAAAAAAAGGGAAGGGGGGAAAAAAATAAGGGGAAAAATTTTGTATTTGGTTTTTGTTCCAAACACCGAACCCCAGGGGCCCCCCAAAAGGTTGGAAAATAATTTCCCATTCGTAAAACCCCCCTTTTCATCTTGTTGGGGGTTTTCTTTATTTTTCCCCCCCGGTTTCGGGGGGCAAAATGTTTCCCCCGGGACAAAAAGGCAAACGGGGTATCCTTTTAAAAATGGAAAAAATGGGGCTAAACCCAAAACCTCGGCCCCCCCCCCCCTCCTCTGCCCCGGGCCAGGAATTTAATTTTTAAAAACCGGGGGAAAAAAGAGAAAGGGAAGGGGGGGAAAAAAAGAGGGGGAGACAAAGAAGGGGGAAGGAAAAAGAAAAAGGAGGGGAAGAGAGAGTTTGGGTTTGGGGTTGTGTGTTGCCCGCCCGAAACAGGGGAAAAAACAAGATTGGATCTTAAAAAGGAAAATTTGGTGGGAAATTCTCCCCCTCTTTGGGATTAAAAAAAAGAAAAAGTGGGTGGAAAAGAGGAAAACCCCAAGAAAAACAAAACAGAAAAAAGGAGAAAGGGGAACAGAGGTTTATCCGAAATTTTAACATTTAAAGGAAGGGGGAGGTTTTTACAGAGGCTGAAAGAGAAATTTCCCATACGTCTCTCTGGGGTCATCTGTGTATTTTGTTTCATTATTCCCTATGTCCCTTTTCCTCGTATTTCAAAATGTTTCTCCCTGACTAGTGTCAAATCTTTTGAGTATCTTGTATGTCGTAAGCATGTCTGCTCATAATCCTTCTCTCCTCTTTGGTCTCCCCTCATAATACAGTGCCACCGACTCAGGAATTAATTTTGTTGCAAACACCTGGACCTTTTTGAAAGAGAGAGAGAGAGAGAGAGAGAGAGAGAGGAGGAGAGAGAGAGAGAGAGAGAGGAGATGGAGGAGTGTGTGTGTGTGTGTGTGTGTGTGTGTGTGCCAGACACAGACAGACAGGTGACCACAGAGAATGGTATCGATCGACAAATATGCATTCCTCAGGTGTCGGAAACCCCCTCTTCCCCTCTCTTCCCCTCCCGGTGATTACGAGAGAGAGAGTGTGTGTGTGTGAAAGAGACAGACAGGCAGAGACAGACAGACAGAGACAGAGAGAGACAGAGACAGAGAGAATATCTGAAATAACATAGTGGAAAGGTAGGGAGCTAATACCCAGAATGACCTCCCCCTCCTCCCCCTCCGCTGACCCAAGGACGAGGATATCAACCGAGAGAAAACGAGAAAGGGAATGGAGTGTAGTAAAGACAGAGTGTTGGAGGTATTTTATTAGTCAGTAAAGGGAACAAAGATTTCCAAAAGCGCCTCTCAGTCCTGTGTTGACTAGTCAGCTCACTGCAGTTCTGGGTCTCCTGACGGAGACTTCGCATACCGTGGCAGTGCAGTCAGTAAACAGTAAAAACCACATCACTTGATGTGGATCAATAAAGAGGAAAGTGTGGATAAAGTAAATTGCAGATGAAGACCACATCATGTGATGTGGATAAATGAAAAGAAAAAGTGGACAAAGTGGATTTTAGAGGCTAATAACATCCCAAGCAAAAACAAAACACTGAAAACGGAAATAGTGTTATCAGAGCTCTCGATTATCCGTGATTATCTTAGTTTTAGATCGATTAAATAATTACTTGACCACGCCTGCTTGAGAGGTTATTACGAAGAATTATTTAATAATTTAAAGTAATTGCTGGTGGTCACAGAGAGGAATAATATTCGTGATATTAATACCATATTAGGTTTAAGGGGTCATAGATACATTTAAGGAACAGTGCCCGCTAACTTCTAGTTAGGTTCAAGGGGATTTTCTCATATTTTGGGATATTTTTTTATATTTTGTGAATTTTATATTTTTATGGGAAAATTTATTATTATAACTCTCAGTGTATAAATCCAATTTACCCTTATTAATTTCCCGCAGCATATTTATTCAATACTGAGTCATCGTGCTCGAACCCTCCTAACTTCACAGGAAACCCAAACAAACACGCCATAAGGTTCCAGGTATTAGTAAACATTTATGTCTGGCCAGGACAATAAAATACCATTAATGGCTCGCTGGTGTCGACAGAATGCCTTTTGACACATGACTAGACGTCATGAATGTTGTATAAATATCTATCTTATCTTAAATGAATATCTCGTAGATGGGAGACTGATACATAACTGATGTCTCTACAACATGTATTATAGAGGAAGTGTAAATCACCCAGTTAACGACCTAATGTAACCCTATTTCCCCCCTAGCAGTAAATAGGCATCCGTGTATTAGCTGACTGTTGTAGGTGACATCCTGCAAGGGTTGCTAATATACTTTAGATAATCCTGGTCTTCGATATTAGCAGATCATATAACAGACAACTCTTACAGAACCAGCAAAAAATACAGACAAGAAGGATATAGACAGAAAGCATCCATAATGCTCTCCTTTATTCACAACTTTTCGCCCATGCAGTGGGTTTTACAAGTACACTGCATGGACGAAGCCTTGTCAATAAAGAATCGTATTAAACTGCATTTCCGTCTTTATCCAGGCAGCTCATAGCTTGTAAATTCAAGAGTTTACAAAACAAGGCTTCCATTTACATTCCAAGCCCTATTACCTCAGTTTATTTCAGAGGCCACTCATATCTGAGGTATGTTGCCACCACCAAGGCTGCCGCCTGCAATATTCGACTAACACTCATGTACCTACTTATTACATATCGAACGGGTCCTGCAGTGGGTAAGGAGACTTACCCATACGTCTCGCCCTGCCTGAAACCAACCCAGGTTCACCTCACCCCTATCAAATGTTCCATAAATATTTCGTAAAAGCCCACTTATATTTGATTAAGCTTGTCGCTTCCATTAATTTATTATTTTGTGCCACATATTAAAAATTATAAATTACAGAAAATCCTCAAATGCTATTTATAAGCAAGAAGTTATAGTTCAAGGTATTTTTTAAATATATACGTAATTAAGTATGGTTCATTGGGAAAAAGCACAGGTTGAAGTGAGGAGGTGTAAATAATGGGAGACAGTGAGAGAAATAGTCTTCTACAGCCCCCAAGAAGACTGGACACACAAATTACAATACGACGTTTTTATCTGTACGATGTTTTTATCTGTAGGTGCCATGAAAGATTGCCTCCATTTACACTATTCCCTTACTTTTACCCCTTATTAATTTTCTCTTCTCTCTCTGTCCATTTTTTCCGCGATTGTTCCCATGCTCCTTCTCCATACCATCTACCGTGTGTAGCACCTATAATTCTCTTTTCTCTGTCCCACTTTCTGCTCCCCTGTCGTCCCTTTCTTAACCCTTATATTGTTCTTTCCTTCCTCTCTCCCCCTTACCTTTGTTCCTTGAATCCATATTTTCTTTACATATCTCCTTACCTCACTCTCTTTCAATCCTTTCCTATCCCTCTCCCTTCCTTTCCAACTCTTTTACATTCAATTTTTCATTTTTATTTCTCTCTTTCTCCTAGTCCTTCCTTTCTCTAATTCCTTGCCTTCTCCATTTCTTCCTTTCTCCCATTCCTTTCAGGGTATCGATCACGAACGCTGGACGTGCAAAAGGACCCAGGTCCGACTTACATAAGGGAAAGATTGCAACCCAGGCTGGTAATCACACAGACAATACCAAGTGGTATTGTCTGTAAGATTACCGACACTGATCCCTGATGTGTTTCTGGGAGTCGAACCCAGGAGCCGCGGGTGGAGTGGAAGACAGAGTGTGCAGGAACAATCTTTGGCAATTGGAAAAGCATACAAATTGCGACTAGGTGAAGCAAATGGTACTCAGATTTAGTGAATATATTTTTTTTACCACAATGTTTTGCTCATACAAAGGATACAACTATTAACTACAACGTTTTGCCCTCACAGTGGGTTTTATCAGGTCAGTAGAACATACGTGAGCAATAAGAATACACATGCACGTTCACAAATAACCCACATTTTCGAAAGAAAACTGACGGAGGTCATAAAATTTTTGATGGTATTTAGTCTTCATCAATACAAAGGCTTTCAGTACAGCGGCTTTTCATTTTTGTACTTCCTGATGGACAATAGCTGCGATCTTCTGACACTCCCCTAGCAGGTGTGTATGCAACAGTGCTGCCCTATGTTGTTTAGGACAATTCAGTGCAGCCGTCTGGTTACCAATGACTTGGAAATACAGACCCAGGTCGACTTCACTGAGATCATCACCGCTTCATTACATTTACGAAATCGTTTCTGCGAGACTTGATTTTCTTCGTTTTTTACTCATATTAGACACTCCCTGGTCATGGACCGGGCCGAGAATCTTTGCCCCGAGACACAATTTCCAGGTAGACTCCTAAACCTCTTTCATGTCTCAAGTCTTCCCTTTGCCGATGATCTGCAGCGAAGTCACGATCCATATCCAATGGTAGTTTTATTTCCTTACTATCGTTGCAATTTAAGTCTCTAAAATACTTGAAGGGAATCTGCCGTCGTTCCCTTTTTCCAGATTTCTGGTGTCGTTGTCAACCTCACCACAGTTTACACTGCATTACTGTTAAACAAATAAGTCCCTCTTACTAAGGTAAAGTCTTCCAAGAACTTCATATGCTATTCTGTAGCACAAACCACAAATATTTATGAGAAATTGTTGAAGTTAGCTTTCAAGGAGAGACATCACTCGGAACACCCACACAACCAGTACCAATTACATTGTCTTCTTCAGCCCATTTTCACAAATTCAAATGCATTTAAAAAATATCTTAATGCTCGAATTTCACCTCAAATTTACTTTCACGTCCTTCTGTACTATTTCTAATCAAGTTAATCACTCTTGCAAGGTTAACTATTAATGTAAATAACTTAAGACTTGCTTCATTCATAACGCTTAAGAATTAGTTAAGACTTGGCCCCCATATGGCTCTGAGGATCTAATGGTTGGTTGATTAACGAAGTTTAAAGACTTTTAACTACAAGAAAAGTCATTAAAGGGTGCTCGTAACCCTTTCACCACAAGAGAAAAATAATTTTTAATCTTAAAAATAGGGTACAAAGTAAACTCTTAATGTATACACGCTGAGAGAAATACACTTCTCAGTGTATACATCCTGTAATACAGTCCAGATACCAAGAGAAAAGAAAACATAGTGAAAACAAAATGGCAAAAATTAAAGTTTGTATTAATGGTTTTCTAAAAGTGTTTAAGAAGTGTATTAATGCGGTAATAATTCCGCTGAATAATAATTAGCTATACTCACGGAACCTTTTTTTTAAGCTGTTTACAACTCGATTATATTAGATGTAAATGAGAATGAGGTAACTTAGTGAAGAGTTGAAGCAGTGTTAGAAATGATGACCATGAAGGATATGAAAGTATCGTCTGTACTGGCTGCCACTCAGGTGTGTTAGTTAAGATGTTACCACTCAGGTGTGTAGTTAAGATGTACCACTCAGGTGTGTAGTTAAGATGTACCACTCAGGTGTGTAGTTAAGATGTACCACTCAGGTGTGTAGTTAAGATGTACCACTCAGGTGTGTAGCTAAGATTTACCACTCAGGTGTGTAGTTAAGATGTACCACTCAGGTGTGTAGTTTAGATTTACCTCTCAGGTGTGTAGTTAAGATGTACCACTCAGGTGTGTAGTTTAAGATGTACCACTCAGGTGTGTAGTTAGATTTACCACTCAGGTGTGTAGTTAAGATGTACCACTCAGGTGTGTAGTTAAGATGTACCACTCAGGTGTGTAGTTAGAATTTACCACTCAGGTGTGTAGTTAAGATGTACCACTCAGGTGTGTAGTTAAGATTTACCACTCAGGTGTGTAGTTAAGATGTACCACTCAGGTGGTAGTTAAGATGTACCACTCAGGTGTGTAGTTAGAATTTACCACTCAGGTGTGTAGTTAAGATGTACCACTCGGTGTGTAGTTAAGATTTACCACTCAGGTGTGTAGTTAAGATGTACCACTCAGGTGTGTAGTTAAGATGTACCACTCAGGTGTGTAGTTAGAATTTACCACTCAGGTGTGTAGTTAAGATGTACCACTCAAGTGTGTAGTTAAGATGTACCACTCAGGTGTGTAGTTAGAATTTAACCACTCAGGTGTGTAGTTAAGATGCACCACTCAGGAGGTAGTTAGGATGTTCCATTCAGTTATTTAGTCAAATCGTACCACTCAGTTGCGTAGTCAAGAAGCGTCACGCACTCTCCTCGACCTCCACTCCATCAACTCTACCATCATCCAAGAACTTACCTCAAGGAAGGATAATTTACCCTGGAGGTGACTGACCGAGGTGCTTACCTTCCCTCAGTCTTTACACAGATTACAACCACCAGCAACTAACGCCTAGTTAATTCCGTGTGATTTGAAGAATTCTGTTTTATGCAATTCTTACAAGTATAGTTACGTTATTTTTCATTAGTAATTAAGAGTGACTCGAATAAGGTACACATACGATTTAACGAGCGCTAGTACGACCATTTACACTAAACACTCACTGCGTTAAGCAAAAAATAATCTCACCAATACTTTGAAAGAAAAAAAAAAACGATTAGATACCGACACGATATCATGTCACAATTTGTTTTAGACAAGTCAATTTTTACAAGAGTTGTTATCTTACCCCAGCTTATTTCAAAGCTCCAGCCCTATCTGAGGTAATACTACCCCCCAGGATTGCCACCCATTACCAGTCGACTAACACCCAGGTACCATACTTACTGCTAGGTGAACAGGGGATAATAGGTGTAAGGAAACATGCTAGGTGTTTCCATCCGTACTGGAGATGGAACTCCAGACACAGTGTGGGAGCTGAGTGCGCTACCAACCAAGCCACGTGATTTGATAAAGGTCACTGTATGAGCGAAAACGTGGTTAGTAAAGATCACATTACACTACATTTATGTCTCTTCTTCCAACGTGAAGGTATACACAAGAGGATTATGCAAGATTTATTTCAGTTATCTTAATTATGTTACTAAATACGACAAGCCTAATACACATACACACCCCGTATTTACCACGTACAGTACACGTACACGCCACGAAGACACCACGAACGTCTTGCGTGCATAGCAACCCGGAAGTAAAAAATCATCACTGGTGCAACGTGGCCTGACCTGACCCCTCCCTCCTTGATAGGTCAGGAGGGAGAGAAGGAAGGAAGGAAGGAAGGAGGGAGTAAGGGAGAGATGGAGTAAGCAAGATGAAGAAAGGGCAAAAAAAATAGACACGAAGGCCGTAATTACACTCATGGGGAAGCGCTAAATCCATAGGGAGTCAAAGAACCCCTGGGGAATGGTAGTCAATCAGGTTTGATCCAGGATCAAGCCCCGTCATCCAAGCCATTAAAAAAAAGATCGCAATAAAAATAAAAATAATATAATAAAAATAATATAATATAATATAATAAAAAATAATAATAATAAAAATAATAAAATAATAATAAAAATGCCCAGGATGCACCCAAAAGTCGATCACCTAGGTATTATTAACTGTGGTGCACAGGGGGCAGCGATGCTGGGGAATTTTTCCAAATAAGTTTTTTCTAGCTAAGGAATCAAAACTGGGTCCATTCAGTAGCAAGCAAACGCTATTTCAGTGACTCCCCGCTCACCCCTTGGGAATAGGGGGGTTATTATATTAAAATATATATAATATATATATATTTTTTAATATATTTTATTTTATATATTATATTTATATTTATATATATAAATATGGTTTTGTAAGTGGTATATACGAGGTGTGTGTATTGTACATTGTGTTTTATTTTTGCTATTTTGTAGCGAACAAAAAGTATTAAAAAAAACTCGAAAAAAACGTTACAATTTTTAGGTAATAAGTAAAAACGTTTCGCCCCCCAATGAGAAGGAGAACAAAAACTACTGCGAACATGTAGCCCTAGGGAGCCCAGTGAGACGCTACCTACCTCCCCAAATAGCCCCCCAAGGACCCCATTCACAGCTTTTCCCCCCTTACTAAAGTTTTTACCAGGCCTGCTCCCCGTTAAAAACACTGTATTGATCCTATGAGCGCGGAGGAGGGCTGGCCAGGGGGGAAATGACTTCAACAAGGGTATTTTCCCACTGTTGCTAGTTAATTGCATGTTTGACTTTGGTTCGTCCTTAAAGAATAATGGTTTAAAACATAATTTTGGGCAAAGGAGACTCGCCCCTACTTTGGGTTTCCTTCGTCAGAAATTAGTCTTTTTTGCCTGTTCTGCGAATTCTAAACATATTTTTGTTTTTGTGTGTGTGTGTGTGTGTGTGGTTGTGTGTGTGTGTGTGTGTGTGTGTGTGTGTGTGTGTGTGTGTGTGTGGTGTGTCAAGATAAGTGTAATAAACAAATGTCAATGAATTAACTAAGAGGGGTTTTAAAGGACTGACCATGGCCCTTTCAGTAGTTATAATAGGAGGGTTTTTTTGAGTCATGTTAATGGTGAAAACTTTGGCGGAGGTAAAATTTTCGGTTATTGTATAGAAATTTTTGTTTACCAAGCCAGTTTGGGTTAAAAAAAGGAAGGCGACAACCTATCACATTTAGGCAAAGTCTGATTGCGTCCCTCTGCAACGTCGTTCCATGTTTTTTAAATACCCCCTTTCCCTCACCAACAACAGCACCACAGGTGAAGATCTAGCCTTGCCCCTTTAAGCCTCAAGTTCGACTGCGCCCACTTTTTCTTGAAATTTTATTTCGTCGTTCTACGACTTTCCAGTCTCCTTGGAGGTGTGGGGGCAAAAAGAAACTGTTAGTGTGGACTTTACAGTCGGTGGTGACTAGTGAATGTGAGAAAGTGGAAAACCCTTTTCCCCTGTGGCTGAAGATCGACCAAATTTCACGTCTAAAAATGCAAACTCTTACCCCACATTTGCCAGGCGATGGTCATGTTTACATGATGATGCAGACAGGGACACAAGTCACCCGGGGAAGGTTGAGGTGAACAATTAACCCCAGGCGAATGACTTACTGGGAGGGCCCTGCAGATGAACGAGGGAAGTGACTTGACTGAAGGCTCGCTTGGGGATCCGACTACTTTTTAACTTTATTAAGGACTGAGGTAACCAAATAATGAAAGGTTAGGGGGGAGCGAAGAGAAAAAAAAAGGCCGGGGGTGGGAAGAAATTAGAAAAAAAATCAGAATTCTCACGCCATGTTAGCTAGAGCACTAAACCGGGGAGTTTTTTTTCCCCATCGAGTAGTGCTTGTTCAACAGGCTGTTTAAAAAAAAGGGAAAAAAAACAATACCACAAAAACAAAGCGGGGGAATTATAGACCTTTGGGCACAAAAAAAAAATCCCTCAAAAAAATAAACCTCATTGATTTCTTTCAAACATTCAATTTTTTAAGCCAGCGAAAAAATAAATTTTTTGTAAATCAGTCATTTTGCTGGTTGGTGTATTTTTATTCAGAAGAAATATGTAGGCCCTTTACTATGTCCTACTTTCTATTTTTGACGAGTTTGTGCCCGCATTGTGCGCCATCAAAATAACAAAGATCTGTGGGGGGTTCCAGCATTGATGTACATATTTATTTCTTTGTATTGGGCCCACATGGGACATTCTGACAGCTGTCTCAATTATTGTAGATGAAAACTTTGGGTCTTGGTAAGCCTAATCTAGTTGTATATTAAAAATACAAGGTTACATTGGGGGTACACCCCGTTTTGTGTTTTCCCTTCATTGCCCCTCAAGGTTACCTCCTGGAGATCACTCGTATAGTGTTTTCACCCTTTATTGCCATCAAGGGTTACCTCCCGGCGAGGTACACCCCGTTAGTGTATCCCTTCACTTGCCCCAAAGGTTTCCTCAGGGGGAGGGTCACCC